>NQII01002214.1:581996-634379 GCA_002778355.1 Clitarchus hookeri
GGAAGGGGGGTGTTCTTGGCACCAATATCCAGCTCGTCAGCTATTTCTTCCGTGGTGCGTATATTTTGAATTTAGGCCAAATACACATTATTTGGTGATATCCCGTGAAACCTCTGCGCTCCACAGATTTCACGGGCTGGCTAGAGGCGTATAGTGGTGAAGGGGGGAGGCAGGGAGGCCTACGCAGCAGGACGCGCAGCAAGACACGTGTAACTGCGATCCGTTCTGGCTATTCACCTGCTTCGTGACACGTGTCTACTAAGTCTCTACCCTGGTTATGCGGGAGGGGGGGGTGGTTGTGGGCCAGCGTCGCTCTACTATTCCTAAACCGTCACACGGCAAGCTATATAATAAGGAAAGCAAGATAACATTTCATACATAGCTGATACCCGAAATTTATATTCTTCTTGCATGATTTTTAATGTGATGTGACAGTGCTTGGAACTGTAATTATATATAAGATTTAAATTTACACAATATTTTAACTGCAAAATTTTATAATAATGAGTTTTTTTAAATATAATGGCAGTTTTTACATTTGAGTGATTGTACTTCACTTTATGTCGCTACCATAAAAATATTGATATAAAAATATTAAAAATATTCCTGTAACTTTTCTTTTGATGCTAAGAAATATTGACACAATAACACGCATGCGTAACCTAGAATATGCGACAAAATTGCTTGCAATGCCTAAAGGATATAAGAATTTGAATTTCCCAAGTTTCGGATGCTACAGAGCCAAAGCCCCAACCCCCCTCCCCCCTACGCTCCTACATCCCTGCTTACCTTTTTTTTTCGTTTAGACGATTGCTTAAATCCTCCACTGATCTTGTGTTTCATCATGTATAAATCTTTCCCAATATTTCCCCGTTTTAATTACAAGCATTTTCCGAAATATAAATGCATTCCGAATCCTTGCTAAAGTTCTACGTTCATGCAATTAAAATTATATCAAAGGGACAACGAACCACATTCGTGCGCGTATTTCTTAATAACATGTCTACTTATATTATCTATATACAAAATATAGTTTACAGTTCCATTTAGCAAATCAATTAATGATAACTTGTGATACATAACACAATAAAAAATATGTGTCATTTTTATACAAAATTTAGTTTACAGTTCCATTAAGCCAATAAATTAATGATAACTTGTGATACGTAACACATTCAAATACATGTGTCAATTTTCCAAAAGTCTGATTCATAAACCGCAAATAGAACTGTGTTTCAAACTGTTTGAAAATAAAATTTTTTAACGTGAATTCANAGCCAATAAATTAATGATAACTTGTGATACGTAACACATTCAAATACATGTGTCAATTTTCCAAAAGTCTGATTCACAAACCGCGAATAGAACTGTGTTTCAAACTGTTTGAAAAAAAAATTTTTAACGTGAATTTAGTGTACTTTATATGCACTATAAGAACCATAGTTTAAAAAAGCAATTTTATTCAGGGACGCAACATATTAAGGAGCCGGCCTACTTGAACTCTGTTTTTTTGCTTGACGCATTTTTTATGTTCATTGTCTGTGAAAAGGGGAAATTGCAGTCTTTGTGCTTCTCGTTTACATATTTTTGTGCAAGACTAGCAATGCAATGGAATCTGACTAAGTAGTTTACCAACACCCATTGAATGTGTCCGGACTAGAAGCTAAGATTCCTTTCAGTCGAAATAATAGTAATATTTATTTTGTCCTGGAGAGTAGTCGGGACTGACGCTCCTCGAGTCTTCGCTGTCCTGCGAGGCCGCAGGGCTCCGTGCAAAGCCACGGCCAGCTTAGTTGTACATCTCGCCACGAGGTGTCGCCTGCGCGCTGCGAGTCCGTGCAGCTGTGCTGGCTCTCACGGTGTAATCTAAGCTAAGTAGGCGGGGCCCGCAGAGATAGTGCACTTCCTTCGCCTTCCGTCGCCGGCCTCGCAGCCAGCACACAGATAAGCAGGACCCCCGGCACGCACTTGGTCGCTCGTCAAGCTGCGTTCCTGCCATGTTCAAACGGAATATATAATAATGGCGTGTGGGGAGTGCACCCAGGGCCAAGGCAACACCCTCCGAGTGACGGTCTTTCCAGCTGGGACCCGNGGGGGAAACGGGAGGACCCCGAGAAAACCCGCCGGCAAGCGGCATCGTCCAGCACGATTCCCACATGCGAGAATCCAAGAGTGAACCCGCCGGAGATCGAACCCGGATCACCGTGGTGGGAGGCGAGCGCCCTGGACGCTACGCCACCGCTGCCCCTGTTAAAACTGAAATTACGGTATGCGTCGACTTTCTGCGATTATTATTCTATGGAAACTGATATAATTTCTAATAAAGCCATGCTTGCAAGCCAATGTTAAATTTTTTTATAAATCAAAAATTTTATTAAAACAAAATTGTTATAAATTAAAAAATGGCACTTCAAATATTGTAAGCGTTACGTGTCGCTGGGAAGTAGGGAAAAGGCGCCTCTGTGTGTGACGTCACTCCGTGCCTCCCCACCTCTCGGCTTATTTTATATAACGGCTGGAGCATGCTGAAATCTCCCACTCTGATATCAGGGCTTCCATTTTGCCTCGAGTTCTTACTCGCGGTGGTTTGTTACTTGTGTTCAGTTTTATTAACAGGTTAAATTCATTTTGTAAACAAGCTCCGTATTTTTTTATGCAGATTGCTAATGTTTATTTAACCAATGACGTAATGAACGAGCTGGTTATATTTATTCATATTGTTAATAATTGTTTTCTCTTTATTAACTATTGTTTTTAATTACGTTAGAAACAACTTCTCTATATTTTTTATCATAAAATTTTTTATGCAGGTTATTATTTTTAACAATTGTCTCATGTGCATACTCAAAAGTTACTAAATACGTTTATATTATTTTGTGCAGTGATTGGCAGCCAGTATANCAATTGTCTCATGTGCATACTCAAAAGTTACTAAATACGTTTATATTATTTTGTGCAGTGATTGGCAGCCAGTATAAAGGTCCCTTCCCAAAGGTTCGTGCATGATTATTATAATTTTTTTTACACTATGTGGTGAACTTGTGTCCAAGTGAAGTGACTTCCGTGGTATGACGTCAGAGAGTCATGTCTAGCTTAGATATTTTATGCCTGGTCATAAATTTTCGTTACGAAGAGATGTAAGTAAAACGGAAGGTGGAATGGATACTGCCGTCTTAAGAGTGCGTGAGCTCGAGGTAGTATTTGTCTTCGTGTTCGAGGCCCGGAGACAACACACACTCCCACAGTCGCGTCGCTCGCACGGGCGTGTATACCTCCGTAGTCACGCTTTCCTCAGCAAACTATATTTGTTAGAGTGTGATGTCATTACACCTGGTGAAAGCCCGCAGGTGGAACTAAGACGGCACAGTTTTACATGTATCCTGCCTCTTAAGGAAGCTGCACGGGTTGAGACTACATATGGGTTTTTTTTTTCTCTCTCTTTGAATGCACTTGTGATGAAAAAAAGTGTACGGGTTTAGATGATAGGTTTTTATCTTTCCTGACAAAAAATGTTGTAGTCCCGGGATATTAATTGGCTGAGATTTTTGTAACGGCAAAAACAACTAACGTAATTATATACAGAATATATTGAAAGTACCATATAATATGTTTAATTGATCGTTAACTTATATTTTATCTATGGAATATAATATGCTATTAAAATTAGTACGACTTAAAAAGAGAAAAAATTGGTGTGTTGGTAATGCCTATAAATAAATAGTTCTTACGCATTATTGCACTGAGTGCACTCTAATTCAGTGCGCCGTCCTTTTGGTGTAATATCATAGAATGTGGTAAGCTTTGTTTACGTGAGGCAGAGGTATAACCTGGACGAAGCAGTTCAGCAGAGCTTCGAAACGTTGTAAGTAACTTGAATGTATTATAGCTCGTAAGTGGTGTACCTGGCGAAGGCAGTGTGGTGGAGGGCGACACGAAGTAGCTCGACCAGTGCGAGGATTTGCGTACACTTGGCGACAGAGCGTACACTAGGCGACAGAGCGTACACTTGGCGACAGAGCGTACACTTGGCGACAGAGTGTACACTAGGCGACAAAGCGTACACTTGACGAGTGAGAGTGGAGGAAGGCGCCGGGCACGGGCCCACAGTAGCCACTGTGCCCCGGGGCGCGTGGTGTGGGGGTGTTTGTGTTGCGGGTTATCGATCCCGCTAGGCGCTGCCCGGGCCGTTCTTCAGGCGGCAACAAGATGACCGCTTAGCGCCACAGCGCTCGCTGCATTGCACTTCTGCTTTCTTCGCTAGCGCCACCCACATATTTCTACTGCAATACTTGCCGTTATTGCGTTAGTCGTTTCCTGCCAACATTTCTCAATTAACTCCCTGAACTGCAATAGAAAATTTTATTAATTTAAAGTGCAGTAAAATATTTACTGGCAAATAAGATAAGGTAGTAGTTAGTCACCTATACTCACGACTTCACAACCATCAGTTCGGATTTTATACGTATTCTTACTTACAACCTGTGCTACTGATTTCTCCCAACACCGAACAAGACAACGTCCATTACTGGTTGGCTGTCTGCCAATATAGGATGCATGCTGGTTGGTGGGTTTGTTCCGGTTTCCTCGGCTTTTACATTCCGCCGCTGCTCCATACTCGCCTCGCTTCACCCTTCATTGGATCTCAAGACCCCGATTTTAGGAGTCACTGAAACCTTTCCACTACCCGTGTTGAAAGTGTCCCAATCAAATATTCTTTCAAACATGTAATTACGTAATACTGCGTTGCAGATAACCGTTTAAAAACTGCTGGCGAACTTACGTTTTTCACTTGTGCATTATAATAATGTGGAGGTCGTAATGTTACGACAAACACCATACAAGTCAGCTTAATCTAGGCAAGGTAATTTTACGTCCGCAGCACTCAGAACGTTTACCTGTGCATAGTACATAAAATGTATTTACGTCAGGTTGCAAATATATAAATACTACTATACACGTTCGGTAACTTCACTACTCATTTCAGTCTCTGTTTCTTGAACAATCTTAGGAAAGCTACTATGGATGTATATAGCACCCGCGGCGGGGGGGGGGATGATTTACCAGTTGTGATTTCTCAAGACGTAGTAAATCGCGAATAATTTCTTCCCCGAGTGTTCCGTATTACACGTTGTAATGCAACCGTGTGATGCTGGAGTAACGTAGCTTCGAAGTGCGTGACACGTCAACGCGACGACGGCAACGACGACGGCAACGACGACGGCAACGACGACGGCAACGACGACTCCACAACCACATTTTCAATGCGAGCACGAACGTTTACGCCATTGTTACCATTATTGAATAAAATACTTTCAAAACCGGTGGACAGGAGAAAAAATTTGGAATACGTGATGCCAAAAAAGAATGCAGATATTGCTATGTCCAAGGTATACGTGTTAAATTTACGACTGTAACCCGGCACCTGACAAATCATTTTTTTTTTGCAAGATCAGAATTTTTTCTTTGTGTGAAAGTTAGTCGAATTATTTCCTTTGATAACGTTTCATTTCCTGTTTACTGTAATGCAAAAAAAAAAAAAAAAAATTTAAAAACNAAGTGTCATGTATTTGACTGACTTTTCGGTTTTAATTGTCTTGTTTCGCGTGTCATGTTTGTCGGAGTGAAGTGATTTCCGTATACCATTGACATTTTCCTACCCTCTTACCCAGCTCGTTAATAATCGTTTCCACAAGGAAATACCTAGGAGTGTTTAAATCTTTGACACCATATATGGGAATACCAATACTTGTGCGGGTCTGAGTACAACATTTCAATTCACGTTGAGCCAGGTCATCATTTTATGTAGGCCTGCTTGATTTGATTTTAGTAAACTTTCCTCTGATTCCTACAATTGGCCTTTGTCTGGGTGACATGTTTTTAAATAAAACGATTGGGTGAAAGAACGTCTGAATCACAATAAATCAGCCAGAAAACCGTAAATGTATAAGGTAAATATAATTAAGGTGCGTTAATTTGCAAAATGCACCTTTTATGATGTGCAGTTACGTTTCGTTTTAAATATATTTCCTTTGCCGAATGGTTTCAGAAACAGTAAATCACGTTCTGGTTGTTCTTTTAGTACCACTCTTGATATTATGAAAATTTATACTTCATCCTGTGTGTTAAAATATGACCTTTTCCTTCTAACAGGGCGGGTTGCTGTTCTATCACTTTCATTGTAACGGTAGTGTCAGTAACGGACACGTTGCTTGGACCAGTATGACGCGAGCTACAGTCGCTCTTGGGGGTCTGGAGGTCCATCCTCTGATGGGCGGTCAAACTCTTCTTCCGCGATAACTAAGTATTCGATATACAAGACAAAATTAATTAAGATCTCATTCTCTGGTGATCGTGGTCGTTACCCTTGGCATTCATCCCTCTAGGGGCGAGCTGCTATAGTAAATTAACGGCTACTTCCAGCTTCTCTGAAGTCTTGCTAAAGTTCTATCTCTACGTTATTCCTCCGCCTCAAGCAAACAAAGATTAATGAAGTATAGAAAATTACACAATAGGGAAAACGCACCGTATTCGTGCACACTCAGTGCAATAATATTTTCCACAAGAACTATTTCTTACAAGGCATTGCCAATACACATATTCTCTCCCTATTTTTATTCATATTAATTGCGAAATAAAAATTGTAATTTATAGAAAGAATATTAGTAAAAATTTAATAGTTTTACAACGCATCTCAGTGATCGAAAATAAAGTATAAATGGACGTACACTGTCGTTTAAGCAAAAAGTAATACAATAAGAGATTTAGAATGAGCGGACAAACGAATTTTTGTAGAGGATAATGTAAACAGCAGAACAAGTTTTACTTTTTCGACACTTAAAAGTAATAAAACAGCAAAAGAAATTAATCAATCTTTAGTAGATGGTTTTACATGTAGTGCCGCGTGGAGAAAAAAAAACAAGTTTTACACATGTGTGAAAAAAACTTTGTCCTCTCGTAAAAATGTTTTACGTCTATGTTCATATTTGTTGATCATTAGGCTTGGCGAAGTTCTTGTGAGCGGAAATAATCAATTTTCGATTGTTCAAAGCTATCTTCTTACCACAGAGTACCATCTTAGACCTTGTACTTTTATTAACTTCCCCATAGATTGAGTTCGGACCACCATCTCTTAGTAACATTTCCTTGCTGGTATATATACGCTGTTATGCTCGTCTTGAAGACGTCATATACCAACTCGTGACACAAATTGCGAATCAAAACGTTAACATTTCTCTTCACTTGTTCAGTCTTTGCTTTGCTTTTAACAGACACAACCAGTGAAAGACGAAGGCGAAACTGGCATTTTTATCAAGTGCTCCAACTTCTTTACACGCAAGACAATCAGGCAAAAGTAAAATATATCGCGAGCCACATGTTTCTCTGCTACATTAATCATCATGCAGTAGAATAACACACTATGGGGAAATTACATTTTTTCTTCTCAAAACCCATACCTTATAAGAGCCTGGAAGATAAATCTCACATTTGGGCGTCAAAAATAATTGTTTTATAAGCATATGTTACTCAAATATACTGAAAGTTTTTCAAACGATATGTACATAACTGAAGTCCTGCAACCCGCATGTTGGCTTCGGCAAAACCGGGAGTTTTATCTTCTAAGTTTGCAGACGCATAAAGAAGACTTCGGGATACATATCGGGTTGTTTCTGTGTAATCTGGTCTTTTGACAAGTTAAGTAGCAGCTTAACTACTGCGCGTCTTAGCGAAGGCTTTGAGACTATGTGTAGTGATCCCCGCTGAATTTCACGCTTTCTAGTGAATTTTTGTGAACTAAGGGTATGTTAGACTGAATTTTGTCTTCTTCTCATCAATCCCAATTTGCTTTTAATTTGCCAATAGTATTTTTAAAATTACGAGACGAAGTAGCCACGTAGTGTGTGTTTAAATTTATTTCTTTAACGTATCTCTGCTTTTACAAATATTTTTTATATTTTTTAATTCATCTACCTCCATTCATAGCACACTCAGAAACAGTTGAATAACGTTTCAAATAATAAATATGTGCAAAATGTTGTGGTAACAAAAAATTATGACCGGGTGGTTTAAACAAAATTATTTATGACTTTTAACATATTACCTGTTCAATTCTGGGACCCGAGACGTTTGCTACCTATAGGAAAACTGGCAAGCGCACTCTATTCGCTATACCCTCTACGGATCCAATAGTTAGTATCGCTTTACTTGCTGCGTCAGCCTATAATTAGAATTTAAGTTACGGAACTAGCTGACTGGATGGGAAAGAGAAAAAAAAAGTATTTACGCTATTGACAGCGGTTCTTTTCGAACTAAGTACATCGTAGTTTTTGACCACTTGCAGTTTGGGCTGCGTATGAGGTGCAA
The DNA here is from genome assembly GCA_002778355.1 of Clitarchus hookeri. Lineage (NCBI taxonomy): Eukaryota > Metazoa > Arthropoda > Insecta > Phasmatodea > Phasmatidae > Clitarchus > Clitarchus hookeri. Next base: position 590,358 of record NQII01002214.1, read on the forward strand.
CATACTGTCTCTTGTATGATACAAGTTTTCTATGGACCTTATTGCAATTACTCAAGCGTCGATTAACAGGAACCTTCAGACGGGTAAATATTTCTCTAATACACAGTTCCGTCCAGTACCGCCAAAATCAATCATGCCCTTCAGTGTGTGTAGGATGATGGTATCATGCCCCTCCTCCAATTGTTTAAGAGTGGGGGAGTACCTCCCTCTTCCTCCCACAAGCAATCACAATAATGTAATATTCTATTAAATGTAGGAAACGCAACACTGTTTTACGTTTTTTTAACAATTTCAATTCTTGTCAGTCACAAAATTATTTTAATGTGTGCTAATAGTGTGTCAGTCTCACTGTTACTAATTCAAAAAAAAAAAATTTCTGATGCAGTGATATAAAGATATTTTGCAATCATCCAATATGTCGATACATATGCACAGTGCTGTGTCATTCATTTCTCACGCCTAAGCTGTACAAGTTCAAAGTGAATGATGTATAAGAAAGAAGAAAGGGCGATATTTATTCCCCTCTTCTCCTTCATAATAACATTTACTGACCGAAGACCATACAATTTTATTTTATTTTGAATAACTCACCTGTAAAAAGACGTTGACAAGAAAAAACTGTTCTGATTATTTTTCCCTGCCATTCTTGTAGAGATATCAGCCAATGCCTTCATAAACGAAAATATAGTTATATACGAAGAGAGCCAAAATTTAATTTTTAAATGCGCTGAACAACAGCAGGACAAATGTAGATAACAATCTGGTACGCGCCATGGTTACATGCTCTTAGTACTTACTTCTCTAAATAAATATACTGAAACTTTCAAAATTAATTTTAATTTGATGCCACATTGTTAACTTTGTTATTCATAACATAACTCGACTCCAATTATGTCATATGAAACCTTACTAAATACAAATCAACCAACGAGAAGAACATACTGCCTATGAAGCTCTCATGACAGACATTGCAGATGGCCGGTGGGTGTACTATTTACTATAGCACCCCCCACCCCCCAACCACAATCAACTAACTGCACTTCCCCGCCTGTACAGCCAAAGCTCAGCCTCTCTCCGGGCAGGAGGAAAAACAATTGGTCCCTCACAGCCGGTTAGATAATAAAAAATTTCCATATATTCACGGAAATATTTACGTATAGATACAATTAATATTCGGATAATGAAGAAAAGTGGAACTCATCTCCGTTCACACAAAATATGGTACCCCTTCGTACTTTCTACAGCTTCGGATTTAAGGAGCGAATAATGCCGAACCTACACGAAGTTACTTTCGTTTATACAATACGTATAATTTCGACGTCGCTTGAGTTTATACTTTCAAACGGGGCCACGGCGGCTGAGCGGTTGGCAGGCTCGTCTCAATCCGCAGTCGGGTCACTCCGGATCTTCGCGTGTGGGTATCGGGCCGGACGATGCCGTTGGCCGGCGGGTTTCCACGAGGGTGTCTCGTTTCCCCCGCCCTTTCATTCCGGCGCTGCTCCATGCTCGCCTCAATCTCTCTCATCTGCTCTCAAGACCTCGCCGTTAAGAGCCGCCCAAATCTCTTCACACAGTCCTTTCAAATAGCACTAGTCACGTGTGAGAGTAACCAGTAGTTAAAACACAGTTACTTTGGTACCTTAGAAACTAAAAAAGTTAAATTTGTCTTTTTTAAAAAAAGAATTTTTAATATATATAATTATTGAAAAAAAAACGTACTAAGCGAATTAATGAGGCGTAAATTCTTGATCCGTGTTCAAATCCCGCTTCTAAGAAAATATTTTTCAAAATCTATTTGTTATGTACAATGTAACATCTCCATTATCAGGGTTTATCCATTTCTCCACACAAACTCATTTTATAATCAGGAAACACGGAAAAAATTAAATAACATAATTAAGATAAATTATGTGAATCGACGGAAGGTGTGAAACTTGCGGAAATTCCATTATTTAAGCAAACGGCGTGTCCGTAATTTTATGACGATTTCGGGATAATATTTGTTTACCAGTACGTTACTTTACATTAAATGCACGGGATTTTCATCTAACAGTGTACTGCCCCCTATGTAACCAAATATGTCGACAAAGGCGGAAACAATGAGCCAAGGTATTTTTTTTTTGTTATAGCGACTCAGGATGATCAGCATTGTTTACTTGAGGTGCCACGATGTCGACTCCCAGGCCTGCGTGCATCGCGGAGAGCGCTGTGTGGAGTAGCGGCGGCCTGCGAGAATAAAGTCGCACGTGCGTGTCTAGAGCAGTGACAGCAACGTCTCGTAGAGTGAGGTCCAGATGAGAGAACATTCTCCGCGCATCTCTGAGAGAGGGAACACAAGGGAGGGCTCTCCACAGCCATCACCGGTACAGGGAAGGGAAACACCGTACACTACTGGCACCATACGTATAAAGCTGATAACATTAGAGTTCTCCTACCGCGGTGTTAAATACCACAAACGCAAGCCCGGAGCAGCTCCCGGCAGAACTTACTCGGACGCTGTCGCTTTCGAACTGAACACTCTCGCCTCTTCATGCAGTGGCAATTGATATATCCTGACTTGCCCGATGCGTTTTCGACTTCTGCGCATTACTTCATCATTTAGATCTCACTCTAACTGCCTGCTCAATGCAGGGCGAATTGAACCGAATGTGGAGTTTGTAAGCCTTTCCGACCGGACGTTTATAAGTAGCGTGGAAGGTTTCAAGAGAAGTCCGGACTGATGTGTTTGGTCCGGACTGTCCGATATCGGCCGCTCATTGTGTTTTATGCTCGAGGTGTCGTTTGCCTGTCTGGATCGGCCAATACAGTGTGCTATGCCTGTAACACCAACTACAGCGCGAGATCAGAGTCTGATATTTATGTATAGTGAATCGTATTTCACACCAGTAAGAAAACAAATCCCAACCATCTAACGGTATGTATGGAGGGCTAGTTGTTGCAGGGGTTTGCTGATAACAAATGTACAGTTTATAAGAAACCAGCAGTTGTCTGTTGACAAACCTCAAACAAAACACCGTTGTCTCATGCGTGCACTTCGTTATGATGTGATGAGGCCTTAGCTGAACGGCCTGCCTGATCAAACCTTCAATCATCGAACCAGGGCACGAGCGTGATTGTAACAACACTTTGTGAAAGACAGTTGCAGAAATCCCCTCCACCAGCCAGTTAAACAGGGCCAAAATATATTTAACAACTCACCCGAAATAGGCCAGCATAACACTGGGAGTGGCGTCTTTTGTCGTCGATCCGACCAGAGAGAAGACCACGGAAGATGGGTGTGTCCGGCCGTCGTTAACCACCTTCTAGAATTAGCCTCCGGCAACATGAACAAGGCGGGGACATTCCAATTAGATTGTCATAGTAATGGTGTCAGGTAATTAACAGTTAATATAATTAATTAGCATATTGGTACACCATTTAAAGCTCCCCCAATCAATAGTCACTAAAGTAGTTATTGTATAATCCTTATGTATAATCAACTCCATCTTATACTGCTGTGCTCTACCTAATCATGATCATTATTGAGCTACGCTCTTAGACACTTTCAAGTATGAATGGCTTAAAAGCAACATACGTAACAACTTGTTTAAGTGAACAAAAAAGTTAGTTTTCTGTAGTGTTTTGTGCGCAATTTTTCAAACTCAAAAATTTGTCACATTGTTGCAAAACCAACTTAGCCAATTAGTATTAACTGCGTGAATTTACCGTGTTTGTATTATTTTTGGCTCATCTGGCCGTAGATAAGAAATGAAATGGTTGGTATTGGTAAAAGTTGTTACACAGTATCCATATGCTCTATTACAATGACAAACCATGTGTTTCGGCGCCGTTGACCAGATGCATGACTTAGACAGCGAGTGATCGATTCATCGTGAGAAAGAGAGAGAAATAACTGTTTTCACTCGCTACACTGGACTTCCTCCAAGGAATGTTGAAAAGATATCGAAGAATTTCCATTTGCCCACCTCAAGCAAACATTTTTGAAGAGTACCTAGCTTCATAAAGCACATGGCGAACGATCTTAGAATAATTTGTAGCAATCACATAACATTTTTTTGGTTTTTTTAACAAATGTTTTATTTTATGAAAATGCGTATCATTAATAATTTAACTAACCACACATTGGGGCTTGTTATAATTTTTAATTTGAGAAAATGTATTAATTAATTTTGAAATTTTAATTTGAATGCAAATCGTGTAGTATAAATAATAAAGAGGGAAAAATAAAAAAGAAAATGTGAGAACCAAGTCAACACATGCATATTCACAAGAAAGAAATGAAGTGAACTATCGAAATTGTATCCAAACGTCTCACTTTTACTTGAATGTCGAGCTTCTAAAAAAAAATTCGCATATAATAACTAATGTTTTCCAGAATATTATACGCGATCATCTGCTGTGCAGGTCTTGAATTTCCGTTGCTCACACGTTACACTAAATTCATGCCTAAACGTTTCGGTCAAAAGAATTGATCAATTAAATAACGCGCTACACTGCATTGCATTTTAATACTTTATATAGAATGTGTCGATTGAAGTGAGAAAAAAACCTCAAAATAGAAAGTCCACATGAACGTATGCCATAGCTTCAATGGTTCCCGAGGTAAGGTTCTTCAAAATTCTGCTGTAATTGTTAATAGCCGTTCTTGATACACCCCTGTTTATGTCACCGCAATTCTGCCTGTATACCAGCAGTGATTCACTCTTACAATATATGCTCTAAATGCCCACTTTGCATCTAAATGCACGACTGTACACGTCGCATCAGTGACTGTATGACACTTACACTGAAGAGCCGAAAAAAACTGGTATAGGCGTGCGTATGCAAATAACAGAGGTATGGAACCAATCGAAGTAACGCGATGCGGTCTGCAGCTAGACCGGTTACTGCTGCTACAATGACAGGTTATCAAGATCTAAGCGAGTTTGAACGTGGTGTTATAGTCGGCGCACGAGAGATGGGACATAGCATCTCCGAGGAAGCGATAACATTTGGATGTTCGCATACGACCATTTCACGAATGTACCGTGAATATCGGGAATCCGGTAAAACATCACATCTTCGGCATTGCTACGGCCGGAAAATGATCGTGAAATAACGGGACAAACGACTGACGACAATCATTAAACGTGACAGATGTGCAACCCTTTCTCAAATTGGCGCAGATTGGTTTTGTGGACTGCCCTGCAGGATTCATGGTGTGAATTGCCTCCTGCATACCTTCAGACATTANGGGGGGGGGGGGCTATATTAGGCAGGTGTATAATTTTTTTTGGCTCTTCAGTGTACGAACACTCCAAGAGTTTTGCGGATCTGTTGGCAACCATGCTCTACACGTGGCGTAACATTACAATGTCTGTAAGAAGTTGTGAGTAAAAAATTTTGATGAGATGTCCTCTCATGTAATAATGCATTCGAGTGAAGTCAGGTGAACGTGCAGGCCAGGCGAGTGGTCCTGCACTACCCAACCACTTGCACGGGAGCGGCTTATACAGATAGGCTCTGGCCACTCGATTGTAGTGTGGTGATACCCCATTATGCATAAATTAAATGCGGTGTATGAGATCCTAAGGTAAATCCTCTTACAGCACAAGCAAATTTTGTTGCAGAAAGTTACAGTACGATTGATGGTCAATCTTTTGCTATTCAACATGCTTTGGATATCAACATTGAAATGTGCCTAATATAACACACTCCACGTTCATGTCTATATACTCTGTATAAAAACAAAATAGGGGTGCACCGACAATAAAAAGCAGACACAGTGACATAGGTCCGTAACTGGGAACCACAGAACCTAGGATGTGTGTACATTTGGTCGTTTTTTTTAATTGTTCTGTCCACACCCCGGTTATTTTCTACGTAAATCGACACACGCTGTATATATGCCGTGAGAAAAAGTCGTACCTGTCTGCAGTACCGTAGTCTTGCAGTACAAAAACGAGCGTAAAATAGAAGAGATTTACTACTGCAACGCATCGGCTCTCACGACCTCGATGTTGAGAGACGATCACATCTCTTCACCTACTCACTCACTACTGTAACGCGTTCAAGTTCTTTAATCGAAATAGTTTTTGCATTCCAGGAGTATCCAGGAGTATATTCAGCGAAATAGAATTGAACGCTTGCATTTCCGTTACTATTTTCCTTTCTACCACTATAGGAGTTACGCTTTTGAAATTCTGAAGCATCCTGTGAATTAATTTCTATAATGTACTCTAATTTTATTGCATATTTATTTATTTATTATCAAGTTAAATGTATAAAAATTTTATGTTTTCGCTTAAAATAAATTTTAATAAATTGGGCCTATTTCACATTGAGCACCTCTATAATGGTTATCTAGATTTTAGGATATGTCACCCTTTCAGTTGTAGGTTATCTTATGTTTATTTATGCAGTTGCCAAGGCAACATTTCAGTGTAATAAATGTTAGGTTTGCCCAAGGCATAATAGTTTAATGTATTTCTCTTTGGTTTTTATTTTATACAACAATTGTATCTCTCGCGAAGGCAAGGTCTGTGACCTTTTCCGCGATGAGCACATTACGATTTGCCTTGTGTAAATGGTAAATCTGAGTCTTTGTTGTCCCTGCTACCAGTGCCTCAAAACGTGTCGCAGTAGGGATTCCTCTCAACAGCGAGGTTTCAGCATCATAAGCTAGGTTTATTCAGTCTACCGCCTAAATGTGGCTGCTAAGTTGCCTAAATGTGGCTGCTAAGTTGCCTAAATGTGGCTGCTAAGTTGCCTAAATGTGGCTGCTAAGTTGCCTAAATGTGGCTGCTAAGTTGTTAGAGAGCGTGGACAACCTGAAGGTCTCCCACAAGGCGCTCAAGTAGGTTTTATAGCGCCACTGGAGTAGATGACGCCGTTCCCGGGACATAGCATCCCTGGCGCCTTTGTGGAGCTATCCAGGCGCCACCCTTACCACGCTAGCTCATCTACTGCCGCCCGCGAGTATCACTGATCCTAGCAACATGGTTTGCCATCAGCAGTGATCATAAGGCAGCTGTCAAGATTTTCCATTAAAAATAAATACATTTGAACTTATGTTTGAGTTTCTTCTCAAACGCCGTTTGTACAGAGCCTTACACTGACTGTAGCTACCGTGGAAATAACTTTTAAGTAAAATATGAACATCGCAAATTTATTTTGAGAAACTTTGCATTTCAGTAAGATAATGAGCTAACAACATATAATTTTAAGCACATAGCTTTAGGCAACGAAGAATGACATTTAGCTTCCACTTACCCCATAAATAAATTTTGTAAGGAACGGTGTAATAGTTTATCCACACACACTATTACAAAAATTGCATTTTATCTCAAACCGCACATGATTTCTACCAAACAATTTTCAATTCATCGAAGTGTTTCATACGTGTGTCGTAATTTTATTTAATTAAATTTAGTAATTATATATATATTTTTTCTTTGTGGACGTGGTAATGAAATGCAATGTTCTAATGTGTTGTGAAATGTTTCTTCTTTGCACCCAAGTGTGTGTTTTATCGTGGAGGTTGTTTGTCACGACATATTTAATTGCTCAAGGCGCCCATTGATTATGTATTCATTATTACCAAATTAATTAGTTTTTCTGTCTTAATAATATTATTTAGGCCTACTACATTTCTTTAATAATAATTTGGTCTATTGANATTTATCGTGGAGGTTGTTTTTCACGACATATTTAATTGCTCAAGGCGCCCATTGATTATGTATTCATTATTATCAAATTAATTAGTTTTTCTGTCTTAATAATATTATTTAGGCCTACTACATTTCTTTAATAATAATTTGGTCTATTGAGTAAAATTAAATAAGTAGTAATTTTACAGTAAACACGTTGGCCACTATTTAAAATTAAAATTTATCTCTATTAAATTTATTCTCTTTTTGTTCCTTGCAAGGGCGCGCATTAAATTGGTTGATACGGGAAGGGAAGCGGGTTTATATCAAATGTCAATATTGAACGAAAATAATAACACTGTGGTAGAAATGAAAGTTTCAGACGTGTCTCAATTCAATTGGGTTCATAATAACATAAATAAATAAACGTTGGTATGAGTTATCCTGCTACCGACACGAATGCAGTGGTCTTTATTCGCAGAAGGAATATCGATCAAAAAGGAAAACAAACACTACTCTGCGCTTGTCTTTGTCTAACGAACTTTAAACAACCAGTCCAATCGGAAATTATCTCCACAGTTTCGTGGTTTGTCCGGGTAGCGTTAAATATTTTCGCGAACGTATGGTACATGGCTATATTCTATGCAAGTCATAGTGTTAACTGGCATCATGTTATTAGTTTCATAAAAAAAAATTATTTTATCTAATGTGTTTCGAGAGATTTCATTATTTTGAAACTAGACGCGGCGAGTAATGTTAACCTATTTTTCACTCTAATTACACAAGTCATCAAAATACTATAACACAAAAGTTACTACTAGTCCAATTTTTTGTTACACATCTTTTTCCCGTTGGGTTATTCTTTCCTGGCCTCGAAAATGATCGTGTGTTTGAAACCAAAACAATCCACGCATGGTATATTGCCTCGCTTGCCGTTTATTGACCGAGGGAGAAGACAATTTTGCAAGAAGAATTATTTCATACGTTAGATGAGGACTTGTGGTTGAATGGTTCACATGACTCCGCAGTGTTGCCAGTGAAATGACAGGGCGCATACATTAACACCAAGGCGTGTCGCTGGAATACCCTTACTTCCTGGCTGGCCTAGCATTGCCATTTACATCCTCGCCTATGAGTAGACATCTGAAGAATTCGCGGATTCATTTCGGGACAAGCTATAATTCAAAACACATGCGTTTATATAACTTTAGTCATTGGTCCACACGGTGTTTGACACCTCCTGGAGAACAGTGTCCAATTGTCATCTTCCACTGTGACAGCTCACAACCAATGCACAGTTAGTATCACAATATTTGTACATAAGACTGTTGAGTCTAGCCTGCAGGTCATTGAACTCGTGAATTTATCAGGTCTCTACCTATGAGTGAACGACACGAATTATGATTGGAAAATCTGATACACATGCCCATCCACAATTCGTCAGTGTTATCGCCTACCATCATCGGAACGTTTTTCTGACGCAGTTTGGTATTTTCATGAGCAGAAATAAATTTAAATATCAGCGATTTTGAAAAAAATTGCATATAACAATATTAAAAAGCCATAATTTGGCGTGTCCTTGTTGAGAACTCAAAGTATATAGAGCTTGGTAAAATTAAGTGCAGACATTAAGCAGATACGATATACACACACGTGCCCACACGCAAAAAACGAGGTGGTCTTCAGGAAGCGGTTCTGCTCGTGGTTTAACAGATTGTAATCCTAGTTATGGAAGTTCCTGCCTCCATCCTTTATTCGGAAGGAATCTGGTTTGGGTCTAATTACTGCTGTACTAATTGATAGAGATCCTGCCGCGACTTCTGAGTCACACAGACAAGATGATCTATTTGACTTTGGCACAGAATTCTCCTGGCAGTTACTGAGAGCAGCGTTCCAAACTTGTAAACAATTCTCATCTAGAAACCAAGATGGGGNCTGTGTTTGTGCAGTGACTCCTTTCTATTGCTCTCTGCAGGATTTGGTGAAATTAGACGATCTAAAGCAAACAAACTGTATTGAGCTATCTATGTCCTAAAGAAGAAGATTTTTTTTTTGTAAAATTTGAAAACCTGCATAATCTGTACGAACTTTCGATTATAATTTTGCAAAGTTGTACAAACTGTTAACTTTCAGATTCTTGCCCTTATGCCTTAAAGCCACTTATTTAAAATGTTTTCATGTTTACCATATTTGGAGATAGAAAAATTAACCAAAAAGAAAATTTGCAGAAGAAATAATAAAAAATTAATTCAGAATGCCAATTTTTTGTCCTGGTGGGCTATTTCACTAATTATGCTTCTCTATGCCCAAATTTAGTCTTCACATTTAATTTTCATGATAGTGTTGAGCTTGTTTGCTGTGTAATTTTGTCGAGAATCTCTTGGTTTCTTTAACTTAGTAAGTGCTTTAATACTTGTTATTAGAAAAGGGCTTATACATTGGAAAGGGGAAATTGTGGTATATAAAATTTAATTGTTAGTTTACCAGCGATAAAATATATAATTTGAAATCTACCGCACACCAGTATATAGCATAATACTCAATTCAATAATTAATTTGATTTGTATATATTAAACATATTAGTGATACCTTGTTATTTTTAATAGGCGCTAAATATATTTATAAAGATACATGAGTAGGATAGGACAAATGTGAGTAAGTTGGTTAAAGTGTCACTAAAATAAATTTTTAAGAATTGAATATCAACATAGTATTAACTATTTTCAAAGACAACAGTAAATATAAATGTGAACAAAAGGAAACTGAAATTAAAAATAATATATATATACATATATATATTGCACTCAATAAAGATACTTAATTGTCCCCATTTATTTCACAAATATACTGCTTTCTTTTTTTGCCACTTGGAGGAAATTTTAATTTACGTCTACGTTTTCGGACTAAAATGTTCTACTCTCCCTTTGAGTATTGCACGACATTAAANATATTGCACTCAATAAAGATACTTAATTGTCCCCATTTATTTCACAAATATACTGCTTTCTTTTTTTGCCACTCGGAGGAAATTTTAATTTACGTCTACGTTTTCGGACTAAAATGTTCTACTCTCCCTTTGAGTATTGCACGACATTAAAAAAAACAGCAGTGGTAGAAGTGATACAATGAGATTTTTGAGGGAAGAGAGTTTGCTATGGGAGATCTAGGTATGGCGCATGTATATATATTTATGACATGAAATTACGAAGATCCAATTTATAAACACATCAACAGAATGGACCATACTAACAGAACCCACCTACGTATCATAATAAACATTTGAAGTAATTTTATCTTTTTTCGTGTGGTCAAACACATATTTATAGAGTTTAAAACGTTTTAGGAGGAAGTCTAGTCCAGTAAAATTCGTTCACATTACAATTATTTTTATAATGGAAAAAACAAAGATAATTCCAGCGTATAACGGCCTTTGGTAGAAAATTTTGCAAACATGTATGTTGTGTGACATCCCGCATTATTAGAAATAAATATGACAGGCATACACATTCACATATACATATATATATATTCATATTCGCAATTACCTCTATCCATGAAACGAAATGTGAACTCAAAACCGCAGAAAAAGTTGATATCAACTTCGTTAATATGAATTTTACTACAGTTAAAAATAAAATATTCATAGTCTGAAACTTGTCTCTGTCCACGAATTACAATGCTGTCTTACGGCTACACAATTTATTCTCATTTTGTAGAATTTGTAAATTTTTTAAGATTTAATATTAAAGAAAATCAGGACCAATATAAATAAAAATTTGTTAAATGTTAATTCATGTCAAGGAAGGCTGAAGTAAACTAATGCAAAGAAAAGTATTTTTTATTCACTCAAACTATTATGATTTTTGTTTTGAAAAACATTGAAATAAATAAAATAAAAGACTTTCTAGAATAAATCTCCTTTATTTTTTCTGATTACCTTAAATTAAATTCTTGCTAGCGGTTTTAATACAGCTTTTCGTAAACCTTATAAGTTACCGATCGATCAAATAAAGGTTTTAATTTCAAACAATATATTCATAACTCGAACATGACTGAAAACAGATAATAATATAACAATAATAATAATAATGAAACCTCTTTATTTTTTGTGGCGAAGTTGAGATAATAGCAACTTTATTTTACACTTTTTAATAATACAATTTAATTAATTACTAATAACTCGATAATATTGAACTCTTTAATATATGTCACCTAAGATCTCTAAAAGCCCATTAAATAAAAATTATTAAAATTATAAGTTTGACCACTACAATAAAAATCTACTGAGAAATTAAATGAAAATAAGTTGATGTGTAAATTAATGTAGTTAAAATATTGTATAGAAAACGTTTCTTTTACAACGAATATCTACTCATGCATTTTTATCACGTTCAGGTATTCCAATATTTACTCAAAAACTGAGTTTTAAGGAAATAGGCAATTCTCTTTTATAAAAAAACTGAAAATATTTTAAGTAATACGTCCTTAAAATTACGTTTTCATTTCACGAAAAAAATCGATGTAAGGGCGACAATATTGATAGTTTTCGCAGTGAATGAAGGTAGTCTGTTAAACAACGCAAAAAAATATGCATTGCTCCATAGTAAATGTTTCCTGAAAACATTTAGAATATATATTAGTTCAGTTATAACTTCTAAGACCAAACTAAGTACCAGCCAGTTTGTGATGTTTTTTACGCAATTGACTTCTATCCCTCGTTGGGAAGTGATCTCCGCCTCTCTCTCTGTGTATGTGTGTGTATGTGTGTGAGAGAGAGAGAGAAGAGAGAGAGGAGAGAGAGAGGAGAGAGAGAGGAGAGAGAGAGGAGCGAGAGAGAGGAGCGAGAGAGAGGAGAGAGGAGAGAGAGAGAAGAGATAGAGAAGAGAGAGAAGAGATAGAGAAGAGAGAGAGGAGAGACAGAGAGAGAGGAGAGACAGAGAGAGGAGAGAGAGGAGAGAGAGAGAGAGAGGAGAGATCCGGGAGGCGTCGAGTAGCGGTACCAGCCCGTTGCTATTTTCCCCTGGTATTAGGTTTTATGTCAGAATTAAGTAAATGGTAATAAATTCACTTTACTGTGAACTATTACTTTATTATTATGAATTCATGTCATCAAAATAAATAACGGAAGTCACCAGAATGTTGCGTGGCATGAAGAAATGAAATAAATCGCTTCGTCATGTGTAGAGAATGGGACACACGCAGATGTGTGCCGAAGCATACGAGAAGTTTTACTGTCGAAGGAAAAATATCTTTGGAATTTTTCGGTTTGAGATAATGAAATGTGTTTTGTAATTTGATTACAATGAAGCAGACAGGCACTTTTTAGGTTTTCCTAAATTCGGGGCTACATGAATTACATACAAATAATTATACAATTTCATGTTGTTTACAACGTTTATGAGCTCGCAATGGCTGCTCGCTACGAAAATTCTACGTGGATGTCATAAGAACAAAGCAGACTCGCCACATCTCGATTGCAATAGTCCATTTCTCCAGCAATCTGAATTATTAAACGCCAGACCTACCTACATACAATGCTATTGTGCACTCCAGGTACATACTTTCTGAGATGATTCGTAATGGGAAATGAGTAAGAATACATGTGATGACCTACGGTGTAACATGATTGTTAACGGGGTGACACGTTCTGGAAAACTGGGAATTAAAATTAGTTACTTGCAATATGTACAGAAAAAAAACATGAGATGAAAACAACCAATTCGTGAATGGTGATATGACAATTGCCATCTGTAAACATTAAGTGGGTATTAACATCGCTCGTCATTATTACATTAGCTTCCAACGACCAGCACGGCAAGACAAGTTGAATATAGGCTGTTTACTGTAAACTGAGCACTTTTGAGGCCCTGGTAACTTTTTCCTTTCTGCCAATTTTTATACTTTTACCACATTTTTAAATAAATATTACCATTTGAGTTATAAACACAGTGTGTATATTAAACCGCACTCGTTAATTAACATATTGAGCTGACATAAAAAATATTAAATGGATATTATTCTAAATTACAGGGCTCAAAAAGTGTTCTCTTTATTGTAAATAGACTGTACCTGTCTGGTATCACAAAGAACCACTTTAAACGTTCGAAGTTTTTTCAAGAACCGTTCCCGTGAAAGTGTTAACACAGAGGCAACGTTTTGTGTTCCCTTTAATGTTATCATTAATATTACAGTACGTCACAACATCCGGTAAACACCCGCGAGCAATACAAGTTTGTTGGTTAATACCATAGAAAAACCTAATTTCCTTACGACGGGTAATGCCAAATGTTGAAAGGTGAATTTATTAAATAAGGCTAGCACTGTTCGTCAATTTGTTGTTTTATCTCACGTTATTTGTGTCGTTTTGCAAATAATTAATTTTAATTCCTATTTTTTTTACGGCGAGTTTCTTTCTAAATAATTACGTTTTATTACGTAGTATCATAATTATTGACTTATATTCCATAAAGTTTCGTCTCAGAATGTTTTAACCTTGAGTTCCAGATAATTCTGTTATGAGCAAATTGTGGTATTTTTAAGAGCACTGGCTTCTGAGTATGTTACAAATAAATTCATAAAATATAAATAATGCAAATTGTACGAAATTGGAAATAAAGAATAAGAAACGGTGCCATTTATATGTATAAATTGAAATAGTACAATTATTCGTGTACCTTAATATGTTTTAGCGATGAGTGATTTCAACAGAAATGTGTGAAATATTTGTCTTCATAATGATAACTGTAAAGAATAGCGACTTTTCCAAAAATAAACGACAAATTCATGGAAAGAGGTATAATTTCACTCTACTTATTACACAGAACACAAATTTACAAGCAGCATCAACATATTATCAATACAACCCACAAATACGATAGCGGGTAGGGCTATGAATATCAGAGAAATTGTGGGGTAAAACACGTGTAAAACATCTACGTTATCGTTATATTTTCTGACGTAAATACGTCAAATGCCAAAAGACCTAACCGAACAATACCTACCTTCACGATATGTGGATACAGCGGAAGGGGAGAGTCGGATAGCCACGGCCGGTGGGTATCCACGGCCAATGTTAGTTTCAAACAATTCCGCTCACATAGGTAAACAAATAACACGCCACAACGACCGCAGCGCCATTTAGCCGTATAATCGAATCAACCAGGAGGCGACCGCCGAGCGAACAACACGTTACAATCGTTCATTCTCCTGTGCCTATATTGTGGTGTGCGCCGTTTACATTTTTAACTCAGGTATTGTTTATAAAATGTAAGTACTTCACCATAATTTATTGATTATCCTTTAAAATATTGATTCTAGTGCATAAGTTAGGTTAATAATTAAGGTTATCTTTATTGGCATTGTCGATATTAAATAAAAACCTAGAATGTGGTGGTCGGGTACCACCGGACATTTTTTGATGGTGAAATGTTTAGTTATTTTAATGCAGTGTTAAAGCAAGTGTGTAAAATCTTGTTGTCTTTTGCAGAATCACTGCAAAAATGCCAAAATTCAAGGGAAGAATTACACACAGAGGAAATTGGGATGAAAATATAATGAAACAGGCTATGCTTTACGTCCAGGAAAAAAAAGACATCTGTGAGAGAAGCAGCTGACTTTTTTAAGGTGCCGAGAAGTACTCTTCAAGATAGGATCAAAGCCATCAGCAGTGGACAAGAAGCACAGTTCAAGCCAAAACTGGGAAGATTCTGACATCTTCGCCGTTCAAAAACGCGCTGGCAGAGAAAAAATCTGCAGCCAAAAAATCGAAAGCTAAAACCAATAATACTAAGGTTGCAACCAATAAAAACAAGGAGGCAGTTAATAAAATGAAAACAAAGAAGAACATTCAACGTTTGGTCCAGCAACAAAGAGACCAGGATACAGAATGCATCATTTCCGGAGAAACGTTCCAAGAAGACTGGATCCAGGGTCATAAAAGCGAATACTGGGCGCACGAAGCGTGTGTGGACATTGACTCTTCGGAGGAGTACTACTGTTGCGATGTTTGTAAGGTCAAAAAACGGTTTGGTCATCATTAAATCTATGTCCGGGGATACCCACCAAAAATGTATCCAATGAAAATTGAAGACTGATTTCAAGACTTGATATAAGCTAAGATAATGAACCGATCAGATTGTTACTTAATTAAATTTTTGAGAGGTAGGTCGTATTTCAATCCTGGTATAAAAATAACGATTTAAGTCTGTTGATTTTCAAAATGTCATGAGTTTTATTTATATGGCCGGGACTATCCGACTCTCCCCTACTGTTCGCCAACACATGATACCGCATATCTTTGTGCGGCATGTTATGGGCCTTACTCACTCATAACACTCTTAGGATAGTTTAAGAATAGGGAAAACAGGATGAGTTCAGATATTTAAAGGATTGTAGAGATCATTAATAAAGACTTTGCTGGCTCACTAGTTAGTAGAGTATACAATGATATTCCATTTGAAATTAAGTCCAATGGAAGTGAGAGGGAAGGACTCGAGGAAGGTATTCAAGAGGGAGGATCACATTTAAAGAAAGGAACTCACCCTAGCCTCGCACCCGGGAGCGCTGTCGGATGCTGCCCCCAGGAGCCGCTGACGTCACGTCTGATGTTCGTAGGAGACGACGACACCTCTCGGTCGTAGACGTCTATATCGCACTTCTCGCCCCACCACGTGACTATTGACGTACTGTGATTTGATTGGTTCTCCTGGTGCGTCGGTGGCGGGCTCCTCCGGGTTGACTGCTCTTCTCACCTAAAATGCTCTTAGATCAGCACTAGCTCAGTGGATCCACTGTTGCCGAGCGTCGTGTGCTTTATTCTCCCCTGATTGCTGCAATCACTCTCAGTCGGCCGTTTTGATATTCCAGCACTTCTGTGGCGTCTTTGCGACATTGTTCTATCGTTGCTGAATTCGGTTCCGGCTTGGTGTTAATGAGCTCTGTGACGTCTTTCTTAGGTAAATACTTTGTTAGGCATTTCACGACGGGACCCAACCGTAACATGCAGTTTATAGGACACCTGTGAGTTTCACATCGTGAAGTAAGGTTTAATTTGGTTAGGTATGCTGCATATCAAATAGCTACACACCCAGCAATATCTTACCTCTTGACGACATACTACAAATTGCAAAACCCTGTCATAGGCATGTACCACACATAATAAAACGTGCCTAACATAATAAGTAAGCTCGCGTAGGGTAATTCACCCCTATGATTCACCCATCGTGAATTTAGGTTTAAGTTGGTTAGGTCTGTTTCATTCTACATGACTGGCGGCAAAATTACCTAAGCGTTTCAATTAACCCACTCACACGCAAACACAGTACAATTCACTGCAATATAATAACGGTATATGCTAAAACTCCAAACGTATTATTTTACTCACCCTTTGATTCGGATTTCATAACTCGTAGATGATTAAGCACGACACGTTAACGTCTATTCAGTTATTTTATTGAACACATCAAACTGAATAAATTACAATAAAAACGAGCAACAGCACTCGCACATCGCAAACCTACACACAGCCAAATTCACACGTTACACTGAAATGGCGCGAATTCCCACAACACAACTGTGACGTAAAGCAATTGCGACGCGCATTTGTTTCCTGTCTCTGTGCATCATTGGTCACCGAATGTATTGTTATGTATCAGGGCGACACACATCAGCTGTTTAAAAACAGCATCTGTGAACGTAATTTTGTATCATCTACTTAAAGTATTTTTATTCTACTAGTAATACGTTACGTAGTACAATCCTCTCGTTAATATTTACAAGGTGAGCCTTGAATAATTCAACTGAATTACATGATGTTCCGACACTGTTTGATTCCTGTGTTTTTTACCTGTACAACCTTAGTAGCTAGTCATAACTATACCCTGTGAATGATGTTTTATCCATTAAGGATTGGTTTCAAAAAGGTATTCTCGCATTTAATACAATTTAGAGACCCGATATAAATATATTGGTCATATATTTTACGAGTTTTACCACATAAACACCGCAATATTCATAGCCCTCCTCACTATCACATTTCATGATATAAACTGCATATTACGTGAAGCCCCAATACAATTCGTATTAATTGCGATTAGTAATAACCATTTGCAGGTTTTATTTTCACGGTTTTTCGGAAAAGTCGCTGTTATTTATAATTACCTTCATGATTTTATTTTGGCAAAACTTTTATGACATATTTTAGTTGGCGATACATTTCACGAACATACCAACCTCACCTTTTTGCGCTATTTTTAATGGTTTAGTATTAAGGTATATATTTTCTGTCCATGGTTTTTTTGTTGAATTTTCCCCTAGTTGATTTAAATTTTTGGCAGTAATATTTTGATTATCTTATGTTCATTGTTGTATTTCATGTATTTATCCTGTTCAATAAACAAAATTTATCAGTCAATCAATCAATCTAAGATGCTGCAGTGAGACGTTACTTATATGTTAATGCAGATATTTGAAACAGAACACCGTGGAGACCAGATTTAGTTGCATGTAGTAACAGCACACCAGTAAAACAGAACCCAAGGATATGCAAACTTCCAGAAAAATAAACCAAGTGATGACTTCAGCAGGGCTGACCAAATTGGTTTAAAAATTATTCATATAATTTTATTTTAAATAATTTTTGTAATGTTGATGATATACGCTGGAAATAATTAAAACCCATTGGATGTCGATGACTTAAAATTCCTATCTGGTTTTTGAACATATAACATTAAGTAATTAGCTAAAACTAAAATGAATTGACTTCAATTATATTTACATACAAATAACATATTGACAAAACTAATCAATTCCATTATTTTACTTTTACTTTATAAATGATTGAGATTAATAATATTAAAACTTTTCACACTGTTCAAAGGCAACGGGTACAACTAACTCATGCACATTTGTCAAGCAAGTGAATTTATGGCAGTCGTGTAGTGGTGTATGTCTTTTCTACGCACTTCCTTTGACTGCTTTTTATCACCTTATTCATTCACACCATTCCATAAGTATGCATAGGGCATAAATAACTTTGTTATAATTTTCGTTGTCGGGGGTGATGCATTTGTTACAAATTTGGTGACTCTATCTTATAAAATTCGGAAATTAGGGTCAACTATGCTAATAGGTTGTGAGAAGTTGTATGACAGGGGGCAATGAACACGAACATTCTTCAGCTAATATGAATGGCACTGGCTTGTTAGTTTCGAGAGCCACGCATTTCCAATCAGATACGAAATACTTTCTTGAGCCTCACGTAGCCAATAAGAGACGAGAGCCTTGCGTACAATACCAGTTTGCACATTCTGGCTGACATTGGGCAGTTTTGAGCCGGGTCCAGCCTCATTGTGTAAACCATCTGGATAGTGCACAAGATATTTTAATGGAGAACATTTTGGAAAATTTTGAGGGATATTCCGGCATATTTTGACGTTTTTTTTTAGGGAAACGGAAAATTTCGAGGGGAAAATGGGAGGGGGGGGATGACGTCATCCAAGATAGCAGCCGCTCGTCTTGCGTTCTGACTCAGACTTCGTTGACCCAGAAGGTACTATTCCTAACTACTAACACAATGACAAAAAAAAAGAATCATACCTTCACGTTTTATTTATAATTAAATTGTAATAAGATGCCATCATACATTCCCACGCTCATGGATTTTTAATAATTGGCAATACTGTCAAAGTAACAATATCATGATTGTTGCCCTATGCGAAGAGATTTGTACACGCGAAATAATTTTCGTTTAATTATTTAAATGTTTTATTTTCATCCATCAGTCCTTCACCATATATTTAAAGAAGGTAATTATTTTATTTTGTTATAATAATTTTGTTTTACATGTCTTGAGAGGTAAAAATTTTTTCTCCAATTACAAAGCAAAGTGAAGTTATTAACGACAACTTTCTGTTGGTTATGATTGATTTTGTCATTCCCTCGCCGCCATTCACTCATTTAAAATATAAATGAGGGAATGATGTATAATTCTTATACTATCTTAAATATAATAAATGCATTGAAGCAATTGTAATTTTGGTTTAGTATGACATATTTGCTTTCAATTTTTTAGGTTTTTGGCTTTGGGAATCATGTTAAAAAAAGAATCTTAACGAAACAGAAACTAACATTAGAAAAAAAAAATAACATGACGGACAACGTACAGGAAGAATGAAAGCAGACCCCGAAGCTTCAAAAAATCTCCTTGAGAATGAAAGGTTTAAGTATTTGAAGAATAAAGAAAAAGGACAAGTGAAACAGGAGTATGTTATGAGTTCGAGAGAAAGAAGAGAAGAAAAAGCAGTGGAGAGTGAACAGTTAAACTTACAAATAAAAAAAGTAACAAGTGGGCCAATATTTAAAAAGATCATTTGACGAAACACCACCTTCTAGTCCAGCGTCAATAATTGATCAAGTTAAGATTAATAATGTTAATAATAAGGAGAATATGGCTGCTCGTAGAAGACTGCAATAAAGAAACCGTAGAGCAAAAACGTATGCTAAAATTAGGAAATTAGAGAAAACGTTAAATGAGAGAAAAAAGATGAGTGAACAATATCGGAATAGGTGTTCCAGAGAAGGCAAAACAATTAACCCACCTTCCCCTCAAGCTGAGGTATCATTTTCCGCAGTGAAAATAAATCTTTGTATCCAAAGTTCTTACTAAGCAAATAGAGGAAGGTTATAATACTCTAGTGAACAACCACAAAGAGAAGAAGAAATATTATGCCATATTAAAGAGAAATCTCTTAAAAAAGAATAAATTACTATCTTCGTGAAGAACGTTTTTTAAACATGACACTTGCAAAAGAGGTGGTCTTCGGAAAGTAAATGGGATATAAATATTTTCCCTTGCGAAGCAATTTCAGTTTTTGAAGATGGAGCAATGGTAAGGTGTATTAAAAAGGGAACAAAAGCATGGATATGGCCAGTAATAAAAGATTAATAGCTATATTGTTGGGATTTGATCTTACAAAACATTAAAGCGCCAAAGCTAATAAAAAAGGGTTGTTATTCTGTGGTAGAAATGAATAATGTCTTATTAAATTCAAAGTCATTAAAATTAATATATATAAAAAAAATTACATTTCTTGTTCAACAAGTGCCATTATTATTTTTATTTAACTCAAGAAGATTTAATGTTTACGTTATAAGTTAGGTTTTCTTTTCTAATCAAATTATATTCATATACTTAATGAATTTAGGTAAGATAAAGCTCGTGAGTTATTAAACTACTAATTAGTAGATGTAAATAATAGAGATCATAGCAATAAAAAAAAATCCATACAAATTTAATAACCAACAGTTTGTAATTTATAAATTAATGTATACTTTGAAAAAAATTAATGATTTACTTTTTGATTCAACCATGTTGACTCTGATATAGAAATGATATAAAAAACGTAATTCCCTCACTTAAAAAATTATTCCTTTTATTATTAATTTTTTTTACAAAACTCCACCTTTATGATTGAAACTAAGAAAAGTTGGAGATCACCTAGTCAGTTGAGATAAGTCACTTATGTGCAATAAACTTTATAGACAAAATCGTCAATTCCATCAACCTACATAATTTTTATGTAGCAAGGTCATTTTTCTCAATTTCTTGAGAATTAACCATACATATTTGTTTACTATTGACAATGAGACAGCTTTTTCCTAATTATTTATATGTGGTGTTGTAAAATGTTTTATCGTTTTTGTCTTGCTAAGTTATGTGTGTGTGTGCGGTTTTTTATTTTTATTTAGTTTCATGGTCGGCAGTGGACATAGTTCAATCACACTATCATATTAAGATGAACTCACCATTGCCATTAAACTTCAAATATAGGAACAGTGAAACGTTTCCAGCCCAGCGAACGCCATCGTGCACGAGTTGCTCTTCATCATGTTTACGGGAGAACCTTGTTGGGTGTTGGGACCGCGGTGGCTAAGCGGTTAGACTGCGTGCCTCCCCCATCAAGGCAAACCGGGTTCGATTCCCGGCCGGGCCTATCCTTAATTTTCGCATGTGTGAGTGGGAATAGTGTTGGGCGAATTTAATCAGGGATCTCCCATTTCCACAACCTTTGCATTCCGGCGTTGCTCCATTATCACCTCATTTCACCCTCATCGGCTCTCAAGACCTCGTTTTTGAGAGCCGCCCAAATCTCCCAACTCGGGCTGCAGTTAATTATTTCTGTATTTTCTTTCATTAAACATAGTTAGTTGTGGGTACTGTTTAACTGCGCTTTCGTGAGTAAAATACAATAATATCGGCATGTGTTTGCAGTTTCGTAAAGCCGTTGGTTCCGCCATTTTCCAACCGGGTGTTCACCAAGAAGATACACAAATATCATTTACATTTCGTAGTGTTTATTTTACTGAATTATTCTGCAAATTAATTATTTCATATCAGTGATGGGCAAACGTGATTTTAGTGAAGTGAGCATGCAAGTATTTCCACAAAAACCACTTGTTCAAGAGGTTATGAATTACAAATACTAAGTTAGCGTGTTCTGTCAATAATGTATTTCAAAATAGTCACTATAAAAAAAACCTAATTTTTTTATAATGTAAAAATATCTACTTGACCTATATCGTAAAACCAACAAATGTAATGTTGTGTGTTTATTGCTGCATCTGTACTAACATCGGCGTATGCATCGCGTTTAGTTTTTACATTGAAGTTAAAATATCGAAATGATATTAATTTGAATTTTGTTCACGTACTTGCTCTGAATGGCGTCAGCTCGGGCATGCACGTGTTGACGTATCGCAGAAGTATCGGCACCAGCTTGAACACAGCCCTCATGCCACCGCGAGGAGTTATTGTACATGTGTGGATGAGGTGCGTGGCCGGTGTTACGGCGAACATGAACGCAGCCATCGCCGTTCTCGTGGTCACTCGTCTTGCAGTTGACTTTGTTTCTAAACGGAGATTTACGATAACGAGAGACTGAGACATTGCTGCAACTACACTGATGAAGAGAATTAATACTAGCATCGTATTATTAGCAAGACTAATTATTTATGGAACGGATTAATGTAATTATATGCTCAGTAATATATAATTAGATAGCGCACAGGAATGTAACTGATCGAATTGTAGTAGATTGTCGAAAGAACTATAGTCGTATAGTTTGTTCGCTTTTTTTTGTGGAATCAAGTAAAATATAATTCTCTAATTCCACAAACGCCTGCAACCTATACGAAGCAGATCGTGGACAGGCACATGTAAACCATATTGCGCAAACTAAAGTGAAGTTGGTAAGCAGTGCGTATGACGTTTACGATTAGCGTGCCGCCTAGTCTTCTTCACTATTGAACATGGACGACAGGACATGACGCCGTAGCTGCGCGCCCGTGTGAAGCAGGCTCAGTGTCGCTCGCATGTGAACGCACGCTGCTCGAGCGGCGCAGTGGTATCTGCAGGCGCCACGCACGCCTTCCTGCCGGAGCACAATACCACTGCCGTGCTCTTTTGTTCCCGCCATTTGTACAGCACGTGAGTGTAGCCCTCCTTCCCCCGCTTCTAAATACTAATTCAACGCATGACATGGAAGAGATGGCGGTAGTGGGTCACGGCCAAACTACGACACATTTACTAGGATTGCAGCCATTTTTATACACACAGGAAACAGCACAGAGTTATGTTGCGAGCTTGAAGCTATTTTTAACTACAAGAGTAGCTTGGGAAAGGAGTAACCTTGGTTATAGACCTCCGTGATTTATATTTCCCTTCTATTTGTACTCTTCCGTCACAAGCAACAGTGTACATATTCAAGTCTAGCAATTAACGCCTCGGTCTAGTGAAAATGCGTTTTTAGTTCAAAAATTAATTTACGAAGATGTGTACTTTTATTCTACCGTGTTCAAAAATTGAGCGATTAGATTGGCCATCAATTTACATAATAAAAATTTAATTGCGCTTAGAAACATGACGTTGCTATGCCTACTTCGCAGAGAGCGCTTAAAATCCTTTTTCAAAATTAACGTGAAAATGTACCTTATGCATATAGTGACTGGAATATTTACGATAGTTAATTCCTAATGCGCTTATTGACCACGTACAGCTCTATGGAAACAAAATCGTTTGAAATATTACTGCTGAAAGTGGCATCACTGGACTCGTCTGCCATCCTTACTAGCTACCTGTGTTGATCGTAAATGATTGGTGCTTTCCAAGTGGTTCTGCCTCTCTCTTTCACTTGGGTAGGCGGAGCCCAAGCCCGTTATTTTTTATAAGATGTTCATAACGAAAGTGAAACTGGAAAGCGTCTTGTGAAGCAGTACTCGTACACCGCGCTCTAGGCAGGCGGGCGGGGTCCTTAATGCACGTCACTGTCTTCAAGTTGGCGAGCCGGGAAAGTCAGAGCGGGAGACAGCGGGTCGCCGCGTCCTGATGGACGAGGTCGTTCAGACGGAGGGTGGTGCGGTGGATGCCGCCGGGGTTCGGCCTGGTGGAGGCGGGGCCAGGTAGTGATTGAGGCAGGCCTTCCAACAAGTCGTTCATCACGGCCCGCCTCGCAGCTTCGTTAGGCCGCCGCGACGAGCCACATATTGATTGGCCGTGTGGCCAACTAATGCCTCGCCCACTAACTTCTTGGCGGCGGAAACGTCCATCTCTCGCTCCAGCAGACCGCCGGTCGAGCTCTGCTTCGTGACGTCGGCAGTCCGCCCACGCCCTCTAGCCAACCACGGCTTGCCCTCAAAGCCGTTATTATGCAAGTTTTGCATGGATTTTTTTCTTACATGGCTAGTGTTACGAGTTGTGACCAGGCCTTAGCTGAGCGTCCTGCGTGATCACACCTTCACATATTTATCCAGGACACGCACCGTGATTGCTGAAATTAGTTATGAAATCGCAAACCACAGAAACCTTCTCCACCAGCCAGTGAACGGGGACAACGCAGCCAATAAAGGGCATTGTAGCCCGTGGGTGGTGTCTTCTGTCGTCGGGCCATTGGAGAGAGAAGACCACTGAAGATGGGTGTGTCCGGGCGTCGCCTTCCGCCATCTTAATCAGTCTCCGGAAACATGAACAAGGTGGGGACTCTCCAATTAGACTTTACTCAGAATATGGCTTGTTTATTCGTTATAGTTTAATATAAATTTATATTTCAATATATTTGTATATCACCATCCACGCATACTCTAACATTTTCATATTGAAATAAAATTCTACAATCTTAATGTTAAATAATCCCCTTTTATATAGTGTTCACTACATAACTCGTATCAATAACTTGCTACGTCACTTTAGAACCGTTAAAGTATGAAGATGAACTATAAATCATATCATTACACCAGCCATAGGTTGATCCAAGTATGTGTGGCTTTCCACACTTACAACGGTACCATTTCTGGGAAATACAGGGGTTCAAGTGATCCTTACTTTTACTGATTACCCTTGTATTTTCATTTTGGGTCAATGCATCTCACTACGTAAGTGGCTCGTCAGTTATATCTACTTGTACCCATTAGAGGTGGCCTTGGTGCCCGGAGTATGATGTGGTGTGGCTGACATCACATCCAACACCTTTCCCCATACGTCAAGGGGATTCTAATTCTATACATTAGCTATGCCTTCCATAGTGGCACTAACTAATTCGAATTATGTATTTATGCACTACATTACAACGCCTTTCATCAGTGTTGGATAAGTAAGCGGAGAGAGGGGCCTGTATTGTCGTACTTTATCCCCCTCCCACCATCCCCCGGTCGCTCTGTTCGGAGTCACATCCTTATGTCGCAAGTACAGTTTTCGCGCCGCGTCGTATTTTACCAGGTTCGTTTCCCTTCTTCAATTGCTACTTCCGCATTAGATTCAGTGCCTTTTCCACATTCATCTCTCCAGTTTCGTTATGCTTGTTCTTTCCGGGTGGTCATCACTGAGTTGTTTCCTACGAATAGGGCGGTGGGGGGATTAGCACCAACCCTTTTTTAATTAGTAGCTTACTGGCTGTACCTTTTTAATATTTATTCTAATATTTCATCAGGAAACTCCCAGTTTTATCAATAAATTTGTAAATTTCAACCTTTTTCAACTATTTGCCGGCAAGCTGTCATGGAAGATGCTCCCCTTTAAGAAGTCTACAGGCAAGCTTTACCCGGCGTGGAAACCAACCCAGAACACAGGTGTCCGATGTGTATTGATTGACCTGTATAAAGTTTTAAATAATTTTGTAATTTTTTTTTTTTGTATTTCAACGTGCGCATGGAAAAAAAACAAATTTTTGTTATATAACCAAAAAATACATATTAAAAAAAAACATGTTTTGCAACATCCAAGGTTTTCGCTCGGACTCCTACACCTTCATGCAGATTGCGATCTCGTAGAGTATGTTGCGATCTCGTACAGTGACGAAGACGAGAATATCAAAGTTTTCCCTTTTTCACCTCCGTGTCTATGGCAGCACCTCGACCGCACCATCCAACAAACGTATCGCCTACAGACGTACAAAACTCACGGACTAAGGTTCCGTACGAGAAAATTCCGGCAATGCTGGACTTAGCCATATTTCCTTGTTACCCTGCGTATATGTTTGGAAGACGCCAAGAGTCGGAGATAAGCAATGCGTGCCCCATCGGAACGAACTTTGCAGACCTTTACAAGCATTTCCGCTGCCCGCCGTTTCGACAGCTCATCGAGACGAACGCCACAAGACTTCACGAGTAGAAAAATCTAAGATATTGCTTTGCACCGTGCAACGCCGAAGCCCTACGATTGTGGAGTTGTGATAACCCGTGGTACACAAAACACCCCCAATCTCCCCCTCAGAGTCCCACATACTGCTACGTGACTTTCATAGAATGAAAAGTGACATGCGAACATGTGTATGTATATGTATGCGGCCTCTAATTCAGCAGGTGTCAATAGTATTCTCTCTTTACGAATTAAGCGAACTAAAAAATAGTTTCATTCCCGAGATGTAAGTCCATCCTGCTGATTTGTACCACAATACGAATTCCAGCAAAGACACGCTCATACCGCTCTCATAAACCACCCTTCTACCCCGTCGAGACATATAAGGAAAGACTTCACATGTGCGAAAAATTAGAGCATATTGCAACCAATGCATTGTGGAGACCATACAATTTTAGAGTTATGTTTATCACTTCCGAATGCAGAAAATTAATTCCATATAATTTTTTTTGTGAATAAATTTTTTCTCAAAATCCGCTGTTTTTTTTTCGTATAGAAATTCAAATGTGAAATTTTTTATTTATTCCGAAGAAACCAAAGATACTTTGTTTTGCTGTGAAACTAAGAAATAAGGGGAAATAAAATATAATTCTTCATGTGCTCATACGTCACACACAAAAACAAACACATAGACACCTACAATTATAAACAAACACAGGGCACGAAATATCGCAAGATTATAAAATAAAATGGCTGTCACTGAGCACGTCCTTGTAATAATAATATAGGGGAGAGTGGGACAAAGTGAACTAGGCACTGTACTGTGCTGCTACCTACTAGCGATTGTCGGAACTGTCTTCTCCTTTTCTAGTCTGTGTAGTGTACTAGCTATGGCAACCAACGAAGCAACGTGCGAGTAGTGGATTTTTATTTTTTTTATTTCCGTTTGCATGTTAAGTTTTCGCCTCACAGTTTTCTCTTAAGTAAATAAATTTATATAAGAACAGTGCTTATATTGCATGCATACGTTGCTCTCATATCCAGTTCATTTATATTAAAACGCTCTTTGGTGTAAGGTTTTGCATTCCGAGAAAAATTATGTAGCATCTTAAAATGGTGTCGTGGGGCAAAGTGAAACAGTTCATTCCACTTTGCCCCACTTAAATGCACTGGCAGTTTACTTTGTAGAACAAGAAATGATAGCCTAATAAAATTATGATTTTAAACACTGAATAAAATTTTGATACCCATTCTGCTTTTGTATAGTTAATATGTGTGTTTGTTTACAGAAAATTACTAATTTGATTATTTACTTTCCATGGTAGCAGTATAGCCGAGCAAAATAACTACACAATCTTTTCAACACAATTGGCGAAAGGATGATGTGGGCATCTACTGTGAAGTCTGTACGAGACAGACGCCTCTCACTGCAAGAAGCTGCAACGGGGGAATTTAGTGTTCCTAGAGTAACACTGTTCAGAGGATGTAAGAAAGAAAGTAATGCAGACGAGGTATCAGTAAAGGCATTGGATATATACAGAAGCTGTTTCAGTCCTGAAGGAGAGCAGATGTCGGTACAGCATCGTCTCTTTATGGAGAGCAGAATGTTCGGTATTCGGATGAAAGACTTGCAGGTGTTAGCCTACTAGTTCGCTGTTAGAAACGACATTGAACATCCGTTCAGTGTTGCGGAAGGAAAGCAGGTAATGACAAGGTTCTGTCTTTTTTAAAACGTCATCCAGTGACACAGAAAAAAATTATATTGTACAAGCAGCTGTATTCAACAAACAAAATGCTCATTGGTTTTTTGTTCTTCTGAATGAGCTTCGTGATACGTATATTTTTACTGAATTGCGAGCAGAGTTGTTGACGTGGACCAGACGGCAGTTTCTACAGTTTGGAATAAACCTTCTGACGTAACAAGCTGCAGGGGAAGAAGCAGGCTGGCTCTTCATCTTCTGCTGAAAGGGGTACCACACTAACAACTGCAATAAGTTAAAGTGCATCTGGGCAGTATATTCCACCACTTATGATATTCCCACAAGCAGGACATAATTCTGAATACATGCACGACCAGACACTGTCCTAGTTTGCCACCCATCTCGTTGGATGCAAACAGAACATTTTGTCCGATATGGTTCGGCCACTTTCTAAAGCATGCGAAACATACTCAGTACTATCGTGTACTGCAAATCTTAGATGGGCGAGCCACACATACGAAATATATTGAATTTCTTGAAGCAGCAAATCAAAATAATTTTCATGTTATGTGTAACACCTCATACATCGTATAGATTACAACCTCTTGTTTTATGTAACCTTTGAGTGTATTCTATACACAGGAATGAGAAACACGACTAAAAAAATCCCCTGGCAAAGCCATTAAACTGAGATAAATATAATTTTTTTTGGAAAGGTTTATTAACGGGTAGCAACTCCCAACAATGCAATAAGTGCATTCGAAAAAAACTGGAATTTTTCCAGTTAACGAACATGTATTTCCAGAAGTGGCATTTGCAGCTAGTGAGACTACAAATCGACCTATGACATCAGATGTAGTTTTCAAAGAAACTGAAATTCCACAAGACATAACGTCTACAGTGGAGCGGATATCTGGTCCCAGTCTAGTGTCGCCACTAGAAGGAAAGCGCCATCTAGAGCAACACAGAGCTGCAACAAAGGATACAGCCCACACAATTCGTGTCACCCCAGAAGATATTTTACCAACTCCACAAGTAGATCTAAAGGACACGGGAGACAATATAGGTTTAAATAAGCCCAGGACGCAAAGAAGCAAGGGTAAGACTGGTATCCTAACTTCAAGTCCATACGTCCAGGAGCTATGGACAAAAGCCCCACAGCGATCAAGCTGCATAAGAAAAGTATCCATCCAAGATGTGTCAAGAAACAGAAATAAACAAGGCAAGACCAATCAGAAACGAAGTGTCCCTAAAAAATGGAACAAATACAAATAAATGGAAAACTAAGGATAGTTCATTCTGAGAATTTTTTGTTTTAATACCTTGAACACTATTATAATATTCGTAATATGTGGGTTATATAAAACGTATTTAGATTAACATTGACATTTTTTACGTATAGCGATTAAGCAGTGAGTCAATAATGCTTCATATTTTGTGTCACAGCCCGGGCAGTAAAGTAAGTATATTTTTATATTATAACGCAGTTGATTTTGTACCAGTGGGCGATTAGGGTGTTCTAAGACCAACAGAAAAAAAGGTATGGGCAACAGGTGTTTGCTGTGTATATGGACAGACAACGGTATTTAATGCCAAAAAATGTTGTTCAGAAATATGTTAACTCTGGATAATGTTAAGAATTAATAATACGTTTCTGATACAGTTTAACGCCACACAGATAAATCTAAGAAGTTAAAAACAAACACTCTTGCTTTATTGTATAAAACAGTAATACAGTGCTGAATATGCAGGCGTTCATCGCGTGGGCAATAAAATTACATGAGGGAGGTTTCATACCCAAGAAGTTAGCTTCATATCTGATTTCTAGTCTCACGAAGTCATTTTATTAAATCCAAGAGCGAAGGCAACGTTATACAACTGAAAGTAAAATTGTGATAGTACATTTGATAAATGTGCATTATGCCAGTTTTTTTTCTGGTATTGGCAGAAAATTTAATGTGCATTAGACCAATTATTTTTTCTTGTAATTGCCAAATTATTAGGGGGAAAAATCCCTTTTGGTCTAGACAAATGTGTCAACTACTTTAAATGCATCTGGAAATGAAACAAAACTTCAGACGTGTTAAATTTCCGTCGAAACCAAACAAGCAGTCCTCTTTTCCCGCGAAGTTCAGTTCCGTAAAACTTTTCGTTCATATAGGACTTTTTCCTCTAGAGAACGTCAACCGAAGGAAATCTCAGGGATGTGTGCTTGAGAGACAGTTTCATAGAAAAGAAAGTGTGAGAAAATGTTGGTTTAAGTTGGCGGAGGGGAAGGAAAACAAAACTTGGTCAACTAGAAGACAGAATATAATATAAAGGGAGCGTCGGCAGAACGACCCTCTCAAGCTTGTAGGGGATGGAGCAGCCAAGAGTGGGCAGTACTGCTGGAAAGGCTTGAAATTCTTTGCTGGTAGATGCGTTTCCTTTCTACAAGCTCGGCTCATTACTAATATTGGATGTAATCATTTCGAAAGTGATACCGTTTCAAAGTCGAGTGTATTCTCTCTTCAACAAACACGTTTCGAAAAAAGATATGAACGAACAAGGATATAACCAAAAAAATTTCCGAAAGACATATCATACTAAATAATAAAAATTTCTCTCTGATTTTGAAAAAAAAAGACTTTATTATGCTTACATTCTTGTAATTCTTCTGCAATTACATAAGACGATAGACGGTCTACAAAAATTTTCAANGACGGTCTACTAAAATTTTCGAGAGGGCAACTTTTAGTTTCTGCTGATGTCATCACAAAATTGCTTTAATATATTACTAAATTTAACATTTATAAAATAATGGGATACCAAGGCGAAGGGTACTTCGGGCAATTGTTGTGTACATAATTAGTTTACTTTAAAACTGATAAAAATTGTGATCATTTTAGTTTAACGTTTAGGAGGAGCAAAATAATTGAACCACCTACATTTTATCCAGGGGTTCAAAATTTCTCTACTAAGAATATTTTTTCCGATAACCTCAGCAATACTGTAAGTTAAAACACATATAACTAGCAAATGAGTATTAGTTATGAAACATCTTCCTGCCTCAGTGCATAATGGCAGATGTTAACAGCGCAGGGTAATAAAGCGTAAAAAAAGGCCAATTTGAAAACGCAACTTAATAAATTAAAAACATTGTTTGAGACAGAGGCATAATTTAAGATATTTAATTTGAAAAAAAAAGAGTTCCTAATGCACTCCACAGTGACTATCCAGATAAATTAACGATGTTATATATATAATAGAATATATTTCATCACTTGTTGTAAATAATACAGTTGCAGTCCTCCGTAAGTAAACAGACTGCAATGCCGGTATTGAAGTGTTATAACCCTCTGTAAGGTATAAATAACTAACGTGGCATTGAACGATCGAGTGAATAGCAGACGTTTCAGCGATAAATTATAAAGAAAATTTTGCATTCATATATTTTAAGGAAATTGCTGATATACTTAAAAGCTTACAAAATATAAACTTGTGTTCGTAGAATTTTTTAAGCATGAGGAATTTCGCTCCAGATCTCGTGGGAATCGGATGAGTAATTTTTGAGATACCATACATAGCATCATTTTTACTTAGCGTTATGTTCCAAAATGGACTTCTATTGATGATATCAATTTCTTAATTCACTTCCTATACTTTATCCTGGCAATGAAGTGATTAACTTCTAAGATTTGAAGACATTAAAAATAATAAACGGCTCCATTTACAAAGCAATCAGCTGACATATTAAAAATGTAAAGGACAGGTGTGTTTTTGATATGTTTCTTGAATGTTGGTTAAATTGCATGACGTATTTTAAAGTTTTTGGGGTCAGGGGGTACATCCATGAAGAAACAAGTATTGTCAAAAGTCTTTCTTTTGTAATGTAGCCTACAAAATTAAACAATGTATGTAACAAATGTGATCGTTATAAAATCCAAATAAAAAAGTAAAAATTATTGCATTATGATAATACCTGATTGATTCGACTCATCTGCAGTACCACGTTGCAAACAACTTCAAATAAGCTATTCAAGGTACACAATTTTACATTACAAAATAATTTTTTTACTTTTCATTTAAAATTATGATAATTCACTTACGGTAAATTTAAAAGTAATTTTATAAATTTGTATGACCCAAGACATGCCCATAGCCACGCGAAGAAATGTTTCAGTCCTAGCACGTGATATTGCAAATCAACTCGACAACAACATACGTTTTGTTGTAACTGGCGTGACAAAAGTACGGTCGAAAGCTGATAACTTTGCATTAGTTTGTGTGCACTAACTCGCGCACTTCTTTGGCCACGAGGTAGTACTTACGTCTCACTCACATTCCGCAGGTAGTAGGCTCCACTCTGACCGGTAGTTTCTTACACCTACGTACTTCCATGTATCCACTCCATAAGCACTCTGATTATCCCGCTTAAGGTGGCCGCCTGGTTGAATGAATTTTGCACGCATGAGGCCTAAAAGGGTGGAAGCGCCAGGGGCGACCGAGACATGCGCATCAACTCTCTCATCGCCTCTACGCGGAAAGCACTGAAATGGCGATCAGTCTTGCCGTCGATAACGCGCCTCTTTGAGACTCTCAGCTGAGACCCTACCATCTCATGGCGTAATAAGAAAAATAAAGGTTTCATGCACGACCCTATTCCTTTTTTAAATATTTTTAACCGGAATGTCCATGCCTAAAATGACTGTGAAAATGAATGCCCGTTTGAGCCATTTTCACTACCACAAAAATAAACTTTAGAGAGAATTGGAGGAACTGAGAAACATATACCGACGCGTAACGTCTCCTAAATGCTATTCGTAAGCAGACCTTACTGAGAAACGTTAGACGGTGTTATAATAAAACGTTTTTTGCTGGAGCTGTGCGGACCGGGAGGCAACCTGCCACCTCGAGCGTCCTTCGTAGTTCTCATGAGTCTCAGTGTGTACAGTTGTCTCTTTCAAAATAGTCGCAATATTTTAATATAACTCTTTAATCAGGACATACATTAAAGTCAATATTTTGTTGCCCATTAGAACATTTCGTTACTAAAACACAAATCGTTCGGCGAAAAGTGTCCAAGTCAAAAATATTGCTCTAACTAGTCCCCTGTTAACGATATTTACTCTTCTGTGAAACAGTGTTCTAAAATACAGCAGCAATGCACCGTCTTTTCTGAAAGGATTCCTGTATTGAAACCCCATAATTAACTCTTAAAACTCTGAGGAAACATAATGCGCACGAAACATGTTTATTTTATTTTATATCGCTGTCGCAACGCTTTCTTACGTACGGACGTAACTTAGAGGCTTTTAAAGTGTTTTACTTGGGAGGTAACTTAATTGCCGCAGCTGTCCGACACTTAAACTGCGTTGTAGCATGACATACAGGTTCTGTCACGAAACTTTAACGTGTCCCCCACTACGTTTAGTGACGAAAAAAATCATACCACAGGCGAGAGAGGAATTGTACTTTCAAGATAACGCACATGTTATAAGTATCATCGGAACCCAAAAACATTTTTAAAAAGTGCTTTTTTCCAAATTGCTGTATTTGAAAACGTACCACCCGCACATGCGCGAAAATAAGATACGAGCCTGTATTGAGCTTTGCTACAGACATTCCCAAAATAAAATGATAGGGTCACTTCTTTAAATCCTGTACATGCAGCACGGTGAGAACACTGCGTGCCGGGTTGGAGCCCTGCTTGTAGCGGGGATGGGGTACTTGCTACACATGGCATTGTCGCCCTTACTGTGTCCGCACTTCTCGACCTTACACGCAGTAAACAGCTCCAGACAGGCGAGACGCTTATCTCTGTTCAAGATGCAACCTATGTTAATACATCTTGAAGAAATTTTATGTTTTCGTGTTATTTTATCGATGTCCTTTATAAAAATACTAAATATTTTTGAAAATAAAATTTTAATGTTTTTTTTTAGCGTAAATAAGAAAATTTTAAAGCAAAATTTTTCTTCGTAAAAATTTCAATAACTCAATTTAACGTAAAATTGTGTTACATCTATGGCATTTATTATTGTCACAAGTTGTCATTTTTTTTTTTCGAATCGGGCACTTGGTTTATGGTCGGTAAGGTAGATAATTATATTTTAAATTGTATCTCAAAAGTTAAAATTGAAATCCTGGTAAAGCAACTTATACATTTCCAAGAAATATTATTATTTTACCGCTTATAACACGAACAATTATTTTGAGTAGTAGCCTAGTGCATTTATTCTTATCATTTCGAAATTTGCTCAAAAATAATAAAACACATTTCGTTTCCTTTTTGTAATAATTTTTTTTATAAACAGTTATTTGACTGGAATGTCATATATTTTTCAAATTATTTTTTCTTACCAGAGAGAATAAAAATGTGACATGCTGAAAAAAATATATAAAAAAATGTTACCTTCTGAATACGAATTCTCCCAGTCCTACTCACTCAGCGAGTTTTCTCGGAGTACTCTCATCCTCTTCCATCACTGCATTCCTGCACCTCTCCACCCACACATTGCCAATATTTTGGGCAGGAAGGGAAGGGCAGTGTTCTTATAGTTGGATACAGCATCTCCATATAAAATTAACACCATGAATGCCGACTCTACTTTCGAGGCGGGAACAATATGCGTATGTTATATTTTTTACCACCGGTTTTGTAAAAACAACAAATCTAAAGACACCAAAGATAAAGACCTACTTCAGGGAGTGCGTAGAAACGCGTACGGTAAAATCTGAAGCTATCTGTGACCCGAATATGGTTACAAGAGCAAGCCTGCCGTTAAAGACCGCGTTAAAACGTAGGAAATGAAACGGGAAATAAGTGGTTAGAAAGAGGCTGGGTAGGGAAATTTTGGAGATAGCGCCGTGAAGGAGAGAGAGAGAGTGCGCTTCTATTTTAAATGTCTCGCTTCCTTTCTGATAAAGACGCCGCTTGTCCTACGCACGCTGTTATCGGGAAAATGGTTTCGCATGAGGCTGCGTGCATGTGCGCTACTTAACATTATTTTAACTTAAATAATATGAAATGCAAAAAAATTTTCGAGTTATTTGTAGCGCAATGAAAACACGAAAAATCAGAGAGGAAAAGTATGTATCCTAATTTCTGTAAATTGAGTCGTAATTGCATAAATGTTACAACTATAAGACACAAAATAAAATCTCAATGTAAGTAATCTTCCCATGCTTAAGGCTGCAGCCAAATTTAAACAGTTTGTTGAAAGGTTAGAGAAGTGAACGTTTTTGCATGTTTACACATGACGAACAATTGTTATATCTAAAACTTGTACCACAGTTTGAAGGTAACGTATTTGTCTGCATTTATACTTTTTTCAATTGTCGGCGATTTAGTTGTTTTGCGTTTGCTAGATATGTTCGGTTTAAGTGTGAAATAAATTAGTTATTTGCTTTAAAATGATATTTCAGTGCTTACTGGTAATACATATTACGACTATTATTTTCAAGGCAGCAGCACGATATGCGCTTTTTTTTCGTCGCCATCTTCGTCTCACGTTGATCAACAAATAATTTCTAACGAGAGAAAATAATTTATTTCTTTTTATATTTAGACAACTCTTCAGTATGAACAGAAAATTGTTCCAATCAGAACATCTCCATGTCTATTTAAATCATTTTCCTTTTCATTTGGAACAAAATACCTTAGAGGAACATAACGCAGTGGTACTAATTGAAACCGAATCGTTAACTGATACAGTTTACATGTCTTGTTCCTGTTACGCAAATAACCGGTTTTCGTTTCTTCATTAACCAGGCATGTTTTTTTAATGAGTATTAATATTATCTACTGTAATTCTGTAGAGCGTGTGTTACACCGAGACTGAACTCGTTGTACACCAGTTTTCTCAAATGGTTTTCCTACTTCAGGGCACAGACTCGACCAATTCCTAAATGGGCACTTACAAAAATCCTTACTATTCGGATTAAAATCAGTGTTGGTTTCTTTGCATAAAATAAGCAAATGTTAATTGATATGTTCACCTAACAGTTGAAATTTTTAAGTAGCGTTTATTTTATTTTAATTTCTTAGTGATGATATTGGATTAGGCTACTCTTATATACTTTAACACTACTCAGCCCTCTGGATTTGGCAAATAGGGTGAGCTCGCTCAAATTCACAAAAAAAAAAAAAAGAATAATCAAATCAAATAAACATATTATATTACTGTTCGTCCTCAACGCATACATAACACATAAAAATGCACTTTGGTTTCCTTCATGCACGTGTTTGTACGTATCTATGTACATATATGTATAAATTTATATATAGTTATGTAATAATTTTTCATTGCGCCTGAGTAATGTAGGATTTATATTTTATTTAGACACATGTTATATTCCATAACAATCCTTGTTCTTGCGAGGCATAATGTCGTGATTTTTTGCCACATATTAAATCGGTCGGTAGTTTCTCCGCAAGAGTAGCAGATTGTCAACGTCTAGTGATAATTCACTTTTATTATAGACAATATTTCTATGCATAGCAAATTTTCTTAAATTTTTACATACAATTTCTGTAGACTTTTGCTGTGTGTCACAGCTTTAGTTGATTCGTTTTCATTAATTCTATTTCAGTTGCCGTTATTTCTTTCTTCTACTGTCTGTCATTTTATTGTTTGAGATTGTACGTGTGTGTCAACTAGTGCTGTGTAAAGTTTTATAAACATTTTGTTCAATGCTTAATGGAAATTAACTTGAGAGTTAAACTTACACAAAAAAAAAAATTTTTAAATCTTAAAGTTTATATAATTTAACAAATACACAAAACCAATTCTTTACAAATACCTATTTTAATTAATTGTAACCGAAAGATGTTACAATTCCTCGTGAGTGTTAGAAATTCTCGCCCAAAAGCTTAGTCCAAAAGAGAGGGTATTTTATTTTTTTCTGTTTACGTGCTTTTATAAGATAAAACTTTTTGTGAGTATATGAACCTTATTTATAATTAGTACTTCTAATACGTCTATTTCTCAAAACTGTTAAAAAAAATTTTAAGGACATGTATTATTCAATAAAATATTTTTAATAATTCAGTTAGTACGATGCGAAATACTTTAGTATAATTCAATAAGATCAATACCACTATGAAAATATAGTATAAGCCTGGCGGTGCAATTGTCGTGGAAAGGTTTTTCCATTTTTCGCATTATTCTCACTTCTTCAACAAAAAAAAACGAGAGAATCCTAAGCACATTTATGTGACTGGTAAACAGCGAAAGCACGACCGGGGGAAAATACACAGAGAAGAGAAGAAATACTGGAGGCTAACAGTGAGAACGGTGAAGTGTCGTCAAATAAATAGCAGTGCTTGGCCCAGTTACGGAGCAAGACAGAAACATAGGAGCTCTCTGCCGCGAGCAGGTCACCTGCGTACAGAGGTGAGATAGGGATGGGAGACGAGCAAAGGAGGCAGTAGGGAACACACAGTTAAAATTTATTTCCTAATCTTGGCAGAACTATTTTTAAATGATCATAATCTGTTATAATTAAAGATTACTTCGTAAAATTTAATAATTTTAGTTACCCATTTTTTTATATAATTCAACAATTTTATATAAAACTTTTATTTTCCCTTTAACCATAGACTGGAGTTTAAAACTTAGCAGATTTTCCAAGAAACAAATATTATATTTGACTTTTTTTTCATAATATTCAAAGTCTAACGGTAGTTGATAGTGTTATTTCGGATGACATACAAGAACAGGAATGATATAAAAAATTCATTTGGCCTACCACATTACACCTTTTTCGCATAATTTGGTGGGAATAGGTTGCGAATTTGGCGATGATTAGTTTAGTAGTTTTAAAAATAAATCTTAAAGGCTTAATTTTTTCACGTAGTGCTGTCTGGCAAAATGGCTAACCAACAACAATATACATTATATATATATATATACGGGGTGTAAAACTATAATGGCCGGCTTCACAAACACCCCTAATATTTAAGGGTTACTTAAATCCGCAGTAAGTGACGCTTAAGGGTGAAGACTGATTCACCAACTTTAAGTGACCCCTAAACTGCGTTGGGTAGCACTTAATGCAGGGTCCCGAAATGGGGCACTTAAATTCTTAAGGCCTCCTTAACCAGAAAGTAAACTAAAGGAAAGTGACTGCTGCTGAAGAAGTTGACAATACTAATTCACACATTTTGTAAACATAACCCCAAAAAGTATTATACACTATAAATTATTATTATTTCCGTTTGACCATCTAGGGACCACACGTCAATTTCAATTCCTCATCATTTGTTTTTTTTAATTTCCTTCCAAAATTCGTTTATATTTTCATTGTTTTTTTTTCTTCGGGCCATTTTCAGCTTTCTTCTACTCTACAACTTTGGAATCCTTCCTTTTTTAACACTTTTCCCTAAAAAACTTTTTTTTCTGTAACTTAATTTCCTTTAAACTTTTTTCATTCTAAATGCTTCTTGACTTTTTGAATCTAACTTATGGACTTTTTCCCCAAATATATTTGAAGATCTGTTTTGTTAACGTATTGTCATCCATTCTCTATAAATGTCCAAAAAATATCAGTCTTATTATTCTCGTTGTTTTGATACGTTTTCTTTGTTATATATTTCGCAATTACTTGTCAATTTGCCGCCCTCTGTATTTTTTTTCGTGGGACTCTTATTATTTTTAATTATTCGTCTTTCTGATATTTTTAGTTTGTCCAAATTATAATTTAATTCTAGACATTCACTTGCATATAGACATTCCGGCTTTGTTACTGCATTGTAATGTCTTCTTTCGACTGGCTACACCTTCTAAGAGGTTAACTTGTATTACTGCATTTGTTAGATTTTCAGAAAGAATATCGAAGTCATCTGCGTACATTATACAATTGATTTGAATTGGTTTGTTCCTTATTCCCAACATTATTGGTGATATTTTATTATTTTTATATTTCATTTCAAATTGTCACTATTTTCTCCCGGACACAGTTAAAAAGAAGTAGAGATAAACAATCACATTGTCTTACACAAATGCGTTTATTTTGAAAAGTTTAGATATTTCGCTCATTTTACTTTTGAAATTGTGTCTGTAAGGGTTTCACTTATTAGATTACCCAATTTACACAGTATTTATTTTTGTAATTTAATACTAAGTAAATAAAAATAAGAAGTTTTATTGTATCACAGTTATTGAAACTGGATGCAAAGTCCTTACTTGCTGAAATAACCTATGCATTTAAGACGTAACACATATAGATCTACAAACTCGTGACAGGAATGGATACCTATATTCAAAATTGCTTCAGCAACTGAAATACCAGCAACTGGCCCGAGTACCGGAAGCCATAGGTTGTGTGGGTTATTTTCCTTGCGGTGGTAACGAAGCCATCGTCCCCCCGGGCGAAGCATTGTCGACAAATGTGGCATGTGAGAAACAGACTTGCATCCAGGAGTTCTTTAACATGGGACAGCATGCGAATGTGGACTGCAAGTACCTCGGCCAAACCTATTCGCGCAAACACAAACAAATACTTCGCGATGATGTTAATGTGTTGGTGCTGTTTCGCATTTACGACATGATTTTGCGANACGTATTTACGACATGATTTGGCGACATGTGTTACATGACCACGTCAATTCGGATATGATGTTATCGGATTTCAAGAGCCTGTTTTCTTTGTGCTGGAAAGACAAGTACAGATTTTTGGGGATCGTTAAATACCGGCCTCTATATAATGGCATTTACCGACTGGATTCGATCAGTTCATCGACCACTCTCGGAAATGAGTTACAGTATATCGAAATTCGAGCAGAGTAGCCCCAAGCTGCGGCTAGACAAAGACGAAGATGGAGGTTGTCTCGTACCAAGAAACGATGGAACTTGCGATGCTGGGTGCGATACGGTATTAATTAATTGAAAATATTGGCAAAGTCAAATATAGACTTATAAGTTATAAAGTGATTCAATTTGTTTTAATAAATTCTTTATTGGGATGGGTTCAAGTTATTTGATTAAATTATTTTCCTTCAAGCGATTGTAAAATGTATTGATTGAATTTATTAGTTGTAAATAGAAAATTTATATTGAGAGATATTAAGTAAAGGGTATTTTATTTATAGCTAGAGTAAACAAAGAAGGAAATTATAATTAACGATGTTATTTTATTAAAACATCCATCCCTTAAATAACCTGGCTAAGTCCAGTGACGTAACAATTTTTACAATACGTATGATATAGTCTTTGACAACAGCAAACCGTCGAGTGTGTTACTAGCTTTTCCTTTACGGCATTTGTAAATTCTAGCAACTTCCAGTTACCACATTTCACTATTCTATAATATGAGTGTTATGCAACTGTAAGTATATTTTTGGGGTCAATGATTATATAGTAACCAATCTCTACAAGTTCAAATACTTCTCTGGGGTGGGGCAGTTTCCAGATTTCCACATGTGGCAAACGTGGCGGACGCCGGTGGCTGTCGCTGGGAAACACGTGGTGTTCCCGCTCCCCCACCCCCTTTTGCATTCCGTCTTCGCTCCACCTGCATGCCATCGCATCACATCCAGGTGTGCATCGCAGGATGAACCACCTAATTTCGTGTTTCTTACTTTACACGAGAACTGTATGCAGATAGCCAACAAGTTAGCGATAAACGGAACTATTGCGTGTCTATTAACTTATAAACATTGTGACATCCAAATACTTCAAATAGAATCTTCGATACAAATGTGCTCCTAAGTTCATCTAACATTATTAACATAGTCAATATAAAAATTCATAGACGGAATATCATAAAAACACCTAAAATTTTACAACTATAATTTTAAAAACTTATGCCACGTGAAAAGTTTTAGTTAACAAGAGGATGTTTAATACATTATGAGAAGGAAAATTACATTATTTTGAATCACTCAATATTACTTACTCAAGATAAACCAATTTCTAAACTGGAAAATTATTTTCAATATTTAACATATATTTCGTAGAGCATTATGACTGTCTTATAGTGCTGCGTATTGTCATTCATAATTTATAGTACTACTCAGACTGCGGAACGAGTAAGAGTACACAAATAATATATGTACATGAACAATTTATATATTTGCATATTTCGCCGACATACTTGAACTTTGGAGGCAAAACGGCTGTGATTTTGACGTGCAGGAGATAACGTCTATAAACGCTCTAAAGTAAACAATTTTGAACTGTCTTTCGTTCTTCATTAAAATAATCGCATTTGTTTCAGCCTAATGTATTTATGTATATACGTATCGAATATTCTACGTAAACACGCCCACAGGCATGAAAAATAACGATCTAAATATTATTAATTACCAGCGATATTTCTACAATTATTTAAGTGTCAGCAAGAGTCTGGAAAAAAACCTCCCACATTTAGAAGTCTAATAAGAAAAACATGACAAATTTGAGGTAAACCACGGAAGTGTTATATTATACACTGGGTGAGTTGCAACGAAATTTCGGCAATTTCTTAGCATATAGTAGCTTTCAGTTCGTCAATGGCTGTAAACGTTAGCGGTCTGGTGACTGTGTGGGCCACCTTATGTCAACATCTATTTAGACGACGCAGCCGGGGAACAACCTTCTCAAAAGAGCCATTGAGAACCGCGCTGTAAGCGGTAGCCTTATCCTGCTGAAAGCACATATCCGGGATTGCAAGCTGAGCTAGCCGTCGTTCCAGAAATGTGCATAAAATTTGCTCGTCAATACAAATGCAAGCCCTTCTTTCTTAATAACAAGACCCTTAGCCAACAAAAGAGCCAACGCCGTACCACACAGTAACACGTGGAGTGTGTAGAGATCTTTCATGATGCTGGCGAGGATTGACTTGAGTCCGACAACGGGTGTTTTTCTTGTTAATGGAGCCATTCAAGTGGCTGTGAGTTTAGTCTGTTGAAATCAGGTAGACTTGCAAGGATGATCTCTCAACGTGTAGTTCGGTTCCCCCAGATCGGTTCCGTTAAGTTTTAGAGCAACCATCATCATATCATCTTGTGCGGATGAAATTTAACATTTTCGTGCAAAATTCTTTCGACACTATGATCCAATATATTCCCAAAGAAAATTTTGGTTAAATATGGCAGCACGAGTTTGGGTGACCCCATACTGGTTTGTCTTTTCAGCAGCGACATTCCCGGTGTGCAAAAACTCCGTGTTCTTCCAACAACAAACGAACTGTGCGCACCAGTCCAGGCCATGATGGCAACTACAATAGCAAGGCACATTCAGGGTAACACTCCCCCCCCCCAACAATTATCCCAACATAGAAATGTGTCGGAGCTATATCAAAGTCGAATCATGGAGGTTTGCCTCCTGTAACATGCAAGCAAAATTCATTGCGTGCCATGTTATATTGTGTAAGAAACCTGTGCCCTCTATTAAGCGTGATTATGTTATTGCCCATTGAAATGTGGGAGGTTTTTATGCCGGAACCTGTACTGAATATCAAACGAAGCAATATTTAGTCAGTAGATCAACCTACTTTGTAGAAGTCAGATCTGATAATTGTGGTTATAGTACAGGCGCCTGGCGTTTTGACAAGCTAGGCCGCGAACGCGCGACTAATTTAAATAATTTTCTATATCAACAAATCCTGCGTACATCGGGGTACCACGAGCTCTTTGCCTGTTCAGTCCAACATTTCCCTGGCCCTCTCTAATATGTGCGTGATCAGTCATATATCACTATATATTCCTCACATTCGTCATGTAGCACTGCATCTGTCTCACGTTCACCATGTAGCACTATGNACACTGGGTGAGTTGCAACGAAATTTCGGCAATTTCTTAGCATATAGTAGCTTTCAGTTCGTCAATGGCTGTAAACGTTAGCGGTCTGGTGACTGTGTGGGCCACCTTATGTCAACATCTATTTAGACGACGCAGCCGGGGAACAACCTTCTCAAAAGAGCCATTGAGAACCGCGCTGTAAGCGGTAGCCTTATCCTGCTGAAAGCACATATCCGGGATTGCAAGCTGAGCTAGCCGTCGTTCCAGAAATGTGCATAAAATTTGCTCGTCAATACAAATGCAAGCCCTTCTTTCTTAATAACAAGACCCTTAGCCAACAAAAGAGCCAACGCCGTACCACACAGTAACACGTGGAGTGTGTAGAGATCTTTCATGATGCTGGCGAGGATTGACTTGAGTCCGACAACGGGTGTTTTTCTTGTTAATGGAGCCATTCAAGTGGCTGTGAGTTTAGTCTGTTGAAATCAGGTAGACTTGCAAGGATGATCTCTCAACGTGTAGTTCGGTTCCCCCAGATCGGTTCCGTTAAGTTTTAGAGCAACCATCATCATATCATCTTGTGCGGATGAAATTTAACATTTTCGTGCAAAATTCTTTCGACACTATGATCCAATATATTCCCAAAGAAAATTTTGGTTAAATATGGCAGTACGAGTTTGGGTGACCCCATACTGGTTTGTCTTTTCAGCAGCGACATTCCCGGTGTGCAAAAACTCCGTGTTATTCCAACAACAAACGAACTGTGCGCACCAGTCCAGGCCATGTTGGCAACTACAATAGCAAGGCACATTCAGGGTAACACTCCCCCCCCCCAACAATTATCCCAACATAGAAATGTGTCGGAGCTATATCAAAGTCGAATCATGGAGGTTTGCCTCCTGTAACATGCAAGCAAAATTCATTGCGTGCCATGTTATATTGTGTAAGAAACCTGTGCCCTCTATTAAGCGTGATTATGTTATTGCCCATTGAAATGTGGGAGGTTTTTATGCCGGAACCTGTACTGAATATCAAACGAAGCAATATTTAGTCAGTAGATCAACCTACTTTGTAGAAGTCAGATCTGATAATTGTGGTTATAGTACAGGCGCCTGGCGTTTTGACAAGCTAGGCCGCGAACGCGCGACTAATTTAAATAATTTTCTATATCAACAAATCCTGCGTACATCGGGGTACCACGAGCTCTTTGCCTGTTCAGTCCAACATTTCCCTGGCCCTCTCTAATATGTGCGTGATCAGTCATATATCACTATATATTCCTCACATTCGTCATGTAGCACTGCATCTGTCTCACGTTCACCATGTAGCACTATGTCTGCGTCACGTGCGGATCGATGGCTGCTG
>NQII01002214.1:642619-657624 GCA_002778355.1 Clitarchus hookeri
ATGATCCACTAGCTTGAAAATTAATTTAAGGCTTTACTTTTCATCTGATTTTAAAGATTTTGTTTGTATTTTTTGTGTGACTCCCCCCATTGATAACCTCTAAATGCCTAGTACGATAAACGCTTCCAAACGAGCTCAGCTCACTTTTTCCTCCTTATGGGAACGAAGGGGATTACAATTCCCGAGAAAACCCGCCGGCCAGCGGCATCGTCCGGCACGATTCACACATGCAAACATCCGGAAGCAGCCCCGCCCGGAATGGAACCCGGTTCCAACCACTACATTACTGCGGCTGCCTTCAAGAAC
Source organism: Clitarchus hookeri (assembly GCA_002778355.1). Classification (NCBI taxonomy): domain Eukaryota; kingdom Metazoa; phylum Arthropoda; class Insecta; order Phasmatodea; family Phasmatidae; genus Clitarchus; species Clitarchus hookeri. The sequence goes on from NQII01002214.1 coordinate 642,926, forward strand.
AAAGAAATAATAAGTATGGTGTTAAGCGTGTTCCTTAAACTGTTAGCTGCCATGTGCCTGCTACTGGAAGACACGATGCTTTGCTGCGACCTTGAGGTAGGTGCAGCCAGTGGCGGATTGGCTGTATATTGACGCGCCTTGTGCCTGGTTGGCTGCACCGTGCCGGTGTACACTTCCTGTGGGCTCCCTTGTCGTCCGCCAGGTGCGTCTATGGCTGCCAACAGACTGATGAACCCCACGCCAAGTTGCGAAGGTCCTTTCTATCGGAACGTGCGTTTGTAGTTCGGGACACGTGTTGTAGTTTATGTTCTGAACTTCTTTGCTCTGTGTACCCTAATTTTCTTATGCAGCACTCACTTAACTTTTTACTGCTCGAATGCGACTTATAATTCACTTCACATTTTTCAATGTAAATAATGAACGAATTACGTACGTACAGTCCACGAAACCTTCATTACTAAAAAAAAAATAAAGTCTAAACACGTGGTTTACATGTTATAAATGCTTGTATTATTTTTAGTTGGTTTGAATTTATGCAATGTCCTTTTTATAGGGACAGGGAAATTTCACTTTTTCGGTGAACCACAGCATCGATTACTCAGTCCACTCCACCGTCAACTATGTTTTGGGTTTTATGCCGCCACTTTTTTTACTCAAAATCGTGAAGCACAAGACGTCATTCTTCTCTTATTGCAGCTTTGTTATAAGAGTTTTCTAGTGTTTGATATTTCTCTGGCCCAATTGCAAGAGCAACTGTAGTGTTCAATTGCTTTTATTTATGGAATTAATGCCTAATTGAATGCGCATATATTAAAACTCGAGCACCTCTTTGTTGCACTCTGTAGTACTGAAACGTCTCACGCAGGGACGAAGATGTTCACACTCGTCGAACAAGAATAACAGAGAAATCATTAAAGACGATCTGATGGGGCTTCTTGTATTTGACGCTATAATAACATATTCGGGGATGGGCGAAAGTGAACGTAAGTTGCAAGCGCTAAGAATGTCCGCTATTAAAAGCAAGGCATTGTCTGCGACGCTGTAAAACAACGACAAACAGTAGACACGGGTTCCACGGGAACTGATTCACAGGCGGTCACACCCACGCTTCTCGTGGCATCCAGTGTCCGTGACTTTGTGACGTACTCGGTATTCTTCAAAGTTCCTCACAGATAAAAATCTAATGGTATTAAATCTGGGGAGCTGTATGGATGCTCAACACTTCCTCGTCGTCTTGTTCACCTCCCAACAAATGCTTCATACAGGTACGACCTTATATCTCTATGGCAATGTAGTGTTGCACTGTGCTGCTGGAAAAAAAACTATAGTCATCTGAGTACACTTGGCGAAAATCTATCACAATATGTTCCTGCAACATGGTGTGGTAACTTTCAGCTGTCACATTTACATCAAAGAAGAACTGCCCCACAAGTCCTCCGGCAGACATACCGCACTACAATGCTGACACAGGAAGATGAACTGCGTGCTCTGCCACCATGTGCGNTTGTGTCACCATGTGCGGACTTTGACCCGCCCAGTGCGTGTAGGGAATCCACTTTACTTGCTTCAATAGGCGACGGACGCTTGATTTACTGACACCTTACTCACGCGCAACATGTTGAGTGACTTCAACTCCTTCTCGTGACTGCAAACGGAAGTGACAACAGCAGAATGGCTACACGCGCTCGCACGAACCCAACATTATCTTTATAGTGTCAAATGCATGCAGTTCCATTAAAGTGTCTTCTAAGGTCTCTCAGTGATTAACGTGCAAAAAGTGTAAACGTTAATTTGGGTAACTAGGTATTTGCAGCAAAGTGTATAATACATATCGCAACCTCATTACAAGATAGTAAGTTTGCAGAACAATTGATTGCATTACACGAACCACTTGTAAACTAGAGCAGTAGCACGAGAAATAGCTGGTTCTGGCTCAGGTGTAAGTTTGACGCTTCAGCGATAAATATGTTTGTAGTAATTTTTTGATGTTTCTTAAGGTTATTATTTGTTAGGTCTTGGCATGTCTAAAGCAAAAAATTTTAAAAAACTTGTAGCAGTTTGAAAAAAGCAGGTTTGATAGAAGGATAACGAGGCTGAGGACGAGGATTTCATGGGCTCTAGGTACGCTAAGTATGTCTGAGGTATGTTTGAGTTACGGTGGATGTCGTCATGTATATTTGTCTGTTGGTGGTTCGTATGGTGAAGGGCTGGGGCAACAGCGAGTCTTGTCTTAACATTCTTCGGTAGAGTCGTGGTGGACTGTATGTCTGAATTATGCCTTGGTGGTAGTAGATGGTATGGTTTATTAGTATGATGGGTATTATTACTGCGTTACATTTGATGGTATGATAAGTAGGTATGTTGACTTGCTTATATTATTTCAGTTTAAGTTACGATAGGTTAAGTTTTGTAAGTGTTTTGCGTGACTGTCGTATTATATAAGGAAGTGTTAGACATTTTTGGGATTGGTGTTTAAAGGAAACTTTAAAAAATAATTTAAGTGGTTGAAGTTAAATAGGTTGGTAANATTGGTGTTTAAAGGAAACTTAAAAAAATAATTTAAGTGGTTGAAGTTAAATAGGTTGGTAAACTTCGTAGGATATGAAGGATGAGTTGGCAGAAGAGGAGAAGGAGGATTGTATGGTCTGTGTGGTTGATTGCCTACCTCCCGCGGCGCAGTCGGTTGGTGCACTTCCTGTTAGGGGTGTCGAAGGCTCTGGGTTCGAATCATAAGAAAGGCATTGTTGTTAGTTTAAGAAAGGTCATATTCCTAATTTAATTTGTAAGCCGTTCTCTGATAAGCCTTCAGGCACAACGCCGGGGAACGTTAATAAGCCCTTTCCATCCAATCCAATGTATGGTTGATTGGTATACTTGTTTCATAGTGGATGGTGTCTTGTATATATTTCTGGTTTTGTGTAGTACCGTGGACGGCAGTAGCAGCAGTTTGGTTGGATGATAGTGTCGATTATATTTGCCGAGTGTCTGCATGGCGGATGAATGGGTAGCAGGCAGGTTTGTGTAAGTCACAGCAGGTAGTTGTTTGCCGTGGGAATTCTATGGTGGATTAGTGTGACTGATTTTATATTCAGTCCTACTGGATAGTTTTGTTGATAAGTATGACTGAGTCATTTCTTTGTTCAAAGAGGACGATGTTGAAATAGTTTCTTTTTCCGTAACGGATTCTGCTTTCTGCAGCAGTTACTTGTTTAATGCAGAGGCTGCATTCAGAATGAAGTATGCTTAAGATATTGAGGGATAAGGAAAGGGCATGTCAAACTTTCAAAACGGCTGAAATAATTATAGTTGTGTTGGAAATAAGCATGTCTATCGTATTTAGGGACGGTATGATTGAATATATACTCTGGTTGGTGATGTTAGGTATGATTTACTTGTGGTCTGTAACAGGATAAATGTTGAGTATTTTCTGGGCTATGGAAGGCAAGGTATTATTTACTTCTGAACTATGTTAAGTTGGGTTGAGTAAACTTAAGCCATTTTAAAGTATGCTTAAAGGATAATTAGGATGATGTAAGTCAACATGAAATTAGATAGAAAATATTGTACTTATATTGAAATTCTAAGTCCTGTGCAAATAAAAATATGATCTAAGTCCTACACGATTTAGAATATTTTGTATCCTACAAAAAAGATGAAAATTTTTTGTTACATCCTACACAAATATTAAATATCCAATGTCCTATAAAGTGAAAAATATTCTGATGGCCTCACAAGTACACATATACTTTCAGTATAATATAAGTGAAAAAAAATTCCCACAAAAGATACACATATTTACTGACCTAAAATATGGCAGGGCGATAGTAAAATGTGTAATGTCATTGGCAATATGTTGAGACTAGGTATGGTTATGTAATTAGGGTGCAGTATTCTCGTGGCTACAGTAGGTTAGGAAATATTAGGAATTTTTTAAGTTCAGCAAATATGGCGAGTCAACGAGTTGCATAATTAACATACCAAAACTATTATTAACCAGTTGACNTAAGTTCAGCAAATATGGCGAGTCAACGAGTTGCATAATTAACATACCAAAACTATTATTAACCAGTTGACTGGTGGAGCGAGTGGAGAGCAGCCAACATAATCAGTAAAGAGCAAGCAGAAATAAATAATAATCGTAAACAAAGTTTTGTATAAAAAATTTTAAACAATAATTTAAGGACTTGCTATTAATGTACAACATGAGAACTTCTTTACTGCTCGTATTGGTAACCAAGTGGCCCAAGGCATATGCATGACGACTATGGCTGGTCTGATCGAGACCATCCGTCTCTAAAATTAGTTAAGTTCTGAAAATTAGACTTGTGGCTATGCCTGCATAAGCAAATTGAACATCGGTGTTGTTAGCAGAGCTCATAGCAGGCGTCTCTGGAATCAAATAGGACGAGTGGAGCACACCTATCAGACAATTCCATAACAAATATGACAGTCCAGCGATGCTATGGCTCTCTGGTATGAAATGATGTAAACAAAGATGGCGGTGCCCTGAAAGTATTGGAATGAATCGAGTAATTATGATAAAAAATATTCTAACATACAGAAGACGAAAACATGTTATTAAAAATGGCACATATTGAATGACTGACCATGAGGTAGGAAGAAGGTGACAAAGAAAATTAAATTAAATATGGCGGGGATTGAAAGAGCATGGCAAAATAGGAATCAAGTTTTCGGACAAAATTTGAGGGCNAAATTAAATTAAATATGGCGGGGATTGAAAGAGCATGGCAAAATAGGAATCAAGTTTTCGGACAAAATTTGAGGGCTCATGAGATAATCCAAAATGGCGGGCGAATTTTCGAATTCCCCATCTTACGCTTGTACTAGAAACTGCTATTTATAACTACTAGAATGGTTTATGAATCAGCCAAAGGAAGTCAATGGGCATCAAGATTCGCAGTGTACAATACTGGAATCGAATAACCGTATTATGGTTTATGTACAGAATTGTGTGCACTTCGTCGAATAAGTTAACACACAGCTTACACGCTTAAGTAGATTTATATGTTTTATTATATATTTTTTCAATAGAAAGTTACTTCTCAGAGTGTCTGATGATGCAATGCCACTGAAATGTCTGTTTTCGTTTCATGTAGCATGGATGTGGACAGGTAGACTACAGAAGACGAGATGAAGTTGGCTTCGAACGACTTGGCAGCCATCTCGTTGTTTATAAACTGAGTGATGCCGAAATATGGGCGTGACCATACTTCAAANCTTCGAACGACTTGGCAGCCATCTCGTTGTTTATAAACTGAGTGATGCCGAAATATGGGCGTGACCATACTTCAAACCACCCACCATGACGGCTGACTTCCAAGCGAATACACCTACAGAGAATCTTGATATGGAAGTTCTGGAGACTGTGTGAAAATCAGTCTANCGGCTGACTTCCAAGCGAATACACCTACAGAGAATCTTGATATGGAAGTTCTGGAGACTGTGTGAAAATCAGTCTATGCTTTGAAGTTGCGTTAATTACTGGAAGTAATAATGTCACACAAAACCACTTTGTGGAAGTTTTATTTTCCTATATACAACATGAAATAATAAGCATCTAGCATTTCTTAGACCACCCATTCTGCAAGAGAAATAATTTAACCTTGTCTCCTTTTTTTTTCAACGTATAGGTACACTGTTACATTTCCTAAAACAAAAGTTGGAAATATCGTGATATTTCGAAGTTTAGGTACGCAGCCATTCTGAGTAAAACTAACTCAATTTTTTTCACATGAGTGGAGAATGGAGAGAGAATGTTACAGGTCTGTTGTAGTGTCCGCAGAGAAATCTCATGTGTTCGGGGGCTAGAGTGACAGGAGCACTAAGGGCGAGCCACACTGGCGTATTAGGTGTCTCCGTAGCTCCTACGCGCAAATCACTGGACTGGGTTGCCATCTTTTCGCTGGAAATGCGACTCTGAGAATTTCAGTGTTGACAATGTCTTCAATGGCGTATAAATTATAACAAAGATATCTTGCACGCATCTGTGCTAAATTAAATATCTTCTACCTTAACTTTCTTACTATAAACGATTCGATAGTTATAGCTTTTTCATTTTCAGTATTAAGAATACAACTTCTAGAAACACTCGACAGGTCAACACTTAACTTTTTCGTGTAATATTTGTTACGGAGTGCCCATAAGGCGACAGTACTTTAAATGTAAGCAGAATGATCGTAATTTCTACACAAATGTTGTCGATTTTAGTCACAGGAAAGTCGTAACAGTACAAACCGATCTCTATGTAACGCAAAAAAAGTTTATTTTGAAAGCCGCCTCCTACAAGGAAAATACGAAATACAGTATTTAATATTTGATGGTTGCGNGCAAAAAAAGTTTATTTTGAAAGCCGCCTCCTACAAGGAAAATACGAAATACAGTATTTAATATTTGATGGTTGCGCTAAAGTGCTTTCATCTCACAAATGTTGTATTGAAATTAATTTGAAACTAATAAATAACTGCAAGTGTGTCTGAATTATCACAAATCATACATTCAATTTCCAGCATCTATCAACATAAACGCAGAAAAGAGTTAATTAAATAGAAAAATTAACTTATGCATTTTTATAAGATAGCTGTGTAACAAAACATGAATAGGATATTTNAGAGTTAATTAAATAGAAAAATTAACTTATGCATTTTTATAAGATAGCTGTGTAACAAAACATGAATAGGATATTTCAGTTTTGAATTTTGTGGAATATGAAGTTTATCATTATCCGTGGTCCCATTTGACATAATAAATCCCATGTAGTCTTCTTGTTTAAAAATTTAAAAAAAAATGATGGGTGCGTGTAATAATGTACGCGCGTTAGAAGTTGTACTTCTTTGACGTGGCTAAAATAAAATACATCTATTGTTATGGCCTAACGAAGTACATCATCTTCGCCAAATTCTGTAATAATGGGCTGATTGTTTCCCAAGATACTAGAAAAACATCCCTAGAACCTTCACTGTCGAATCGTTGCGCACTAAACTTTTACCCCTCACGGGCCACAAGAATGACAACTTCAAAACAATAAATAGAAAACTATTTTATTTACGCTGGAAACAACAGTAGATATTTAAACATTTCTAGTATTAAAAAATTTAATTTATAATTTTGTTACAATGATCTTAACACAATATAACATTTTTTTGGTTACGTAAATAAGAATGCTACATCTGCTCTGAGAGCAAAGTAAATCAATAAATCACCACAGAGGATTTTTTTAAACGTATAATTGGAAATCTGAAATAAGCAGTGAACAAGGTATCCCACATTGTGAGAGAAACAGCATCTTCAAAAGAGCCGACATNAACCGAATTTCCCCAATTGCGGTACTCATATATTACGTAGTAAGGACACCTGACTCTTATAGTTTTCGAATTTGCCAGGCAATAACTTTTAAAATAGCGGCCATTGAAAATTTTTTGGTGATATGTGATATCTGCTGGCCGAGTATCAATAAAGCATTAAATTTTGAGATGGAGATTGTTGTTGGTTTGTCATTTTGGAAAATTGCACCAAATGATAAGAGATTTTACATTATATCTTGAAAATGTTAAACCAATTCTCACCCAATTTGGCAAGTAGGTAATACTATAATAGGCCAAGTAAACGTGAGTGATTGGACTTTATAGGGTATTTATTTAAAAAATGAAGGCCGTAAAATATTTTAGGTTTATTTGGTTTATCAAACCAATTTNGGACTTTATAGGGTATTTATTTAAAAAATGAAGGCCGTAAAATATTTTAGGTTTATTTGGTTTATCAAACCAATTCCGAACAAATTTTGTATGCTGAAAGTATATATTACAAGCATCATATACACCAACGCATAACCACTTTTTCGGCCATTTTGGAATCTAGCATCATACGAATAAATACATTTATTAAGTCATTTCTCGGAAAAATGGAAATTATGAAATTATGGAAGGAAGTTATTATACTGACGCCAACAAACACGTTCACTATGANGGACTTTATAGGGTATTTATTTAAAAAATGAAGGCCGTAAAATATTTTAGGTTTATTTGGTTTATCAAACCAATTTCGAACAAATTTTGTATGCTGAAAGTATATATTACAAGCATCATATACACCAACGCATAACCACTTTTTCGGCCATTTTGGAATCTAGCATCATACGAATAAATACATTTATTAAGTCCTTTCTCGGAAAAATGGAAATTATGAAATTATGGAAGGAAGTTATTATACTGACGCCAACAAACACGTTCACTATGANTTTCTCGGAAAAATGGAAATTATGAAATTATGGAAGGAAGTTATTATACTGACGCCAACAAACACGTTCACTATGATATTCAACAAAAAACAATTTTCGTCTCAATTAATAATTACATAAAATTAAGCGTCGATGTTTTGCAATTTTCCTTCAAGAAAAATGTTTTCAGTAGAATTCAAACACTTACATTTTATTAATTTATGCTCTTGTGTTTTATATACATTTTCTGACGAAACCTCAAATAAGCAGATAAAATTTTAAAATAACTAAAAAACATGGTATAAAATATGTTATATTTTTTGTAATTTATTAAGTATATATTAATTTTACAAAATTAGATTTAATTTGTTAATTATTCTAACTTTTGGTTTATCGTTTTTTTTACATTGGAAAACTGTGATAATTCCCAAAATTACCACTGCTTGGAATATGGCAGTTCCTTACAAAAGGAAAAGCAAATGCTAGCATCGTTGTGACTTTAATTTTATCAAATTGTAAATTAAAATATCCTGTTACGGTAAAAACTCCTACCTTCACCATACAGCTAACATTCGTTTCGTTTTGCCACATTATGAAAATAATTAGTCTACTCTCAAAACTAGTTCTGCAACACTGACTATGAAACTCAAGTAACTGATAGTGAATGCACAATTTTGTACCAACTGTCAAATCAACTGAATTAACTGCTAACGAATATCCTCGTGTTAAAGAATATAAGAAAAATCAGTTGGCACGGGGATTACAAACAGTGGGTAATACTTTATTTAGTTCATTTTCAAAAATTTAACTCTGTTTTTTTTTGACCAAATTATTTAGTTTTCAAGAAATGTAAATATCAGATTATTAGCAAGACTAACACATTTCCAGTTACTCTTATATAGTGAACTAATAAAATCATACCATCAGGATTTCTATTGATAATTTATATAGTCACTTCTAAACCAAATTTTGAATTAATACAGCTATTTTGATTACAGGTCAGGCCAATGTAGCATTTAAAAATAATATTTTAACACTACAATTATAATGAAACGTTCAAACACAACAGAGATTAAAGCATTTACTCGAGTAGTTGTTTATATTAAAGCATGTACATTAAAAGATAAATTATTGTTTGACAAGTTGGTATGAAAAATTTTAAATGGCCTGTGATCCAGCTATGTGGCATGTCCTGCCCTAAATGTGCTGGCAGAGTTACCGCAAGGCATTACATTTGTCCCCTGCCCAGCAGGCAGTTCGCCGGACAGTATCGTGTGGCGGGTTGCAGCGAGCAGCGAAGGCAGGCGCACCTGTATTATGTCATGAAACCCTTACTATAAGGCGGTCGGAGAAGGGAGCGTGGGGGCCGATGGAACGACCTCATTCTCGGCGGTGTTGTCCCCACGTGCGGTGCCGCCTTTATGGCCCCCTGGGATCCTCCGCTGCCCTTTCCAGGACACAATATCCTCTTACACGCGTCCTGCCTGCTCGCCGGCTTCCCCTTTCTCCCGGCCCCGGGGGGACATCCTGTCGTGATGGCCTGCTCTTTTACCGCTCAAGATGAAATGTGACGTTGTTCCACATGTCCTAGACATAAGATCCCCCCCTCCCCCTGGCCAGTTGCACCAGTGCACGCACAACCACAGCTGCAGTCTCTGCTGACTGCTTTCACTTCGCTGGAACATGCATGTCGGAGTGTGCTTCACATAAATGATCAACACACGGGTTGATCGTATTTTATATTTTTATGGACACCAATGCAGAATAACGATTAACAACCTTTACGACTATAAAAACATTGCAATAATACCTCATGAATTAATATTTCAATACAAAATTAGGCACAAGCAAATGGTGGGCGTTGCTATTACATTTCGAGAAACAAAAGNCATGAATTAATATTTCAATACAAAATTAGGCACAAGCAAATGGTGGGCGTTGCTATTACATTTCGAGAAACAAAACAATTGTCATGAAACTCAATGTCTCAACAGAATTGATCAAAACTGTCACAGCATACTTTCACAGAAATATTTGTCACTCAATGCAATTTTCGTGAAAAATTGATTGCTCACACAGTTTTTGAAGCACATTACACTAACGTTTGCTAAAGCAAACTGCTTTACTTACGAAAAAATATCACGTTTTGCTTACAAAATTTTAATGCTTACACTGATATAAACGTAATTCCACCCGAATACTACAAAGAGAATATCTGAATAATGAAAATATATTTCATGAAACTGGANAATTCCACCCGAATACTACAAAGAGAATATCTGAATAATGAAAATATATTTCATGAAACTGGATTGACACATTTCGTACAGAATATAATTTTGACCCAGATTGCCTGCATTTAAGGCTTCTCCTGGAAAGCAGTACATCTGTTTGATATATCGGTTCATACAAATGAACCATTCGGACAGAAATAATATTGTTTTAACGTATTAATAATACTCAAGGTGTATTTAAAGTGCAGTATAAAATATTTTCATGAGTTTTTTTTTTTTTCGAAACGTTAATCATGCGTCCCCGAGGAATTGGGTATTGCGCAAATACTAAATAACAGACACACATTTATTTAAGCTCTCAGAATTGCTAAAAATATCCCAAATATAACAAAACATACTTACCAGAAGAAACGTTACGTTTATTTGGGGTTTAAAATATATACCAACTTTATATGAATGAAGCACCACATTTTTTGAGTTCGCTTGTTATGTGAAATTCCGAGAAATTTTGGGACAAGAAACTACGTAAAAATACAGCATAAAGCAATGACAGTTAATGCTATTAGACTCAGAAAAAAATATAAAACTGCTTTATTAATAACCTTAATGTATAATTAATTTCAAGAGATACAAATTGATACTTTAAAATCACGACACACGAGCGTGGACTACCGAAAAATATATGTAAAATAATAAACTAACCAACTTGAGCGCTGCGTCAGCTAGGTGATGAGGTGAACGAGTTTGAAACACAAATGTGATACAATCACGCCACATTTGAATCGTATTTGCATACAACAAAAAGGAACTGAATTTCAGATGAAAAGTATTTTCAACTTCACTATTATTAAGACGTTGAAACACGTGACCACGTGTCGTAGTTCACTACTAACTGAACTATTAATATTGTGGTCATTGTCTACGTTAAAAAAAATTAAGTTACAGGCAATGATTTTTAATAAGTTCATTTCAAGAGTGCTTGCTTTATTGTGAACAATATTTATGTAATTTGAACACAGGTTCTAGCTCTTTTTACTTTTTCTTTTTTGTAATGCACACAATAAAATTTTTTTGTGACAACACAATTTAATTACACTGTTCCTAACATTTTGATTGATTTGAAGTGTCCCGCCAATAATGAATCTTACACATATACAGAAATTCTACTATTTATGTTTATTATTTTAATGAATTATTATAAAAAATCCCTTTCGACATATATGTGTGTGTGTCTCGTTACAAAAATTATGATAAACTGGCTTGACATTTCACTTCTTTTCAACTGGTAATTTGTAACTGTAACACACTAATATATTATAAAAATCTTGTAATATAAGTTCATTTATTTGATCAAAATATAGTAGTCTGCGCATATGCANCACACTAATATATTATAAAAATCTTGTAATATAAGTTCATTTATTTGATCAAAATATAGTAGTCTGCGCATATGCAAGGATGTAAGTCTGGGAATAAGATGAACAAAACTATTATGCTGCCATTTGANAAATATAGTAGTCTGCGCATATGCAAGGATGTAAGTCTGGGAATAAGATGAACAAAACTATTATGCTGCCATTTGGCTGCCACCTTACGAACTGCTAACTGAGGGCAAACTACAAACCGGTCGATCCTTTAAAAAACAGGCGTGTTCCATAGNCTGCCACCTTACGAACTGCTAACTGAGGGCAAACTACAAACCGGTCGATCCTTTAAAAAACAGGCGTGTTCCATAGAAACCTACTGAAAATATTTACGCGCTTGCGGTAAACCCATGTTTTCTTAGAGCCCTAAAGGCGTGCTAATTCAGTCAACATAATTGCGTAACTAATTAGCTCTCTGTGACGTTGGCTGTAATAAAAAGGGCGAGGGAGAGAGAGAGAGAGAGAGATATAACGGAAATTCGCCATGCCGGAATACAGCTGACGGCCGCTATCGTCTGCACTTTGGTAATTACAATGCCACGAGCGAATGTCCCAAATGTCACAGCAGATACCAGTTAACCCGCAATACGTGACGGTACACACTAAACCCGTATCAGCGATATCAGTAAGTGAACCGCGTGTCGCAGAGAGGCGGTCGCCAGGCGGCTTTGGATTGTCAGTGCGGCGAGTGGAACAGGTCCTGCGAAGCGGTGTAGCAGCGAATCACTCGGGAATGGCTCTTTAAGTAGTAAAATTCTGTCACCGTGACGTACAGTAACCTGTCACTCATATATGTATAGTGAAGCAATTATCAGTTAATTTTTACAAAATCCTTAGCCCCTTTGACAAACTCAGCTTTAGAGTGCCATTTCTCGCAGAAGCTTGCATCGGGGGGAAAAAAACGTAGAAAAAACTAGGATTGTTGTTTTTTTGTTATTATGAAATAACATTCTCAGGAATTAACAATTCTCCTAGGTAAGGGAACTGTAAAAGGAAATAAGTGATTCCTTCTGATTTTACATTTAAAAAAATATAAAATTGTGTGTTAGCCGCAAAACATTTCTTGTATCCATTTACATCTGTTGGAATATAATTATTACTCTCTACTGTTATTTTGATAAATTATGTCCCGGTTAGAAAGCAACTTACATGTTCGTAGATTTTCCAGTGCTCATGGCGAAAACAGTTACCGTTGAAATAACAGCGCAGGAATGTTAAATAAGATATCGTTCTGCACTGCAAACCCTAATAAGTTACATCGGTATGTGAATACATTTAACGAAGGCATTTCAATAATTGGTTACAGGCTGACGAATCAGGCGAAGAGTGTTGAAACTAGAGTTTTGTGCCTTACAAGATTATAGCGGAATCACTGTTACATCACTGATATTCAGTCACCGTAATTACCAGTAAGCTGTCTTTGACATCCAATGGAGTACATTGACTAGTTTAAGGATCTACTACAGATTATTTTTCACTTTTTCAGATTGAGTGATCAGTCATAGACAGAAAACCACCTTGCACGGACTTACACGAAGAAAATAACTGCCAGNACTTTTTCAGATTGAGTGATCAGTCATAGACAGAAAACCACCTTGCACGGACTTACACGAAGAAAATAACTGCCACAATAACAGTTGTAATATAATTTGTTGCATAAATACTGCAATATTTTTCAATTATCACATTCTAGCTACTGGATTATAAAAATTAAATGAATAGTCCCACAATAATTGTTTTCCTGAATGAATTATGCAAATTTCTTCTTTAAATTACGTTGGCTGACAGTTTATGGGCGTCACAAATGNAATTGTTTTCCTGAATGAATTATGCAAATTTCTTCTTTAAATTACGTTGGCTGACAGTTTATGGGCGTCACAAATGTGGTACGCTAACTTACATATTCGTATACTCAATTATTTACAGCATGTTACTACATATGAGGATATCATTATTTCACAGGATTTTATAGTACAGTCATAAATTTGGTTTCCTAGGAATAACACATGGACAAGACGATAGTGCGCAGTTTTTATAGCCAATTTATAGTTTTACTTGGCTGACTTTCACTAATTAGGCTTAATGATATCTCAAAATAAAGGTGTTTCAGTAGACTTAAGCGTCCAACGATACATGTACTGCTGTATAATATCATCACAAGGGCTTAACGACGTTTTCAAAAATTCGTACCACAAAAATAGGGTACTATAAAATTTATAGTATACACGCCGTGAAAAATTATTGGAAATATATCTGCTGAAAGTAAAAACATTGGTTCTTTTATTTAATTGTTTGCAAAGAGACGAAAATAAATTTTATATGCCTTTTTTCTAGTCAGAAATGTATATACATATTTAATATATGGTATAACACATAAATCATTTTATTACTTGATGTAAAACAAAACATTATACATAAAAACATAATTATGTTATTTCTACATAAAGAGGACGTATAATAAAATATACGGGTAAGATAAAAAGTAATAAAATGGTTATTTAAAAAAAAATTTGCTTTAACTTCATTACAGTTACACAAATTATTGTTTGATTCTTTTAGCAAAACTGAAGTGGTTTATTTGCGGTATGAATAAGTGGATTATAATTGTTTATTTTTGTAATATCTTGAAGACATTTCATTGCCTGAGATGAAGCGGTTCGCTTCGGCGCTTGTGATATGAGACGCAAACGAGGAACCTCATTTCTTTGACTTTGTTTAAATATTTGCAAGGCGGATCCCCGGAGTAACAAAGAAGGAGGGGGGGGAGCAGATCCAGTCTACTGAGAGTTTTTAATCTGGATTTGCAGG
>NQII01002214.1:657937-675851 GCA_002778355.1 Clitarchus hookeri
AAGATTTACGGCGGCCCGAGGGGGAGTGTATCAGGCCGCGAGGAAAGTTCACAAAGTCTTGCAGTGGCGCCAGCCCCCCTCGAAAACCCCTCGCAAATTACGTACCACGGAATTCCTCTCCACCCCGCTCCTCCTCCCCCCTCCCCCAATAAGAAACGTGCTTTATGGAGAATGCGCGTCTGTTACGTTATTAGTTTCTGCATCGCCCTCGACCGGCCCTCCTTTCCAGCGGGCGAATGCTACATTAATTCTCAATTAATATGTTCAAGACCGCTTTCACTGGCTCTACCACAGACCTCCTTTTACAAGATTTATCTAGTGCATTGCTAAGAATATACCGCAAAGCTGCAGTATATACTAATAACATTATTGTAATACAAGATTTTGTGACGGGACTCATCACACAACGTTTTCCCTTTATCACAAATCGTTCACTCATAGTGGTATTTTTTTTAATCACATACAGAATGATTCACGAGAAGGTACCGCCACTCATAGTGTATATTCCTTATTTCATTTAAAACAAAATATTTCGTATAAATGTGGGTCCTATTCCCAATATTTACAGAGTAATTTAAAACATTTGAAAAAAAAAACGAATTAAATAATAGCCCTTTCATAATTCAATACAGTGATGTATTATCAGATCGTATTGTTAACAGCAAAGCATCACAACTGTGTCTAACAAGCTTACACAGGATTTTGAACTATGTATCCGTCTACTTCCATACACTTGGCCGCGCGCTTATGAACCGCACGTGTTGCTCTACGTAGCTGCACACGGCTGTCTCAAATATCTGTAGCGGCGTGCATAATACACGCAAGTAGTTCCTCACGTGTTTGTGCAATCCTTTGGTAAGCAATATCCTTCATCCACCCCCATACGCAATAATCTAGAGGTGATAGATCTGGCGACCAGGGTTGAAAACCGCCTCGTCCTATCCATCTCTCAGGAGAATGGACATATAAGTGTTCTTTCACAGCTCGGTGGAAGTGAGGAGGTACACCGTCATGCTGGGATATCATACGACGTCTCACTGCTAACGCAATATATTCTCAAGTAACCGCGGCAGTTCTTCTTGCGAATATTGCAGATACACCACACCAGTCCAGCGTCCCGGGAAAATGAATGGCCCAATCAGCTGATCGTGTAGGACACCACACCACACATTGGTGCTGAAACTGTGTTGAAAACTCCTTTTCACTGTTAGGTGGGTATGCTGATTGTCGAATTACACTGTAAACAATGGGAATAAGACCATCATTTATATAAATTCTTTGGCTCCAAATGATGTAGGGAATAGGCCCTCTTAGTGGCGGTGAGACCTTTTGAATCATCCTGTGTGTATGTATGTAAGTGCGAAACTGTATTTGATACACTGAATTACCTTTTAATTACGGTGGCACTTTAAATAGTTTACAATTTAGAGGCATTAAAAACATAAGATTGTTGATACAAATTGTTATTGCATAATGTCGCTAGTTTTGTATACGTCTTTATATATATTATTATTTTTCAGTAAAAAAAAACTTTTTTTATATTGCTTACTTGTTTTTCCCAGAAATCTGTGAAAACATGAGATCCGTTTAAGGCTTTGTGACTGTAAGATTTAGTTATTTATTTCACATGCCCTGATATATCTGAAAGAACGTTTAGCATTCACATTTAAGTGGAAAATCCTGCATTACGAATGGATCTTATTGGTCTACTGATGTCATTAACTGACCAGGCAAGCAAGGTGGCATCCACGAACGTAACGTCACTTTATGATAAGCCAAGTCTATTGGAAACACACATAATGAATTAAATGTTCTACGATAACAATTTTAAATGAAAGCGAAAGTTTTAAGTATCGTTTTTGGTAGTCTGTGATAAAAACAAAATTGATAGAAGTTTCCTAATTGCAGTCTATTCGCGTATAATGTGAAAATATATGTTTAATGTTGTATGTCAAATGAATGCTGTGATGCACGCTATTGAGAATGATAGATACGCTACATGCAACAAACTCAACTGAAAATTTCCAAAACAGCATTAATGAAGACGGAAATAAATCTTAGCAAAAACCTATGATCCACAATAACGACAAACACATAAAAAATTGTATATAACTTTAATCAAATCAAATAGAGTTCAAAGTGTAAGTATTTTTCCGTTTTGATAGTAGCAAAAATTTTTACTTACTTTCGCACCCAAATAAATGTATAACAAATGACAAAAACTATAAGTTTTATGTAACAAATATTGAATAGTTTTATTAGGTTAATTCGCTTTCAAATAGATGTACATGCCTGTTAAACCGAGAGACTGTGTGTCTGTTGGCATGCATGTATGTATTTATATCTAATGTAAATAACTTATGTAATTAATAAATTAATAATTCTAATTAACCCTTGAAATTATTAACATATGACAATGATATACGTGAGAGCATTCAACCTGTTGCAGAATAAAAGTTCCTTTAAGAAACTCGTTCAAAATGTAGAAATACAGAAATGTGAGTTTGACACAGGAAATAAATTGTCTCTCAAAATGTATAACATACAAATATAATTTAGTCTGTCAAATCGCACGGAATCTGCACAGTGAACTTAGCCGTCTGAGAACAGATGCCAGGTATTTGTCTACACTCGGCTCTGCAGGCAGACACGTACTAGCGGAGTCACATCAGATCGGCTTCGATAGTGAAGGAAGGCGAGGGGATAAATAAAGCAGGAGAAAGATCCTATAACGCGATACAGTCATTTCCCTCCTCTATCCCGCATGTTTTACCCACGCAACCCCCTCGGCGCAGAGCCGAGCACGCGAGAACATTCATCCCGCCCTCTCCACCATGCCACACGCAAAACCAATTACGTGCCTAATTAGAATCAGCTCAAGTTAAGCTTTTCAAAACGCGATTCCTCTGAGCGCTTAATAACTCGCGGTGGCGGCACCTGCAACACCGCCGGCGCCGGAATGGCCGAATCTAATTTCGAGTGGTAGCTGACAGGGGTAGCTGACAGGGGGAGGATATATATATATTTTCGGTTCAGAGGGTGGAGTTCGGTGGGTTTGCTGTCCGAGTGACTGGCCTCCGGCGGTAATGGATTGTGACAAAGTGCCGGCGATAAAAAGACGTGGCGGGCCGCTTGATCCGGCGACCCGGTATCACGGTGGGCCAGCAACCCCCCTTGCCCCTCTCTCCCCCACAAGTCAGCTCGCAGCTGACTTACCCTCGCCAGGCAGGCTCAGCTCTCGCGCTGTTGCCAACTTGCTGCATTTCTCACCAAATATGGTCCGGTGGCTAAAGTTCATGCTTGCTACATGTCAAAAAGTAAGTCAGGTTTTGAAATATCTTGTACTAGATATGGTGATTTTAAAAACATTGAATAGGTTTTTTTTTATTATCCTATTACAGGAGATTGCCACACGTTTGTCTTTTCAAGAATTACATTTACCCCAGAATAAACATGTTAAGTACAAAAAAAAAAGAGGGCGAGGGAATTGCTTGAGATGAGTATTAGGCGTTTTATAGCATGTGAATTTTTTTTTATCGGTAGTCGTGCCAGATATATATTGCGAAAATAACGATACGGTTTGGCCCCGTGGGTGAATTTTTGGGTACCTCTACACTGGAAAAGTACTTGTAATTTTGCCATTTAAACAGTTTGGAAATATTGTTCGTTTGTTATACATGCCTAGCGTATACGTTATCATAGTATTTCAAATGTAATAGTTTTTTTGCTTTTAACTTATAATTTTACCAGTTTCTAACAGTCGTATTTAGGTAAAAAGTGGAGAAGAAAATGTAGTGAGTATGATAAATAACATTTAAAATTGCGAAAAAAAAATGTTGTATTCTTTGTCTAAATTTAAAATTTAAAAAATATGGCGGTTTTTGTATAACGACTTAAAATGTTTTTTTTAAGTTGGCAGCTCTTATCAGGCGGCTCCAACTGTCAGCGGTTATAGCCCTCGCGCAAACTGAAATCACTGCGTTTTAACTTTTAATGCGCACCCGTCGAATAAAATGTCACTGAGCGCTATCGCCTGGCCTGGGACGAAAATCCCTCGATATCACTCCAGTGAATTGACGTTTCGTTTTTATTCTAAAATAGATTTGTATTTTTATGAAAAGTAATTTCGCTTGAATTTTATTATTTGGCTTGTATTACTGAGATTTTAAGTTTAGTGACAGTAACGTAAAAGGTATCGGGAGGTCGTGGTGTGCGCTACAGAATTTATTATTGTGACGTGACTCTTCACTTAAGTAATTTTGTCTAAAAGCCTGCGAGGTGTACCACCCAAGTTGTGTGCTTATCTTTTCAATGCTTTACAAAGGTCAGCTATACAATAGACTGCACTTAATAAGTAACGCCACGCACATATTTGTCATAAGACTGTTCTAAAGCCAGAATTATTTCGTGCATTTTTAGAGTATTAGGTGGTTTTGTGATGTGATATATATAATAATTTAATGAAAATGCCAACCTTAGAAAAAAGAAAATTCAACGCGTTTTTTTAAAGTATAAATTCGGAAATTTTGAAATATAATTGCTACAAATTTAGTTTATTTTAACACCAAATATTTGATAACGCTTACAGTTGAGGTCACAGAAATGGCATGTTGCGATTTCTCTTGAATTCAACACTTAATGCGCGTGTGATAAAAATTCACCTCCTTAATAAATTGATAAAAAATATTTTTTTACAGAATGTTGTATTTAAATAGAGGCAAACCACAACACACTTCAAATNCTTAATAAATTGATAAAAAATATTTTTTTACAGAATGTTGTATTTAAATAGAGGCAAACCACAACACACTTCAAATAAATATTTACTTAAATAAATATGGGCTTAAAGTCTAACAAATTTATTTAATATAAAAGTTTAACATTTTGCTTTGTTTGAAAACAAATTGTTTGGTTGGCATAATTGTCACCTGTGTGGTTGGTATAACTGTCACTAGGTGACGCCATTGTTAAACGGCGCCTTTTTAGTACAACTGTGTCTTTCTGGCTGTATCATTGTTATAGTGTTGCGAATAAAACGCTTATACTAGAAATCTCAAGTTTTATTACAGAAGAAACACATAAACGTAAAAAAAATTTATTTTGTTTGATTTTGAGAATTACTGTTACATGGTTATATGTTAAGGATCAATTTCGCTTTCTTCTTATATTTGTTATTAATTTCCCCATGTTGTTATACTTACTTACCCGCCTCTAATAACCTCACTGTCGACGAGACGTTCAGCTCCACTTACCAACCTAGACATCTACTTTTTTGAAAACAATTTTATATATTGCATTGAAAAACTGTGTATGGCCTCCAACCGAGGTGAACCGGGTTCTATTCCCGGCCGGGTCACTCCCGGATTTTCGCACGTGGGAATCGTGCCGGACGATGCCGCAGGTCGGCGGGTTTTCTCGGGGATCTCCCGTTTTCACCGCCCTTGCATTCCGGAGGTACTCCGTACTCACTACGCTTCACGCTCATCGTATCTCAAGACTTCGTTGTTGATAGCCAGCCATACCCCTCCACACTCACCACTCTTTAGATAGCGTGTTTTCGGCTTCTGCGATACCACTTTCTGCCATCCTTTCGTGGTGTTTATCCNCACTCACCACTCTTTAGATAGCGTGTTTTCGGCTTCTGCGATACCACTTTCTGCCATCCTTTCGTGGTGTTTATCCTTGTGGTCCGTCGAACCGGCGAGTCATGGTTTGCTGTGTCAATTTTTAAGTGTTTTTCCAGTAATATTATAACATGGCATAGTTAGAGTTTGTTACGATGTGTGCTTTCGTGTGGTATTTAATTAAATTATACTTTCGTTCGTTCAAAATTGTAGTTTGGTCCAACTCAAACCTCTTCACAACAGAAGACGGTGATAAAATAGGGCTCATTTGTTTGCAAGAAGTATAAAATAATTCCTCAGAGTATGGTGCATTTTGTACAACAGAATATTAGTGATACGCCTAATAAGCATTGCCGCAAATGAAATATATTTCAGAATATTTAACACCACAATATGAATTTTGGCGTTGTTGTCTCGAACCTCTTGTTACGTCACAAAGTAAAAGCAGGTGATTTTCTNCACTCACCACTCTTTAGATAGCGTGTTTTCGGCTTCTGCGATACCACTTTCTGCCATCCTTTCGTGGTGTTTATCTTTGTGGTCCGTCGAACCGGCGAGTCATGGTTTGCTGTGTCAATTTTTAAGTGTTTTTCCAGTAATATTATAACATGGCATAGTTAGAGTTTGTTACGAGGTGTGCTTTCGTGTGGTGTTTAATAAAATTATACTTTCGTTCGTTCAAAATTGTAGTTTGGTCCAACTCAAACCTCTTCACAACATAAGACGGTGATAAAATAGGGCTCATTTGTTTGCAAGAAGTATAAAATAATTCCTCAGAGTATGGTGCATTTTGTACAACAGAATATTAGTGATACGCCTAATAAGCATTGCCGCAAATGAAATATATTTCAGAATATTAAACACCACAATATGAATTTTGGCGTTGTTGTCTCGAACCTCTTGTTACGTCACAAAGTAAAAGCAGGTGATTTTCTATGGCGCTTCACTCAGCCAATACACTTAACACATTTAGTCNTATGGCGCTTCACTCAGCCAATACACTTAACACATTTAGTCAGAGTACTCTGTGTCTGGGAGTTTGCACAAGACGTGTATTTTATCATCTTCACTGTACACACAGTGCAATGAGTGATGTTCGTCTCGTCATTAGCTGTCGAAACTTAGTTCGGCACTCTTATAGACAGCTGCTACTAATATCATGAAGAGCACAAATATTTCTTTAGCCCAGAGACACAACAAAGCGCCATGACGATAACAGTACAGCTCCCAACAAACATTTGTCCATTGCGGCATCTAAAAACATACACTTGCCTGTGACTGGAAGAATTACAAGGGCCATTTGCATATCGAACTAAATTAACTAACGTGATAAACAAACTATGCCCAGTGGAATTTAATTCGACCAAAATTAAACAAATTTATATTTTTACAGAAAAAATATAAATGTGGTATAATCAGATTTACTAATCACGGGAAAAAAAAGAGATAAAAATAAATATATTTCGCGAAGGAACAACACTGAACATTCAGAAGATCATAAATATTTTGCTCTGTGTCGTACGGAAAACTGCAGCGAAGTAAAACGCATTTTCAGTATCTTGTTGGCGTAAGAATGTCACGGCGTGGAACAGTAAGGACCGTCTAATGACTGGCAACACCGCCTCCTAGTAGAGATACGCCCTCGCACTTGCACTCCGGCTCAAGAAGTTGCTAGAGGCTCCGCCCACTCGGCGTGCTGAGAAATCAGACTTGGCTGTGCCCATTACCTCCACGGAGCTGCTCTTCATCAGCTCNCTCCGCCCACTCGGCGTGCTGAGAAATCAGACTTGGCTGTGCCCATTACCTCCACGGAGCTGCTCTTCATCAGCTCAGCGCAACCCTATTAATAAAGAGCTGCTGCTAACGAGATCAGACTGCCATTCGCCTGCCTCGCCATCAAGTCGTTACGTCGTGATTGCATTCAGTCGGGGCATTTCGTCTTCCCCGAGCTATTCTCATCAAAGTATTCGTCACTCTCTGGGGCTATAATCGAGAATCGTATGTTGATAAGTGTTCTCAACACTACTGCCACATTCAGAAATATCTTTGTTTCTTAATTGAGGAAATTTATATTGACGTATACAGTATTTAGAACAATGTCATATATATGTATACAGGATGATTCTAAAATGATGGGACAAACGTTGAGGGGTGGTAGAGCTCACTAAAACAAACAATTATTGTATAGGAATATATGGGCGGAAGTGACGCGTTGAGGCACAAACACAAAAACATAACACATTAACGGAAACATAAAATGTTCATTAGCAGCATACTTAACGAGTGATTCCGTACAGAAAATGTTAAAACAGTTGCTGGAAATGCATCCACCAACAGTCACGCATGCTTGGCGACCTCTACATATGGCGTGATTGGCTGACAATGGTGGCGTGCGTGAAATACCCGGCGTATTTGAATCTGTTCGCCAATCACTCCACCGACGCTACCAAGCTTACATTACTGTCGGTGGCAGCAATTTTGACCAATTATTATAAACGTTGCTGTAAAAAGGCATTTAGCGGGGACGTTGTAAATAAACTATGTGTTGCATTTCATTTGTTATGTTTGCTTTTATGCCTCAACGCGTCACTCCCGCCCACATATTCCTATACAATAATTGTTTGTTTAAGTGAGCTCTACCACCCCTCAATGGTTGTCCCGTGATTTTAGAATCGCCCTGTATATAGTATCTATGCACACACATAGAGAAGAAGGAAAAGACTGATTTTTAAAAATTGACCAAATCCCTGTATTTAAAGTGCTGGGAGCATGTTGGAAAAGGCAACAATGATACTAATGTATATCACGTGCAAACCAATCTTTTTTAGATACCCATTTCCAAATCAACTGATAAAATGAGAAATACGCCAAGAAAATTGTATCTGTAGGTATTTAAAAACCGTTAAATAGAGAAACTAATTTTATCAGTTATTTTAATAACTTGAATGAATTTTTCAGTTTCCTATGAACTCATTTTCCTTGCAAAGAAATGTATAGTAAGTTTATAAAGATAAACTAAAGCTGTAGATCTGACATTCCCATAACAATGAAGATAAATATACACCGGTAGCCACAAAATACTGATTTCATTTTTCTTTATGCGTTCTACAGTATAAATTGACAAATCAGCTATTTATTTGGGTTTATAATAATTTCAGAGTTAAATGGTTTATGTATCGATAGTGATTATTTGTTTCATAGCAATATTAATTTTTGTAAGTTTTGCAGGTAAGTGTGATAGAAATCAAGGGTTTCAAAACTGATCACTTTTCTTAACTGTATTTCTTTTCATTTGTCATTAAATTTTTTGCAAACAATTTTTTTGGAAAGAAGTTGACAATATCATTTTTTTTTATAAAAAAAAATATTTTGGAATTATAAAGAAAATGATGAAGTTTAACAAACAAGCACTGTGCAATTCAAGTTTATTATTAAGATTTAGANTTTTGGAATTATAAAGAAAATGATGAAGTTTAACAAACAAGCACTGTGCAATTCAAGTTTATTATTAAGATTTAGATACTTCAAAGTTTTGTATGTTTCCAAAAATTGTCTCTTTGTTTTGTGGCTATAATAGTATTTTTTTTTTTAAGAAAGCCTTCCTATCGTTGCTAAAGTAGCTCAGATGTTAGAGTACCCAACCCCTGTTCGAAATGTTAAGAGTTCATATCCCCATTCCTCCATGAGTATTCTTTGATTCTTTTTTTAAATGTTACCAAGTGTCATGGGAATGTGTAAAATTTACAGAATTTAACTTTTACAAACCGAGTTTGTACTATAAGTACATTTCCGGTACATATTAACATATATATATATATATATATTTTTTTTTTATTAAGATTTGGTAATTATTTAAAGAATAAAAATATAAATTTAAATAAAATGATTCTAATTATTTATCAATGAATCGATTCCTAGATGTCTGATTGTTTTACGATTGTTTTCACAGGGTCAGCTGCCATCCCTGTCAATGCATGCTCGCTAACTCAACTCCAGTAACCTAAATGAATCAAAAAATATAATATACATGTGTTTTATTTTAAAGGTACACATTTTANCTAACTCAACTCCAGTAACCTAAATGAATCAAAAAATATAATATACATGTGTTTTATTTTAAAGGTACACATTTTAATAATATTTTTGAAAGGAAAAAATATACTAAATAAGAAATACTGTAAAAAAATATTTTTCAAAATAATTACATATACGGGAATAAAATACTTATTGCANATATACTAAATAAGAAATACTGTAAAAAAATATTTTTCAAAATAATTACATATACGGGAATAAAATACTTATTGCTGGTCTATATAAGTCTCTAATAGTAAAAAAAAAATCATAAAAAAATTACTACTACCCATTAGAATAACTCCGCAAAATATTTATTTGCCCTCCACACACGCTATTATTGCTTTTAAACTCTTGCCCCAGGACCTTTCTCGATACCCGAATNATAACTCCGCAAAATATTTATTTGCCCTCCACACACGCTATTATTGCTTTTAAACTCTTGCCCCAGGACATTTCTCGATACCCGAATGGTCTAGGGTTAAAACATGCCAACTCAGAGTTGGGCAGTTTGGTCCTGCCCTCCTCCCGACAATATTTTGAGCTCCGATATAAAAAAGGCAGCACCCGTAGTGGGTAACTGTAGTACAAACATGGCGGCTGAACGAGAGCGAAACCAGCTCTCCTAGCAGGTGATGGACAAGTGGAAACAAAATTGCGGATGGTGGCTGTGATGCCTACCAAGATGGTGGACCGCACCGACCAACATGACTGCTGGCTGCACCTACCAATATGGCGGATGGTGGCTGTGATGCATACCAATATGGCGGACGCAAATAACTTCTTTGAAAACAATTTATATATTATTTGTCTATTTCTTACCGATACAAATTTCAATGTATTAAAAATAGAGGTATTATTATTTGTAATTTATAAGACAATTATTTTCACATAATANCCGATACAAATTTCAATGTATTAAAAATAGAGGTATTATTATTTGTAATTTATAAGACAATTATTTTCACATAATAAATGGTTTTGTGGTTTAAATGTTTATCTTCTCGAAAAAAGGGCCAATTTTTAAATTGGATTATCAACTNACATAATAAATGGTTTTGTGGTTTAAATGTTTATCTTCTCGAAAAAAGGGCCAATTTTTAAATTGGATTATCAACTATTGCTGTATGTGAAATAAAGTGGCATTCAGATATCGTGTCGAAAAATCTTTCTCCTCGAAATATATCGAGTACTTCAAATTCCGTTTTAAATAATTTGTTCAGGAAATTCGCGCGTTGCGAAACATTTCCACAGACACTGGTTGCGAGAAACTAGCTCGACTCAAAAAAAAAACCACACCAAACACCAAAATATAGCATGAGACAGTTGAACTCGTATATCAATTCGGGACGGAAGGGATCAACTTGTTGGTGAATACTAAGCAGAGAGCTGCTGCCGACTTCAATGAGAANATATACTAAATAAGAAATACTGTAAAAAAATATTTTTCAAAATAATTACATATACGGGAATAAAATACTTATTGCAGGTCTATATAAGTCTCTAATAGTAAAAAAAAATCATAAAAAAATTACCACTACCCATTAGAATAACTCCGCAAAATATTTATTTGCCCTCCACACACGCTATTATTGCTTTTAAACTCTTGCCCCAGGACATTTCTCGATACCCGATTGGTCTAGGGTTAAAACATGCCAACTCAGAGTTGGGCAGTTTGGTCCTGCCCTCCTCCCGACAATATTTTGAGCTCCGATATAAAAAAGGGAGCACCCGTAGTGGGTAACTGTAGTACAAACATGGCGGCTGAACGAGAGCGAAACCAGCTCTCCTAGCAGGTGATGGACAAGTGGAAACAAAATTGCGGATGGTGGCTGTGATGCCTACCAAGATGGTGGACCGCACCGACCAACATGACTGCTGGCTGCACCTACCAATATGGCGGATGGTGGCTGTGATGCATACCAATATGGCGGACGCAAATAACTTCTTTGAAAACAATTTATATATTATTTGTCTATTTCTTACCGATACAAATTTCAATGTATTAAAAATAGAGGTATTATTATTTGTAATTTATAAGACAATTATTTTCACATAATAAATGGTTTTGTGGTTTAAATGTTTATCTTCNATATTATTTGTCTATTTCTTTCCGATACAAATTTCAATGTATTAAAAATAGAGGTATTATTATTTGTAATTTATAAGACAATTATTTTCACATAATAAATGGTTTTGTGGTTTAAATGTTTATCTTCTCGAAAAAAGGGCCAATTTTTAAATTGGATTATCAACAATTGCTGTATGTGAAATAAAGTGGCATTCAGATATCGTGTCGAAAAATCTTTCTCCTCGAAATATATCGAGTACTTCAAATTCCGTTTTAAATTATTTGTTCAGGAAATTCGCGCGTTGCGAAACATTTCCACAGACACTGGTTGCGAGAAACTAGCTCGACTAAAAAAAAAAACCACACCAAACACCAAAATATAGCATGAGACAGTTGAACTCATATATCAATTCGGGACGGAAGGGATCAACTTGTTGGTGAATACTAAGCAGAGAGCTGCTGCCGACTTCAATGAGAAGGCATAGTGTTCTAGCGGTAGGCAGAGCTTCACTGGCGAGGAATGTGCGTTCTCCGGCGAGGCGAGGCGGCTGGTCGGCGTGCTTCGTGTAGACTGGGTTGTTGTATGCCTCGCTAACTTCGAGAGCCGGTGGAGCGACGTCTGGCGGATGCCGCTCCAACTTGCTCGTGTATCGACCTTCACACCCTCGCAGGTCGCGTCGGGCGCCGACACACGCACGCACGAGGTCTACACACACACACACACATGCGTCCTCGACCAACCAGCGGCCAGCGACGAGCGAACGCTGAACTTTCTTGAGCTGGAAAGGGTGTTTTTTTTTTTTTTTTTTTTTTTTTTTTNTTTTTTTTTTTTTTTGCTGATGAAGGAGACTTATGATAAATAAAGCCTTTACGTGAAATCTCTAAAACTGCTCAATCAATTCACGTCGAATTCCGCAAGTAGTTCTACGTTATGTACTGTAAAAAATAAGAAATTATAAACTTATAAGAAACTTATTTTTGAAATGGCACCCACACAAATATTTTATGTTTATTTGGTATATTTACCATACCGTTTAACAGATTTCTACAAAATTTTGTTTGTCAAAAGCACCTATTACACACATCATGCATGCCAAAATATAGCCACTTTTGCCCGAAATGGTGTAAGATTGTGCTACACGAATAAATATATTTTGTATGCCAGGTCTTGGAAATAAATGACCTATTCCTACTAGATTAGACTTACAAGTTTTACTGTGGCAGGTACAGTAAACCGGTATGTTTTCAGTAGGTCAGACGATTTTTTCCAAAATGGTGTCAATAAAGCCTTTTTAGCTTAGTATACTATATCCTCGATATCATGACATCAATTCCAACATAATTTGGTATGCTGGCAGTCTATATTACGTTTATCATTTGCGTCTACACGAAGCCTCTTTAGTCCGCCATTTTGTAAGATGGCGCCATTAAGTAAATAAATTTTGTCATATATTGATAAAATATTTGACTCATTCTTACCAACTTTGGCAAAACAAGTAGCACTATGCCGAGACGTAAATTAATATGTTTTTAATTTCTCAGACACTTATTTTTAAAATGGTGGCCATACATTTTGTTCTGTGTGTTATATCTACGAAACTAGGAAGCAAATTGCAACTTTACTTTGTATGCTGACATTTTACCCATTAAATTTGTCCATATAGACACTCAATTTTCGGCCATTTTATAAGATAGCGCCACATGAAATAATAAAACTTTTACTTCATTTCTCAGTACACAATTAGAGGATTCCCAAAAAATTTGGTGAAACAATTTTACTGTGGTAGGCTATATAAATTAATATTTTTAATGGTGCAATACCCTTCTTTTCAGAAAGGCGGGTAACCTTCAGCCTATTGTGCTTTATCTACGAAACTAAGTAAAATTATCTATTTAATCAACGTGTAATGTAGACCTTCCTACGAAAATCATAGAATGTATAACATATAAACTTTTTGTCCTCCATTTAGGAAGACCATTACATAAAAAAGGAGGATTAATGACAGATCTCAAGGACCAATTAATTGATTCCTACCAAATTTATCATGCAAGTAGTGCTACAGCAATTTATATGAACTAATATGTTTTAAGGGGAGACACAACTATTTTAATGGCGTTACTATAAATAATTTATGTTTGTATGTTATATGTAATAAAAAATTAATCTCAATTTAACCAAATGTTTTACAGTACCACTATTCATTACAAACATAAATTATGCATATTGAGATTCTCTTCCGTCAGCCTTTTAACAAAATAGCGCCAGGTGAGTAAATACAATATGTTACCATATTTACGGACCAATTCAACTTATTAACACCAAATGTTTCACACAATTAGTGAAAGCTATGAGATTTAGGTGGTCCAGGCATTGATTTTCCAAATGGCAACCATTTAAATATTTTATAAATTTTTATATGCATCTATGAAACTATACAATCACTTTCAAATAAACTTATAATACTTACAGTATCTATTAGAAGCATCGTATACAAAACTTTTTTTTTAAAGCCATTTTGTGAGATGGTAACAAATAATGTAAAAATTGCATGCTGTAACTCAGGGATTAATAAACCTATTTCCACCAAATTCTTCACACAAGTAGCACTTTGATAGGTCATTTAAACATGCGTGTTTTAAGTAACTCAAACAATTTTTTTCAAAATAATGGTCATGTAAAGTTTCAGATTTGTCAACCCTCTCATTCAAAACATTGGAATAATTACATCTGAAGTTGATGTTGTGAATTCGACCTGCATAATGTAGTTGATTGAATGCTAGCTTATGGTACGATGTTTTCAGAGTTCAAGTCCCGGGTAAAGCACTTGTGTACAACTAATAATGTCACTATTGTTGCATGGGATTCTGGTTTTCTCTCTTATGATATTTATGACAACGATATATCGAGGCCTGCCAACACTCTAGGCTTTTAAGAACTTCATTAAAAATTATTTGCACCCATTTCGATGAAAGAAGCTCTTATTTATGTTAATAAATTATTGTGTTTGGTTTGTTGTAATTAATAAGGAATTAAAAAATTTTTTTTTATTAATATTTACTGTATTGAAATTGATACAGTATTAAGTGTAAAACTACTTAGATTTAAAAAAAAAAGTAAATTTTTACAATATTATATTAATATTCATCTTCTCACAACTACACAGAGTGTAGGGTTGTGACGTTATAATTGGGCTTTGAATTTTATGTTTGTCGGCGTAATCCAAACAACTCCACTATACTAACACACATACACATAGGCCCATACGAAATGTACGATTTTTCCGAAAATGGTAAGATTAAGAGAGGTGGAGTAAGATATTATACTGTTTAATTTTTATAATGTGATTCATATACAATATTATGTATGAGACATGGTTTTACACGAAACATGTTGTGACCTTCAATTTCCAATAAAATAGGGATGGATACCACGTAAAATACCTTCAACTTATCGATACCCTTTGTTTCAGTAATTTGTATGCATAATGTATTTATTCTGAATCGCGTACTCTTAAACACATTCCACATAACACACGTTTATCCCTCCATCTTTCAGGGTTTCTACAGATCGTAATACTTGATCAATACAGATAAGGGGCGTTATGTATCAGACTTAATTATTTTCGGCAAGTAAAATCCACTTTTATAATTTTTTACACTTCTTACTGAACAACACTAATATTTTAATCGATTTTTGAAAAGACGTGCCAGATTTAAATGGAACACGAAACAGATAAATTTGCAGACATTTATTTATGACAACAGTAATGAATATGCGAAACAGTCACAAAGGCTCGATATGTGACGACAAATGTACCGTATGGTGTAAAGCGGCCGTGGTGTAGTGGTCAGACCACTCGCATGTCAACACGGTGAACCGGGCTCGATACCTCACGGCGGAGTTAGCCCGTTGACGTGTGAGTTTTGTCAGGGTGCTCCCACAGCATTCTCTCGCTGCTGTGTACCCACTTTAGTCCTCAGAGCAAATCAACCCATACAATTAACGAGAATGACTGAAATATATTTAAAACATAAAATTCAAGACACGCTTATATGAAAGCTGTTATCGCAAAACTCAGAAACTGTCGTAAATTTGTAACATTTATTTCATTACAACACACAACAAATACAGGCAGTTGAGCCTGACGTCTCTTCGACAGCGAGGTGATTAGAGCCTGTGAAAGTTGCACAGAGAGGTGGGATGGGGGAAGGAATGGGCCATGGCCATTGTTATGGACCCATCCCAGCATTCGCCCCTGTTGATTTCGGGAAACGATAGAAAGCCAAAATCAGGCTGGCTGAACCGCGAATCGAACCCACGTCCTCCCGAATGTGAGCCAAGTGTGTTACCATTGTGCCACCCCGCTCGGTAACACACACGTAATAAATCCTGCAAGTTTCTTTATGTTGATGCTAGCGTATATGATCAGCGGCCTAGCCAAGTTGGGACAGGAAGGCGGTTGAGGTTTGCAACCCTTACTTTTGCTCCAAATTATATTAACAAGTGAAATTTAAAGTATTAATAAGCCTTTAATTGGGTAAAAAAATATGTAATTGCTTTAAATTATGTTGCATTTGGTTACATTGTAAAATAATTGATTATCCTCTTAATTCGTTCTAATTAACACCCGTGGCAAAGCCACTAATGTTGGTGTAATATCCCTCTCTCGCCTTCAGTCATTGCAACCGCCTCCCGCCATGTTTATCCCGGCTATTCCAGTGTGTATGGAAGTGGAAACACTTCGGCATAAGCACAGAGTACGTAAGAATGCCGATGCGCAACAAGCACTTGTTTGGCGAA
Source organism: Clitarchus hookeri (assembly GCA_002778355.1). Lineage (NCBI taxonomy): Eukaryota > Metazoa > Arthropoda > Insecta > Phasmatodea > Phasmatidae > Clitarchus > Clitarchus hookeri. The sequence continues at coordinate 674,508 of NQII01002214.1, forward strand.
ATCCAGACGCACACGACAACGAGTTGCGGCACCGGGTTGCAAATCGGCACCTGGCAACATACTTGCCAGCTGATATCCCAGTCAGCAAGGAACATCTTGCAGCACGCAGAAGCCAACAAAGCAGAACGCCATATCCCAGAGCCTCACGCAGCCAATCAGATAATGGGCACGCCCACATGAAAGGAACCGCAACGTCGTTTCAGCTAAATATATATATATACACACTGAAGAGCCAAAAAAACTGGTATACGCGTGCGTATGTATGCAAATAACAGAGGTATGGAACCAATCAGAGTAACACGATGCGGTCGGCAACTAGATCGGTTACCGCTGCTACAATGGCAGGTTATCAAGATTTAAGTGAGTTTGAACGTGGTGTTATAGTCGGCGCACGAGAGATGGGACATAGCATCTCCGAGGTAGCGATAACATTTGGATGTTCGCGTACGACCATTTCACGAGTGTACCGTGAATATCGGGAATCCGGTAAAAACATCACATCTTCGACATTGCTACGGCCGGAAAATGATCGTGAAATAACGGGACAAACGACTGACGAGAATCATTAAACGTGATAGACGTGCAACCCTTTCTCAAATTGGCGCAGATTGGATTTGTGGACTGCCCTGCAGGATTCATGGTGTGAATGGATTGCCTCCTGCATACATTCAGACATTAGTCGAGTCCATGCCACGTCGTCTTGCGGCACTTGTGCGTGCTCTGGGGGCCCTACACGATATTAGGCAGGCGTACCAGTTGTCTTGGCTCTTCAGTGTATATATAGAGTCAGTCCATGGTAATGTGAACCGTTGCGTGAGAGCAACTTGAATGCACATGTAAAACATTTACATTTACACGGCCCTGTCATATTATTCATGCGGCGGTAAAACTAAAGTGTAAAATTATTACATATCTAAATAATTTATGAATTTTATTGTCCTTCAACTTATATGCAATAAAATATACCAAATAAATTTAATAATTTCAGTCTTCACTAACACCCAACACTTCTAACTCAATTTTAAGACTTGGAGTTACAATACCTACGTAGTTACCCACATTGCTGTGCGCTTGCCCTTCGGAAATACGGTTGTATTTTTCGGAGGTTGACTTAAGAAGTGTGTTCACTTAACCGTGAAGAGCATTCACGAAGGAGAAATGGCGTTGTGTGTTTGCTTAGCAGCGGCGTAAATCATTGTCCTCGTACGAGTCGCCTTCGGCTCGACACGCAGAATGAGGGCGCGTCGAGCGAGACAGCTCGTTATGCAGAGAGATGTGGACGCCGGGAGACTTGTAGCCGTCACCTCGCACCTCTCGCTGGCTTGTTAGCAGCTCACTTGGACA
>NQII01002214.1:676039-695716 GCA_002778355.1 Clitarchus hookeri
GGCGGACAGGCGCCACCCCATTGTGCTGTAAGAATAGCTGAGCCTCCCCGGCCGATAACAAGTGACGACAAGCACCGGAGCGATATCGGATTACTCCTCGCCCCTCGCACCTCAGCTCTACATGGCGATGCCGAGGAGTAGACAAGTGTACACTACATATATGGCTTGTCGCTGTGCTTCATAATGCCCGGTCGCTTATTGCTACGGTCGTGCGTCAGATGCTGCCACGGTCAACTCAGTAGTTTAGAATTCCCTGCTTAAGATATACTTTTACGCGCATTATGTTTTCATCTACAATATGTAACATTACCATTGCCACGGTCCTCTTCACTATTCATGCGTCGGTCATGAGTAACTGTACAATTATTATAAAAACAAGTACTTTTCAAATTTGCTGAATATTACACCTACATGCATTAAAAAACAGAAAACTAAATAAACAATTTCATTATTCGTAAATGTTTAACCTTATATTTTTACTTAAATGTCAAGGCATAAAATTAATTTTCCTCCGTCGTTTGCCAACTTTACTGTGCACATGCTTGTAAGTATGCCCTTTAAAATATGTACAGGTGGAGGCAGGAAATTTTTTTTTTAAATGTTGATTTCAAATGTGCCTGAACAATCGTGTGCAGCCTATATGTTGCAAGCATATTTAAGTGTGTATTCCGTTTGTGACTGGATCACAGATCATGTAAAAGGCAGGGAGATTATGATCTGATAAGATAAATGTTCCAAGAATACGGCTGAATCTCGCGAGACAAATGAAACGTGAAATTATTCTTCCTTGTGGCCGAGGTCAATGAACACATACCAGCGAACAATGTATCTTAGGACACCGAAGTATTGTGTTCCCTAATTTGGATGCCTTCTACTTACTGTCCACCCCCCCATCCCTTTGCCAAGTACCGGGAGCAATGTCAACGGCCTGACCCGAAAGCGTACAGGCCGTTGACATTGCTCCCGGTACTTGGCAAATTATATGAGAAGTTGATCAACAGACATCTAATAATGGCCTTAGAAGCAGAAGGCACATTAAACGAACACCAGTATGGCTTCAGAAGAGGAACTGGCACTGACTTTGCGCTTCATGATGTAATGGAGAAGATCAGGAGTTCTTCTGCCAAGTATATGATGGCAATATATCTGGACATATCTGGAGCGTTCGATAATGCCTGGTGGCCGGAGGTGATGCATCGGTTAAAGATCAAGAATTGCCCAGCCAACCTGTACAGGGTGGTCCTGGACTTCTTCCGCGGAAGATGGAGTGTTTACTCATCCAGGACAGCACAAGTAAGAAAAGAACTCACGAAGGGATGCCCCCAGGGATCGGTCCTCGGACCTATCCTATGGAACGTCCTCTTCGATGGCTTCTTGGAGTTGGGTCTCCCTGCGGGGTGCACGGTATTTGGATATGCGGACGATGGACTAATCCTAGTCTCTGGAAATGCAAGGAGAGAGCTAGAGATAAAGGCACATGAGATAATGACTAAAACCTGGAACTGGTCGAAAAGCGTGAAATTGGAATTATCGATAGAGCAGACCAAGACCATGCTAGTTAAAGGCAAATTGAAGCGGAACCCAACCGTGTACTTCGGGGGGAGCCCAGTGCAATACGTAAAGGAATATAGGTATCTCGGAGTCATCNCGTAAAGGAATATAGGTATCTCGGAGTCATCATGAGCTTCTTGAAGCATATTGAGTATGTGTCACGGAAGGCAGTCCTGGTGTTTCAAAAACTCAGGAGAATTGGCAATACCAACTGGGGCCTAATTTATGGCACTCTTAGAACCATATATAAGGCAGTGTTTGAAGCCATAATAACTTATGGCGCGGTAATGTGGCATCACCGGGCTGCGCTTTCGTGGCATAGAAGAAAGCTTATAAGTGCTCAGAGAGCGGCACTGCTGACCGTTACCGGAGCATACAAAACTGTGTCAAATGACTCGCTCCCAGTAATAGCGGGGGTCCTTCCAGTGGACTTACTAATAAAATATAGAGGAATCACGGCGGAGAGGGCTCGGGCCGGTGGGCTGTCTAAAGATTATAAGGAAATGCTAATGTATGACATCTTGGAAGAATGGCAGAATACATTGACAAATTCTGAGAAAGGTCGGCAAACTTTCGAGTTATTGCCTGACATTAAAGCCAGGATGAGCTGTAAGTGGATCACGGTGAACCACTACAGCATGCAACTAACAACTGGACATGGTAACTTCAAAGCGAAGTTGAACAGCCTTCGTCTCGTGCAATCTCCGCTGTGTGATGTATGTGGTGTGGATGACACAGTGCACTCGATGACTGTCTCAAGACAGAGGATTTACGAGTTTGGCTTGAGGAACAAACTCGGGAAATGGGCATTCACTGGAGACTAGAAGATGTAATGATAAATAAAGATCTCCATAAGATATGGAACGAATTCGCTACTCGAATTGGGAAACGACTAGAGGAATTCGACAAATGGTACCAGCAAATTTCTGATGACCCATGACGGGTAAATTGTGGAACCCGGATTGGTGAGGAGGACAGGTTTTTAAATGAGAAAATTGGTTAATTTACCGGTTACTGGTACCAAGAAAGTGAATGACCCTTATGAATGGAAAGAAAAAGTATAGCGCACTGTTTTACTCTTCGGAGTACAGTTACAGTGCGGGAGATTTGGAGGGTGCGCTGGCCTTCGGGCCTTAAAAACCTGTCCACGAGAGACCCCAGGTGGGAAGATGTCTCACGGAAGATTGGACGGCTTGTGAAGAATCCTAGAAGAAGTAACGCATAAGATAACTCTGTGGGTAGGCGAAGATATAACTTCCACAGATTCCTTGACTTTCAAGGAAAGGAGAGCGCACATGTTGCCGTCATCCCTGAACGGTCAGACGGAGTGAGACCCCTGCTTGGAGCGAACAAGTGCAAGGATGGGGGGGGGGAGATGGGAGCTCCCCGAGAAAACCCTCTGGTCTGCGCTTATGTACACAACGTTTCCCATGAAGATAACTGAAGTGTAGAGAAGTACATAACTGAGTGTGTCTAGATGTCCAACCGCATGCACCTGGAGCTGGGCCATCCACCACTCAGAGGCCACGGACTCCAGACCAGTCAACGGGAAGTCGTGTTACAACCCTGCACAGCCCAGCAGACACAGTGCCCATGCCACAGCATCAAGGAGCCAATCAGTGAACGCGTACACTTGCACTAACGACACCGCTACGCCACATTATTTCTGTGCGCTGTCCTGTTCTCTGTACATAGACGGCGACATGTATGGATATTCCTTTGGGAGAACGCTACAGTGAGAACGCGCTAATGTTTCCATGCTTTTGAAATTGCAAGTTAGTTTATTATTAATGACTGGAATATTTGGGAAGTTAATTGACACATACGTAAACCTCCGCATTTGTGCGTGCAATCGAGCCTCGGCTATTTGTCAATTGCCTGTTGCCGTAGCGAGTCGCCAATTTTGACCTTGCACGTTTCCATGCAAGTTTGTCATTGACCCATAGCCATTCGTTGTATGCCTTTAAATCTGTGATCCATCTCAGAACGTTGATGAAATAAACATGTGCCCTACAAGTCACGCTTATTCTCCATCTTATTCTCAAAGTTTTCCAAGGACTTGTTTATTAGACAATTCAACGACTTTGAATCAACACGAATCATGGAAGAAAAGAATTCTGGATTCCCACAATTCCTAGTCTCAGGTGAAAACTGGCCACTTACTGTAACAACAACCAAACATCAGAATGCGGACACTCTTGTATACCCACAGAGCGAAGTGGAATTATTGTAAAACTCTACTCTCACGTTCCGGCGGAAGAAGTTTCCATTTTTTTCACTTCCAGTGGTTTCGGTTTTTCAAGTTTTCCCGAAATATTTCAAGTGAATGCTTTGTTGGATTCATATGCTATGCCAATAAGCCATACTGGATTTATTTCTCGACTCAGTTTGTATGAGCAACTATTAATCGGCCATTATGACTTACCTACCTACCCACCTATCCCTTCTTAGAGAATAGAGATAACTAGTGAGTAAAAATTACGAGTCACTGATAACACAAAATATTCCTATCCCCATACATATATGGGCAAACTTTTTCGTTTTATTGGACACGGCTTTATAATATTCGGAAACAGTTAAAAACATTGTGTGAAAATATGGAAATAAAATTATTAAACCATTTTTTTTAAATAAGTAGTTTATATATTATGCACACATTTAGCCCCAATAGGACCAAATATGTCCAAACTGCAATACCTGTTTGTGCTAGAAACCTGTTATTATAGCCTACATAACTCCTACAAATATTACGCACGACATCAGTAGCTTTTAGTTCATCTAACCTTTACAACACTTTGCAGATGTGTCAAAGTTTTTATTGTCGCAGCTAAAGCTAAATTCATCGCTTGTTGTAAGAACAAAGTCTGTAATGTTATGCGGTCAAGGCCATTGTTGGCGAGTATATGGACGTTCTAGAACGGATCTAGAATCTCGGTCTGCTTTGTGTAGGAAATTGCAGCTGTGATACGAGTTAGTTTCAGCTAAGAAATGCAATATATTTAGCCTATTGCATACTCTTTCTCCGCTTTTCTATAGCATGCTATCAGTTGTAATTTTTTTTTACAATTTCCACGCGTATTTTATAACAACTCAACATGGATTTTTTTTCCTCAGAGGATATTCGTCCTTGAGACTCGCATTTACTGCAAATACAAAGATTCTTCTCTACTTCTGGCCACGTTTTCCTGTGTAGCGTCCACATTCATGTNACTCGCATTTACTGCAAATACAAAGATTCTTCTCTACTTCTGGCCACGTTTTCCTGTGTAGCGTCCACATTCATGTAAACATTTTGGTTGATTTATAAAAATTTTGATTTAACTGTCCATAAAAACAACAGATCATACGAAATCGTACAAATGTATGTCATATATCAACAAGAAGTATCTTTGGCTGTTATTGTGGAAAATTTACTTGTTTGGAGTTCAATAAAGGTCTTTAATTTCTCCATTTGTAGCGTTGGGGTAACATGAGAAATATTTCAGTAGTCCCAACGAAGGTAGCGAGACGTCTAAATGTTTTTACTCGAGGACTGTGGAGTTTTGGAAGTTCTCCGACTCCTGTGAACAGTATGGAATCCGCCTCATCCACACGGTAGCGAAGAGTACTATTTCATCTCCGGCATCAGTTGTTCCTACAATTACGTCGACTCAGACTCGCGGTGCCTTTGTTGCCACGTCAGCCGTCCTGTCTGGAGAACGTTGTCAGCTCGGCGGGGAAACTGAGATCGTCAAACTCGTCAGGAGAGCCTCGGGCCTCGGGCAGACGCGGCAATCCACGTCTTTGTTACATTCCTTGACGACAGCTAATTACCCGAAAATGAATGTTCCTTCCCTCGCTCCCAGTTGCAATCTGATGAGTGGCTTCTGAGTTTCCAATGAAAGTACGAACAACAAGTCCACTTAGCCTCAGGCCAGAATTCTAGGCACTTCCTCATCTTCAGTTTCGTTCATGATACTTGAAAAGATACGAAGCAGGCTTATTCATTCCCGGCAGAACTTCATAAACTGAATCTTTACCACGACGGCGCAGGACTTCTGTATAACTGCGGTTTCCTTTCACCCCTTGCAACAACCCCTCTTTTTAGAGCAATTTTACTAATTTCGTATTATCTATCACTCTAAGCTATAATAAAACAATTCGTTATAACTGGGGTATATTTAATTCATATTACGAAATACTATTCCAATGCACATACTATTAAAAAAAATTATTTCACAGATTGAATTTTTAATATAAAAACAAATTGTATATTAATTTATTGAGTTTTCTTTTTACGGCTTTATTTACTAAAACATATCAATTTTTTCAGGAAACCTTTGCTAAATGCCCCATTATTAATTTTGCTGTCAATAATAGGGGTAGGTAGCATGTTACATTATGATGCTTGCTGAATATCTGCTGACTTATAGGTGAGCATTTAAAACTTGAATAAGATTATTAAACGCTGATAAAGATAACGGATACATTAAATACAATGGAATAAGCAACAAATTCAGAAATTGAAAAAATGTAACCCGTTATTTGTTCTGCTGTGCCAATTCGTTTTGCAGAAGCTTATTAAGGTGAATCGATTTAGTAGACTGATGGGTACTTCTAAATGTCAATAAATTAATATTTCTTGCTTACGTGTAGCTACCCCAATGACCATTTTTGTCCAATAATGACAAAAAAAAACAAAATCATTCGTGACAGCCACGGTGAATATTGGGCGCATTAAGGCTCAAAGGACTGGCATAACAAGTAATTTAGAAACAGGAGGTGAGGTTCTGCATAAAATTGACATAGCGAAAAACTAAGCATAAAATACATTTGTTAGAATGTTGCAAACACTTTTAGTTTTTTAACTAAGGAAATTTCACTTCGACGGTACCCATTGACAAAAATCCGAGCTTCTGCAATCACAATAAATACTCAGGATATCACTACAACCAATCATTGCTTTGTATATTACGTGTATCAACTTGTTTTAATGTTGGTGTAGAAAAGTACTTACAGCTCTACGAGCACTCGTGGCTATTGCGAGAAATATCGTAGCGGATATACTTTTTGTCACAATGATATTTTATAGGTATATGTATTCAATATATTTGAGTCAGTTAATGTAATATGATATTTACACGTTATCACATTATGTCATATTTTAAATTCCGGTGTAAACTTGCATCACAGACAAGCATTGTACCCATAAACAACCAAATTTATATTTTAGGTGTATATTAATTGTAAAAAAATATTACTGATTAGAGTTATGTATGTTGGACTAATCTTTAAAAAAAATGATAAAAAGTGTGGGAAAATGCTGAAGTAAGAGTGTGAATACAATAAGACTATGAAAAAATTACGAATAAATGCATTTATTATTTACTGGTAGTATAAATTATCTTTCATATATTAACTTAGAATGTTAAGAGTAAATGTAATTTTATGGTTTTGTCTGAATTTATAGTTACTTCAACGCCTGCTTCAGACATCCCGTCACTAATAGCGTGGCATTTCCTCTGTCAGATAGTGAATTGAATATTGTATTTAAGTGCAATGGAATGTGCATTATACACATCATATTCGTCAAGAAGTTTTAGATAAGATTTTAAACGAATGTCTGTGAGAGAGGGAAGATACATGCGTGGCTCTTGAGAGGCAATGAGGGTGAAGTGAGGTGAGAACTGAGCAGCGCAGGAATGAAAGGGCTGGGATAACGGGAGATGGCCGAGAACTCCCGCCCACCAGCACCATCGTCCAGGACGATTCCCACATGCCAAAACACGTGAGAGGCCCCGCCAGGAATCGAAACAGGTTGGCCTAGGTGAAAGGCGTGCTGTCTAACCGCTCTACCACCATGGCCCCGCGAATGTTTGTGGTAATACTTACCAGCACAAATGTGAGCAGAGAGCTCGTGTTAATTGTTTACCATCAGTGAGGTGTGGTGGCCATCTCCGGCACTAAAGCGACGCTAGCGCCTCTGCCAGCAGAGAGGCGCACTAATTTAGTGAGTTGGTGTCTCAGGTGATGGATTAGGGAGTGGCGCTAGATATTAGCCCGCACTTGCTAGCTATGTATCGCTTATTTCTCAGTGTAAATGTGAGCAGAGAACTTGTGTTGATTGTTTACCAAAAGTGGAGTATGGCGGCCATCTCCGGCACTATAGCGATTCCCGCACCTCTGTCGGCTGAGAGGCGCACTAATCAGCGAGGTGGTGTCTAGGGGTGACGGTTTAGGGCGTGGCACGAGCTATTAGCCTGCTTCTGCTAGCTGCACCTCGCTTATTTCCGCTAGCCACAACACAATACCAGGGCATAGTACGGCGCTTGTGAGCAGCCTGGATGTAACCTCACTCTCTAGTTCCGCAGCACGCCACTACAGCTTACTCAGCTCTCATACCACTCCAGATGTCAATGTTAAAACACGTTTCAATGACAATTTAGCATATACAACATTGCAAATATATCAACGATAGCTATCACACAATGTTGAGAATTTCACACAGTGTTGGACTCCTACCTAAACAAATGTAGAAAAGTTACAATGGATGTAGGGGAAATGTTATCATTCGTGCTTTCCCTACAGTGATACATATAATTTGTTAGTGTGTTTAATGGACAGGAAATATTCCGTGACTTGAGATCAATAATATTAAAATACACACCTTCAAATATTCCGAGCTGGAAAATCAGATCGGGTTCAATTTAACACTATTAAAGCAAACCTTACTATTTTTAGTTTACTACCTCGAAACAAATTAATAGTAACCAAGACGTGGTTATGAATCATCGAATGAGTGACGCTTTGAAATTGTGAGAAGGAAAGTTATATTATTACATTGATAATTTTATCAATTTAGTATTAATCATTATTTGTAATGTCACAGTTTAAATTAGTCTTCAATACACACAACGACGCAACGATCTTCCCTAATTCGCTGCAAACATTCAGCGCTGTATGAGACAACTCGACTTGCATTCGGCAAGAGTGGGTCCGATTCCCGGTCCATCCAGCCTGATTTCGGTATTCCAGGGTTTTCCGAAGTCACTCCAACGCGAATGCTGGTGTGGCTCCCTAGTACCGGCCCTGGCTGATTTTTTTCCTAATTCCTCAACGATACAGTTCACTTAGTAAGGCTTTGTCACCTTTCATGGTCAAAAAAATTAATTGATAAAAAACACACTTTTTATATTCAAATTTGCGCACCAAAATATTATCGTCAGATTAAAACGGCATCTAAGAAGTAAAATTATGTAGTTAAAAAAAAGTTGTAATTACATTAATATTGAATGATGGCATTTTTCTAGGCGTGTAGCAGAGTACTTTGTTGCACCGCCTTATCAAGTGAAGGTGTGTTATCAAACTCCGTAAGTTTTGCCGCGGCAGATTTGTCCAATCTTGGTTATAAATTTGGTTTCGAATCACATACAATTAACACATGGAGGAAGTTGGCTTCACATTCCCCCCACAAATGTTATTTGAGCATGTAAGCTATAATCCATTCGCGGAAACCTCCAACTTTTCTGTAGTCCTGCTAAAGACATGCTTCCAGAATATTCCCCCGCCTCGTTCAAACAAAGCTTAGAAAATTACCCCAGAGGGCCAATGGACCGCATTCGTGCGCACACGGTATAATAATAGTTTGCATAAGAACTATTTATCACTAGGCACTACCAGCACACGTAATTTCTCCCTGTCTTTACTCATGTAAATTACAAATGAACTACCATAATATATTGATAAAACATAAGTGAAATTTAAATTTAAATAATGCCACTTTTATGTTATCACGAGTATAATACGCTTGTCATATTTTACATATTTAGGAAACAACCAAACACAACATAATATATTTTGTGTTTTTTAAATGTTTGAAACGAAAAGTTTGAATAAACCGTAAATGGTCACTGAAGTGTTGTAACACGAGAAGTACACCACCAGTGTGTACACCGCCAGTGTGTACACCACCAGTGTGTACACCACCAGTGTGTACACCGCCAGTGTGTACGCCACCAGTGTGTACACCACCAGTATGTACACCACCAGTATGTACACCGCCAGTGTTTACACCACCAGTGTGTACACCGCCAGTGTGTACACCACCAGTGTGTACACCACCAGTGTGTACACCGCCAGTGTGTACGCCACCAGTGTGTACACCACCAGTATGTACACCACCAGTATGTACACCGCCAGTGTTTACACCACCAGTGTGTACACCGCCAGTGTGTACACCACCAGTGTGTACACCACCAGTGTGTACACCGCCAGTGTGTACGCCACCAGTATGTACACCGCCAGTATTTACACCACCAGTGTGTACACCGCCAGTGTGTACACCACCAGTGTGTTCACCACCAGTGTGTACACCGCCAGTGTGTACACCGCCCATGTGCAGGTGAGTGACACTTTGCCGAAACTGACTCTACAGCACTCAGCCAGGAGAAATACCATACGAGGCGGGGGTTAGCTTTTAGGTTTCGTATTTTCCATAAATTTATGTTTCAACGAAATACCGTTCAAGTTGTACACATAACTTGTACGTAACTTTCCTTGCAAGTTAGATAGCTCACATAGTTTTTGCATCATGCCATGATAAAATAACAATTTTAATGTATTGGGACGTACTAATATATTAAATAAAAACATTTGAAAAAATGTTAAGAAGGTGACTGAAAAGCCATGCCTTAGTTCAGTTAGGTAGGATTCGCAAACTTATCATTACAAAATTTAATAGACGGCCACACATCAAAATTATACCAAAATTCCTCATTTTAAAAAAATTCTAAAATTATTAAAAATATTTTATAGCGTTATTTAATTTAATTTAAAATAACTGACAGATTTTTGATATTACGTAATATATCTCATTTTAGTAAGTTTACTTGCTAATATTTGCACATTCCAAATAACTGAAATTGTGTTATTGTAATAATTTTTATGCGAGGCAGTGAGGCTTGTAAGTAATGCTACAAGTTTAACCTTATTTCGTACATTAAATGTTGTGCGTTTAATGCCCCTCGTTTAAGTATCAGTATCGAAAGAAGGTCCTTTAGGTTGGCTTTCTATTTCATCACGATTGTAGAAAAAGAAACGTGGCGGGGTAAAATGAGGCAATGATTGCCGCAGTTACATCCGGTATTGCTCGTTTGGTGATCCAAACCACACCCAAAAAAAAAAACATGATCCGTTACAAAAGTTAATTTCACCAATACATTAATTGAAATGTTATTATCTGCTTATACTAGAGCAATGGACGGTCATGATAACAACGTATTGGTTATATCAACGTGAGAAGCTAAAGATTTTCCTGTGCTCGACTTCAAGAAAGACTTTCCAGATTGTCACTGTATGCTGGCCGAGAATGCCGCTCGATCCACCCATACCTGCCTGACAATCTACCTTTTCTTATAAGTTCGAGTTGTTCAAGAAAGTTGCGTTATACAGGTTTCTTCAACTTAGATGTTCACCTCAAATATCTTCCGAACCGTTAAAGGTAGGCCCATCAAAACTTTGATTTTAAATTCGTAAATTACATTACGGGTCTCATAAAACACCGTCTATGTCTTTCCCGAGATGCAATTAATTACTGAGGTAACGATATTAGCATTGTTTTTTTTATTTAAAAACTCATATTTCCAACAGTATAACATGTTTCTTATTTTGAAAATCCGACGATTATTTTTGAGATAAAAGGTGGTTTTCACAGGAGTATGCATCGTCTGCCAGGAGATGTTGCGTTGGTGTGGGATGTGAAACATACACAATTACTCGGTGAATTAATTGTAATCAAACTGTGAAGATCAAAATAAAATACACATCTGATTTGCACGTAACATCAACCACAACACCAACAAACAACCTTTCGCATGCGTTTGACACCTGTGTTACTGCATCACTAGCCCGTGCGTCACCTGCGTAGGACCACTCCGCTGGGAATCCGCGCCACAGCTACAGTCAGATGCATACAACTATGAACACCTCTTTATATCTCAAAAAGTGCTCGCAGGGTTTTCAAAACAATCACGTCCCTGAACTTGCCGCTTAACAACATTGGGAGAAATAAGTATTTTCCCGTGAAAAAATACTAATTGGTATCGATACCTTTGTCGCGTGACAGTTTTGAGGATTACAGCACGCCTTTGGCTCACTTCCCTCACCCCCTTACCCCACCCCCTTCAACCTTTAGCGCACTTTGCTGTCGCCTTCGAATAGGCACGTGGCATGGAAAATCTCCAGACACGTGAAGCTGAAGCGGAGGCCTCCCCCCCCCACCCCCTTCATCTACCTACGCCTCCAACCCGCCAGCAGATCTGTCGAGAGTGCAGGGCTTTCGAGTTATCACCCAAAATTATCAGGCGTAGTTCGCCGGAACGCAGAAGTACGTATCGCAGAAGAATACTGACTCGCAGTAATTTGTGCCGAGGTATTATCCCCCCCCGCCCGCCCAGTTCCTTCAGAACGAGGACACGTGTGGTAAAATCCTTTGTTCGAAACTCACCACTTCACCCCTCCCCTCACCCCCTTCCCACCCAGGGCGCCACGTGCCGAGAATGTAGGCTTGCAGGCGGGCGTGTATAAAAACCCCTTTCCAAGAATGGGAGGGGGTCAGTCAGTAATCAGTCGTGAGTATTATCGGTCGTCACAGGTTCAGTCGATTTCTACCGCGCCGAGAGAGTAAGTCAGAGAATAGTTACTAAGGCCGGGATCTCGGAACCCGGCCACATCCGTCAGCCGCATCCTTAAGGGGGATCAGTAGATTACTATCGTCCGGGTCAGTACGTTGACGATCGCCGAGCCAAGGGAAGAGATCGCGAGAAGACGTCTCCACGAGTCCGAACTGCAGTCCAGGGAGAATCAGCACCAACGGAACGCCAACCCAGATGACGGCCTACTCGCAATCACCGCTGAGTTAAGTATGCAAATCGCCGCCACAGAAGCCCCCGCCCTCACGAAGTAATTCACCCAGTACATTCGAGTAGACACACTATGACAGTACCGCACCTCAGAAGTTCCGATATTGTGTATTTGTGGAAAGACATATGAGACAATATATATTCGTACTTCCAAATACCACAGTCTTAGCCAACATTATTACTAAACCGGCAACCTACCCTCCACGCACCTAATAGTCAGGGCCTGGAGGGGCATTAACTTTGACCGTATAAGCCGCCCTGTCTTTTACAGTGGCGGTACATGCGTCAAGTTAATTTGGCGCACAACTGTGGGGCCTAGACAAGCCTAGATCACCTTATTAATTAATTACATGTCAGAGCAGACATAAACGGTGTATTATGAGCCTCGTAGTGCCTGCTTACGAATTTAAAATCAACATTTTGATACCTTTAACGTTCCGAAAGATATTTAAAGTGAGCATCTTAGCTGAATAAAACTGTTAATGGATACCTTCACGTGTTCTGCTCCTGAAACAAAACGAATGGGATTTCTGAATGGCCCAAGTGACGAGCAATACACCCTACTCGCAGACGTTGTATGGCCTCTCTCAAACACAGTCCATAGTTCGCATGCCTGTCTCTTGAACTTTCACGGCATGTTTATCACTCATTTGTCATGCCTGGCAAGTATATTGTGCATATTATATCGTATACTGTGTTCTGAGAACTGGATGTAGGCAGTACATCATTTCTTTGTTCACCTTATTATGTGCGTGCATTCCAATAAATACTTATTCGCCTTGATATATATTTACAATAATTCATCATTGTCGAATTATGTTTATAGGACGCGCAAACATTTATGGCATTTAGTGATTATGAATTTCATTCCGGACTGAAAAATTACCTCAAAAAACTGGGTGAAAACTTCCTCGCTAGCAAGCACAAAGTTGCGTCATGGTGATACAAACTTCAGGCAGAGTTTGTGTTGGTTATTACGTCTAGGATTCGCTCCCTCATCAACTCTGTGCCATTTCCGAATGTATAATGTAATGGTCAGTGACGCGTTTTACTGCTGCATTATGCATTTAATTAGGAACGCAATTCTGAGGGAGTGGCATAGATTGTGATCTGTACTTGAACGAGAAAGCCAGATTTCCCTCTACGGCTGCAATTCACGAGACGCGCCAGAAGCTTCGGAAGAAAGTTTTTGTTATTGCTCATGCGGACCTTCCTGCCAGATATGCGAGGTGTTCGTCAAGTGGAACTGCTCTTGGTGGCTGTGTTTCCCTAGCGACGACGACCGTGCGGATAGTGCTGTGGTCGCGGCAACGACTGCATCCTAAGCAGTTCCGTCTACAGTCCTCTACAGAATTCGCCTTAAGAGAAGAAATGTTGCAATGCCTTTCCTCGTACAATCCCACAAAAAAAAACTCAAATTTAAGCTTGAAAGAGCGACTGATTTTAGAAGGAAGAGTAAAAACTTTGTAACAGGTACGGCTCCATTGATTGCGTAATATATATAATTTGTACCAACTTAAATATATATTCTAACACATCGCACAAAAAAAAACAATACATTCATCTCGTTTTCATATAATCTCATAGACCGCAGTACGTCTGGGTGGAGTTAAGTGCAAAAGTGAAACGCTATAGGAGAGGCGTCTATTATTTTAATGTACGTGTTTGAAATATCTACATTAAATATAGAGTAATGATTTGTGTTTTTAATACACTTGAGCTTATGGTTTCAAATATATTTCAGCTTAGAGTTTTGAAGGAATGCCAGTTTTCTAGATAGCAAAAGTCGGCCGCAATTACCCGGAGCCTACAATTTTCGCGTCAGTTAGTACCATAGAGTTTATTCTAAAAAACACATGGTTTATTTACGGAACATAAAACTGAAAAATCTGTAAACTAAAATCCCGGCCTAATCTTATGTCATGAAGCTATCATGTACTTGAAATTTTATCGAAACCGCGCTGACCGAATGAAAACTACCATCACGTAATGCAAATTAGCCGAAACTAATAAATTATTAATATCTAATGTTCATACATTTACAACATTCTTACTACGTCACAATGTCCGTGATACTGAGACCTGTAGTGTAGAGTACGGCTCCAGTCACGGTTTTCGATGCGAGTAAACGGGGCGAGTACATAAGTTAGAGTGTAATCGACTGCAGTATCAAATCACGACCCATGGAAACATTCCTGTACCAATATAGACATTCTTCCTAACACTTCACGCTTTGTAAAACTGCTGCGAAGGCTTCACGAACGGCGAGGCACGCGCACAATGTTAGTTCTGTCGCCTTCGAGAAGAGTCGGTGTCAAGATACAGTGCAATCTGTAGTGTATGGAGAGGCAGTAAAGTTTCTCGCCGAGGAGATCGCCACGAGCTGCGAAGACGGTAGTGAGATGCGATCCCAAGATACAGCCCAGGCGACTGCGCGTGAGTAGTAGGAAACAGTAACTACTGCACTAGTGGGCGTGAGTAGTAGGAAACAGTAACTACTGCACTAGTGGGCGTGAGTAGTAGGAAACAGTAACTACTGCACTAGTGGGCGTGAGTAGTAGGAAACAGTAACTACTGCACTAGTGGGCGTGAGTAGTAGGAAACAGTAACTACTGCACTAGTGGGCGTGAGTAGTAGGAAACAGTAACTACTGCACTAGTGGGCGTGAGTAGTAGGAAACAGTAACTACTGCACTAGTGGGCGTGAGTAGTAGGAAACAGTAACTACTGCACTAGTGGGCGTGAGTAGTAGGAAACAGTAACTACTGCACTAGTGGGCGTGAGTAGTAGGAAACAGTAACTACTGCACTAGTGGGCGTGAGTAGTAGGAAACAGTAACTACTGCACTAGTGGGCGTGAGTAGTAGGAAACAGTAACTACTGCACTAGTGGGCGTGAGTAGTAGGAAACAGTAACTACTGCACTAGTGGGCGTGAGTAGTAGGAAACAGTAACTACTGCACTAGTGGGCGTGAGTAGTAGGAAACAGTAACTACTGCACTAGTGGGCGTGAGTAGTAGGAAACAGTAACTACTGCACTAGTGGGCGTGAGTAGTAGGAAACAGTAACTACTGCACTAGTGGGCGTGAGTAGTAGGAAACAGTAACTACTGCACTAGTGGGCGTGAGTAGTAGGAAACAGTAACTACTGCACTAGTGGGCGTGAGTAGTAGGAAACAGTAACTACTGCACTAGTGGGCGTGAGTAGTAGGAAACAGTAACTACTGCACTAGTGGGCGTGAGTAGTAGGAAACAGTAACTACTGCACTAGTGGGCGTGAGTAGTAGGAAACAGNCACCCTGGAGGCCGCGTACACCCCCTCCCTCCCCTCCACCCACCTACACCAGCCTTCAGGCACTCCCCGAAGTCTGACAGCCAGCGAAAGAAGGCGAGGGCAAGAAAAATTTAGAGAGTTTTCAGAAACTACGGGGCGGCTTCCAGATAAAGAATTGAGGGTTGGAGAGGGCGGAGAAGATGAAACTGTCGGGAGCAACCAGATAATAGATAACAGCGCTTTCTAAGAGTTGGCCCGCGCTTCTGGGACCTTCAAGAAAGTCATAGTTTGAAGAATTTTTACTCTCACAGAAAATTTGTCTTCAGGGCAAACTGCTGGGAAAGGAAAACGTCTGAAATATCAAAAATTTAAAAGAATTATTATCTTAAAATATTCTAGGATAACTAAAAAATATACATTTCCTAAAAAAGGAGGACAAACTATGAATACTCAAAAGAGTACTGAATACTCAAGATTACTAATATGAAAACAATTTCAATTTGTGCGTCCACCAAGTTTACTAGCTGCGATAAATGTTGTTTTGTAAGAAATTTCATATAATTATAAAATATAACAACATTGAAAACGGATTTTTTATTATTCAACTACTCATACAGCTAATCCGTTTGTTAACTATAGAATATATCTTTATTAGAGCGCTTTAAAAATTTATTTTATATGTCTCCCCAATTTATTAGTACAGTTACCTCACATTTTACACATGAAAATCACATTAAAAAAATTAATGCATGTTCGTTGCCATAATTTATTTTCTCATGTTATATACTTAGTATTTTATGGCATTTTAAACACGATTATTCCTGTTTCTATTCTAACAACAAATTTGTTCTTTTTTTTTTGAGAAAAGTCAGTCACATTAATGCAAATAAAATTTGCTTAATAGATCTCAGTGGGCATTAGAAAGTTCAGTGGATAATCACGCAACAAAATTGGACAAATGGCTTTCGAACTCCTAGCCATTTAAGCTGTTATCTTGCTATCTAATCCTGCAGAAGAAATTACATATCATATTTCATTTACACGTAGAACTGCTGTATACTCGTTCAGCAGCGCTTTCGCCGGATGGTAAGCCACTAGCTACTAAACCTTTATATTTCCATAGCAGCTAACTTATCGGTCGAGTTTGCGGTGGGAATCAATCTGAACGACCCGGCTAGTCGTTGGTAGGTGTGGTATTACTGGCTGTGTAAATATAAGTCTTGGACGTCGCACGGTTGTAGTGCCGGTATGCTTAAAGACAGCAGGACTTCCTCATTACACCTCACTCCGAACCAAGAGCTACCAACTCAGTACTCAAGCATATCGGTAACATGGTATTTTCAGTTAACACGGTACATCGGCAACCCTGTTTTTCATACGTTTTTCACAATTTGTGTAATCTCCCAAAGTAAATCAAATTTGCATTGTCATAAAGCTGACGAATTTATTCATGCATCTAACATGTGTAACTGTCGAATTATTATGGACGTATTTATATCACTTAACTTTTACAGTTTTGTGAATTAAACAAATATAAAACAAATTTAATAATTATAAAGTCCACAAATTTAAACGTAACTGATAGAATACGATGTTAAAAAACTAAACAATTTGTTACATTGCAAACAGTTTGCCAAATTTGGTAGGAATGTATCGATAGCTCCCGAGATATTACATAAAACATTTCTTTCTACATGTGGCATATTTTACAAAATGGCGAAAAAAAGATGCTCTGTGTAGACACAATTGATTATTTAATATATACTCCCAGCATACCAAATTAAGTTGGAATTGATTATACGGGTACAGTGATAATATTCTAAGCAAAGGTTGCTTTGTGGCCGCCATTTTACAAACAAATATCTGCCATACTTAAAACATACAATTTTAAATCATCTGCAGCAGTAATACGTGGCCAAATTTGTTAGGAATCGATTAACTGTTTCCCGAGATATGACAAATCCAAGGTCTCAACATAACTATAAATACATTTTTACGAACTTTTTGCAGTTCACAAGCAAATATTTTTGGCTGCTAGAAATGCCCAGTCTACATGCAAGTAACAAACAGTTAGTGATATAACTTACAAGCCTGCTTTCCTTAAAATGGGAGCAATTTATTTATAAATAATTTCTTAAAAGAATAGTTGGTTCGTAGGCATTGTCGTCTCGTTGATACACATATCATTAAAGATGAAACCAGAAACATACCGAACAGTAGTGAGACAATTGCAAATACGCACCAACATTACCCGGGACTCTAACGCAGACAATCTGTTACCATTAGTTAATGTGCAGTGAACAGCACAATGGAGGTCGGATTCGAGCATCAATATCGAACTTAATCAGACTAATATTTAGATTGATAGGGTTTACTAACCCAAAATAATTATAGCGCCATAATTTTATAAAATAAGTGACTAAGCCATTTAAAACATATAAGTTTACATGACCAAACACAGCGATACTTGTGCGAATAATTTGGTGAAAATCGGTTAATTGGTCCCTGAGATATGGCATAAAACATCTATATTATTCATGTGAGGATTTTCTTAACTGCATGATAAAAAGTTAGGTATTAGCACATTCGATGATTGTATGATTCCAGTCTACGTAATTTACCTAAAATAAATTACACTGTTCTATACACACACACACACACACACACATGTATATATATATATATATATATATATATATATATATATATACACACACACACACTCAAGAGTAAAATAAACTGGTACACATGCCTAATATCGTGTAGGGCCCCGCGAGCACGCAGAAGTGCCGCAAGACGACGTGGCATGGACTCGACTAATATCTGAAGGTATGCAGGTGGCATTTCACACCATGAATCCTGCAGGGCAGTCCACAAATCCATAGGAGTGCGAGGCGGTGGATATCTCTTCTGAACAGCACGTTGCAAGGCATCCCAGATATACTCAATAATGTTCATGTCTAGTGGTTTAGGTGGCAAATGGAAGTGTCTAAAGTCAGAAGAATGTTCCTGGAGCCACTCTGTAGCAACTCTCTACGTGTGGGGTGTCGAATTGTCCTGCTGGAATTGTCCACGTCCGTCGGAATGCACAATTGACATGAATGGGTGCAGGTGATCGGACAGGATGCTTACGTTTCACGCCAACTGCACACTCCTCATACCATGACAGAGCCTCCACCAGCTTGAACAGTACCCTGTTGACATGTAGGGTCCATGGATACATGAGGATGTCTCCATACCCGTACACGTCCATTCGTCCGATACAATTGGAAACGAGACTCGTCAGACCAGGCAACGTGTTTCCAGTCACCAACAGTCCAATGGTGGTTTTGGTGGGCCCAGGCGAGGCGTAAAGCTTTGTGTCGTGCAGTCAACAACGGTACACGAGTGGGCCTTCGGCTCTGAAAGCCCATATCAGTGATGGTCCGTTGAATAGTTCGCACGCTGGCACTTGTTGATGCCACAGCATTGAAATCTGCGCCAATTTGGGAAAGGGTTGCACGTCTGTCACGTTTAATGATTCTCGTCANACAGCATTGAAATCTGCGCCAATTTGGGAAAGGGTTGCACGTCTGTCACGTTTAATGATTCTCGTCAGTCATCCTTTGTCCCGTTCGTTCACGATCTTTTTCTGGCTGCAGCGTTGTCGAAGATTTTATATTTTACCTTATTCCCGATATTGACGGCACACTCGTGAAATGGTCGTACTCGACAATCCAAATTTTATCGTTACCTCGGAGATGCTATGTCCCATCTCTCGTGGGCCGACTATAACACCATGTTCAAACTCACTTAAATCTTGATAACCTGCCATTGTAGCAGCAGTAACCGATCTAGCAACTTTGCTAAACGCCTTTTGTCTTATATAGGCGCTGCCGACCGCATCGCGTTACTTTGATTAATTCCTTACCTCTGTTATTTACATACGCACGCCTATACAAGATTTTTTGACTCTCCA
>NQII01002215.1:0-53849 GCA_002778355.1 Clitarchus hookeri
TTTAGTGTTACTGGCAATGGCGTGTAGTAATCATCTTCGAGGTGAAGCAGTCCGGGTTCAATCTCTGGTGTGGGTGCCGTGGTTTCCCACGGGCTGAGTTGAAGTTGTAGATTCATACATGGTATATTGCCAGCTACACGTCATGCATCAGTTTAATTATGACTACAAATTCCAAAACTGGCAATAGTACAGATTAACTCATTCACTAAGATAACTTACACAGATGTAGAACCTAACTTAGCAACACAAGATGGAAAGACTTGCATTGCTAAAATTAAAACCCTTAGATTGTTTATGTAGATCTCAAGTGAACTTTGTGTGTTTGTGTCATATGTGTTATATATATATATATATATATACACGTATATATATATATATATACGTATATATATATATGGATATATATATATATCCATGAATATATACACATAAAAACATAAGTATTAACTCTGGTGACTTAGTTTTTCACAATTACACAAACTGCTTGTTCTAATTACCAACTCTACCACAACACAGCACAATATTTTTACAAAATAAAATTTCTTTGTTCATTTATGTCCAAAAAATATTTATTTACGAACACTCTTTTCATCAGAATTATTTAATGACTATAATGTTTTGGTGACAAGACTTCNCTCATTTATATCCAAAAAATATTTATTTACGAACACTCTTTTCATCAGAATTATTTAATGACTATAATGTTTTGGTGACACCACTTCATGGAAATAAACAACAGGGTAAATAAAAACTGACACAGTGAAAAAACAAATCATAACCAACGAAACACATGCCATTACATTATACATGAACACTATCCCATACTTTTCTCTCAGTTTCTAATTTTCCCCCCCAAGAGAGCTCAACACAATAACCACTGACAAACCTATGGTATTTCTCATTATGAAAGCATTTGGAAATTTGCTGGCACCTAAAAGTTTGCTGTTTTTAGCCATCAATAGTTACACATTCAAATAAATTAATACATAACCATAATGGTGTTTGTAAATAATAAAAAAAAAACATAAGTTTGAGGCCAATGAAGTATAACCAATGTATTTGAATCATCTCACACTTTGCTATAACTGTACAACACTAATAAGAAATAGAACCTTGCATGGAATGGTTAAAGTCATAACCCGTGTTTCGCATCAATGCAAACCCACATCACAGATACAATATTACGATGAATGTGAGAACCACAAGTATACAAACCTAACTAAAAAGAACAGCTATTTTCCCACTATCTAATATTGCCAGTTACAGTAGTGGCAGGTCCCAATCTTCCATCAGGACCTCAGACACATTTACTAAAGAACACACAGTACGAGCAAAATTTAGGGGCGCAATGTTAACCCCTAACCCAGCACCATTACTGATGTAGTGAATCAGAACATACAGTCAGTCAAACAGTGAAGAATTGACTACGTAAGTCACAGAGTGGTCCTGCTGACCTTTTCTAAGGTCGCAAACCGGTCATCTTGTACCCTGTGGCAGAACTGCGCGGCCCTGGGTGTGCACAACAACTGCCCCCGAGACATGGTTGACAGCTCTGCGTGACAGCGCTGGTAGTAGAACACTGCGGCCAGCATGTGCCAGAAACTGAAGTCCGGCCACAGGACCTCCGTGAAGTACACACACGAACACGATATCTGCAATGAACAGATGTTGCTGACGTTAGTCACCAGACATGAAATTACGTACAATACCAGGTGTTACATCTGTGTTAAGATAGAACATGATGGATGTCCGATTCTAGTAGAGGCTGAAGTATACTGGTGCTATTACAAGAGGATTGAAGGGGAATTTAGTTATAACATTAAGCTTTTCAATTGATTTTGGCATACATTTTACACATTCTTATTTTAATTGATGATAAATATCCAGAAATACTGAATTGTGGAGAANATTGATTTTGGCATACATTTTACACATTCTTATTTTAATTGATGATAAATATCCAGAAATACTGAATTGTGGAGAGAAAAAAAAACAACAACAACAAAAAACTATTTCTAACTGGCAATATTTTATCCAATTCAGTTCAGTTTCTCATGTAAATATATCCACTGTTTTCATTCAAAGCAATATTTTTACGGCAATGTTAGAAGAGCTACAAAAGGAATAATTAAACCAAAAATTATGATTACTAACATATGGAAAAGCCATTAACAGTTTTAAAAAATCCAGTAGGAACGTATTTGTAATAATAAAGCAATTAAGGTGACTTCCCAGAAACAAAAAATAATAGTTCTTTCATCAAAAATTAGTTACTTATGTTTGGGACCACATCAACATTGTATTAAAAATGTATCTTCACAGATGCAGAAGTAACATGAAACATAAACAAATAATTAAAATAACAGCCAACTACGTAGAGTAAAAATTTAATAAAAAAATAAATAATAGTAAATAATAAAATTGTACACACAGAAGTTGAATAAAGATATAGGCAACAAAAACTATATACCTGCCACAGCAAAAAATCACTGAACCTAACTTCCCCAGACGTCCTGATCAGTAAATCAGGATCAGGGCTCAGGCTGGTGTACAAGCAGTGACTGATCAAAGCCTCATCAACATCAGCAAGTGACAAGGCCTTAGAATTGAAGCCAGACGCAACCGTCTTCACAGCAGCTGTTATTTCTTCCCTAGCTGTGAACAGATGACATCAGTGTCTTTAACAGCAATCAAACCAGCTCCAGTCCTAAAAACACCAAGAAATCATTAATATCATATTTACCTAAATAACTTTATAGAAAATAACACTACTTAAAACATTTTCGCTTTGATGTAGACAAGGAATTTCTTGCACACAAATTACACATTTGGACGTGCATTTCAGCAGCATTTTGATCACGGCCTTTAAAGGTTTAACATGCCTTATCACAACTGATATGAAAGTAAAAATAATAAATAGACTAAAAACTTGACAAAATATTTAATAAAACAATTTGTAGCAATAAAAAACAACCCACAAATATTAATGTTAGTGTAATGTAAAAAAATTGTCAATATTATATAAATATAAACGTAAGTAATACACAGTTTAATATATTTTGTACTTTTTCGAACCAAAGGATAAAATTTTCCTGGTCCACACCAACAAATTTTCTGAATAAAAAAACATGTCCATTAAAAAATACAATTAACTATTTTCAGCAACACATAACAAATTTTTAACTGAAAATTTCGTAGTTCATCAAAATATGAAGACTGTAGTTTCGGAACTACACATAATTATAAAAAGTCTTAAATTCTTAGGTAATTAAGGTACTTGATTGTGTTCTGCATGCATATTTGCATTCAACGAACAGTTGTATAATAGTATGTTATGTGAGGGACTTGACCTATAGTTAGGGACAAGATTTTGTGGTGTTATTTTAAAGGGAATTTCGCCTTTAAAAATAACAGATTTCGGTGTTACAGGTTTCATTATGAAAGACTTATAAATTGAAACTTTATAACTAAAATGGTGCATTATTAGAGCCAAAATTGTACTGTTATTTTNATTATGAAAGACTTATAAATTGAAACTTTATAACTAAAATGGTGCATTATTAGAGCCAAAATTGTACTGTTATTTTAAAAAGTTAATAATTTATCCTTATATGCATAATTGCTAATGATGGGTCGAGTCTTGAAAAATCAAGTCGAGTGAGTCAACAAAGAGACTTGTCACTCGAGTTGAGTTCTTTTTACAGCATACATCGACCTACTGAATGTGCAAGTTGTCACTGTGCTTTTAGGTTATAAACAACAAATATTTGCACCAAACAATCACCTTTTGGGTCTTGCGAATCAATAATTTTACTTTGCCAAACCACTATAGTTGTGCCGGAATGAAAACAATAACTCGGCTACATGCCTTGACACTTGGTCAAAGTTTGTGATGTTATACTGTGACAAAATCTGGCAGGCTTATATTTGTGACTTGAGCCATTTTGCTTCCCAGCGAAGTGCTTCCTCTTTGCCTCCAGGCTGGGATAAAACTCACCCATCACTCATTTTTAGTTTTGTACAATGCCTTTCAGCTTGGAACGTGCACCATCCAAGCTCCAAGCCATAATGGTCCAAGTACTGGATGGTCTGGTGGGTAATTTCACACTTGCCTACCTAGACGTTATCTGGTTCGAGTTGTGGGATGAGCCCATGAGCCCATTCTCCATCTTGCTTTAGTACTTGAACAACTCTTCATCGATGGACTGACGTGTGAACCACAAGTGTCATCTGGGAAAAATTCAGTTAGATTTCCTAGGCCACATTGGGGACAGAAATGGCAAGAGACCCAACCAAGAACAACTGATGGTGAAATACGATTACAAAAGACCATGCACCAGTAAGCAAGTCTGGGAACTTTTCCGCCTACTGAACTGGTTGCATGAGTACATCAAGGATTTTGCGATAATAGGTATCTGCACCTCCCATCACACTCATCACCAAACTACAAGTTTGAGTGGAACACAGACACCGAGAACAGTTTTCTGGCAACTAAGAGTATTCAGGAAATGTGAAGCCTTAGTGCACCATGAACTAAATAGACATCTGTAGGNACAGTTTTCTGGCAACTAAGAGTATTCAGGAAATGTGAAGCCTTAGTGCACCATGAACTAAATAGACATCTGTAGGTTCAAATAGAAACCGGTGAACAAGGCTTAGGTGTGGTCCTTCTTCAGCTCGGGTACAATGGCAAACGCAGCATAATAGACAATAGCAGTGCAAAGTTTGGACCAGCCAAGAAGCATTACGCATCGCAGTAGTATGGCCACTCAAACTGTACCATCCGTATCTGGAGTACAGTGTTATCGTGCTATGTACCGACAACCGCTGCATAGTATGATTGCACAGTACATGTGAAGCGCAGAANTGGAGTACAGTGTTATCGTGCTATGTACCGACAACCGCTGCATAGTATGATTGCACAGTACATGTGAAGCGCAGAAAAAACTGACCTGCTGGTCATTGCTGCTGCAAGCGTAACATTTCAATGCAAGACACATGCCAGATCCCTAGAACCAACTGGCAGACCTGCTGTCCAGATTAATAGGCGACGTGAATACCACGCACGAAGAGGAGCAATGGGAAGGAATGCTCTCCATCACCCTCACAGGGAATGCCGGTGACCTCATGCGCACCACACCAACCTGTGCAAAACGTGAACGTCATGCCAGAACTTGCACTTAACCAACTATGCCAAGCTATATGATCACACACTGCAGTCAGCAGAAAATTGACAGGTGGCACGTGATCAATAACTGGCTGGAGACGAACTCTGTGGAAACTACTACCTGGGAGGGGCACCTCTCCCCCTCTTGTAGACTCACCTATGTCCCAGGAATGTAACTTCATTAATTTCACATTGGAGCTTTGTTCTCCCTTTTCCTGCATAAGCCGCCAACAGGCTTGTGTGTCGGGATCACTTCCAAGGTGGAGTCNTTGGAGCTTTGTTCTCCCTTTTCCTGCATAAGCCGCCAACAGGCTTGTGTGTCGGGATCACTTCCAAGGTGGAGTCAAATCTCTACACTTTTGTACAAGTGACACTGTATTTGGCAAATAAAACTGTACAACCCCACTATTGCCTATTATTCCAGGTCTAGTTGCTTATCGGCATTTCGGAAGCTAGTCCCAAAAACCAGCGTANTTGGAGCTTTGTTCTCCCTTTTCCTGCATAAGCCGCCAACAGGCTTGTGTGTCGGGATCACTTCCAAGGTGGAGTTAATCTCTACACCTTTGTACAAGTGACACTGTATTTGGCAAATAAAACTGTGCAACCCCACTATTGCCTATTATTCCAGGTCTAGTTGCTTATCGGCATTTCGGAAGCTAGTCCCAAAAACCAGCGTANCAACCCCACTATTGCCTATTATTCCAGGTCTAGTTGCTTATCGGCATTTCGGAAGCTAGTCCCAAAAACCAGCGTACCAAGAGTTTTGTGCTTTCAGTGTAAATAAATGTATAATTTAATTCAGTGTTTAATTGTTATGTGGAGATGCCTTGCAGTTCCACGTTGTAGGCACAACGTAACTATCTGAGTAACTCATTAGTTACAAAAGGCAGCATTCGGCCGGCCGTGAATCACTCACGGTTAGCAACCACTGGCAACGCAACAGTTGAACACAAGGCGTGGAGGACACGATAAGAAGCCACCACCTGGGTGGTCGACCACGACCCTCAACATCCACTGAACATCTGGTAAAGTAATCTCTGCAAGACGTCTCTGGACCGCTGTGAGTGTTTTCCCACCAGAAACGTGCACGAGATGCTGTACACCTGCTATGTCGTATCCTCCCTCTGCCCTCAAACCCTGTTCACATCACAACATTTCACATAAGTATTTAATTATTTCTGAATCAATACTTCAACATTCCCCTAAAACAGTGATGTACACTGAAATGTGGTGGTTTGTAAAATGGTCACTTCAACAATTAGAATCATAAAATAATCAATCCAACCATTAGAAGCACTGAAAATTGCCAGTCATTTTAATGTTTACAGATGTAGTAGTTATGACACTTAACAAACNTCCAACCATTAGAAGCACTGAAAATTGCCAGTCATTTTAATGTTTACAGATGTAGTAGTTATGACACTTAACAAATCACTATGTCAGCATGCTATCAAATCTCTTAATATCGCAAAGTCTTCATACATTTGATTTTCTTCACCACTGGCTCTCTCTATATTTGGTGAAGTACTCAAATGAGGTTGCCATCTTGGCTACTGTCTTCAACATGAAAAATGGCAGTCCTGAGTCGAGAAATTTGGGCGACTTTTAACGAGCAGAACTCAGACGCTGGAAATTATTCTATAAATTTATAACCAAATCCAGGCAGCCTCTGGGCATCAATATAAGATAATCACAGCTGCAAAACCCTACTCAACAGCTACGCCAGTAACATATCAATTTTCTTGCTGCACCCTAGTTTGCCACTTGGCCGCTAGGTTCACTACCAACAGCGCCCTACCACCATATTGCAGTGTCCTACAACTCGCTGCCCGATGAAACTGGTCTAGCCAGAGAAATGTGTCATCTTTTTTTGTGTGTGAGCCTGTTGACAAGTACTAGACTGTGAGTAGTTGTGCTTTCTGGCCTTTTGTACGTTATTGGTAGCGTAGCGACCTACTTGTCATCTTTACTTTAATGCAAACGAAAATTACTGTATACAAATGGAGATCATTCACTCAATAAAAAACATGGATGCGGTAAATAACCATAACCACGGAAATATTCAGGATGTTTCGTAAAGACACACAGGGTGCAAAGCAAACAATAATTCCCGCACACCAAAGATAAACGAGCACAGAAACAATTTAACACCCTGCCTAACCATGACATGGAATTTGTAATATTTCTGCGCAACATAACAAAACCAAACTTCTCCCTGCTAAGCAATGGCAAAGAGAATTTCCCTTCACTAACAGAAATAAGCCTACTGCGTGCAAGTATAATAATGTAAAACACAGGAAGTCATATTTTCTTGCAGCATAAATGATAGGAATGGAATGTATTATACACACAGTGTGAGTAGGTAAACAAAATGTATAGCATAATCAATGAGAGAGTGTAAATGACAGAAATACAAAATTAGGATCCTGCTGTACATTATTCACACTACAATAAACAGTATCTACTACTTAACAAGACAATGAGAAAGTCTAGAATACACCAACTAAAATCAGAACACCACAATTTTAACTGATAATTTTAATTATTTCATACTTAGCTGGCAATAACGGAATGATTTGTTCACTAGTGACTACACATTATGCATGTTCCTGTAGTACTAACATATTTATTGCCTGTTTTTGTCCTATCTAATCACTCATGTGTGATACATTACCTCCTTTTAAGCTTTTTTTTTTTAATTTTGCAACATTTTTCATAGTTACTTAGAAAATGCCACAATAAAGGTTTAATTGAATAATAAAATATTCATGTCCTAACCTGTGTACGAAAATGCCACATTTAGAAATGCTTTTGTATTATCTTTTGTCATAATGACAGCATCAGCAATTGGCTTATAAACATCCGGTGGCAACAGGTTAAGATTCCCAATGACTCGTATACAAACTCCATGCTCCATCAGTTTGTCCCTAGAAACCAATAATATAAGCTGTAAGAAAAATAGGCTTTTAAACATACAAGACACTGGCCCTTCCAAAATACTNCCCTAGAAACCAATAATATAAGCTGTAAGAAAAATAGGCTTTTAAACATACAAGACACTGGCCCTTCCAAAATACTGTATGATAGTGAAATTCACATGTTAGTAACTTAAACACAATGCTGACATTGCTGTACAGCCTATGTTAGAAATATGCAAGACTCCAAAGGTCAGCCAATTGTACGCACATCTTGTATCCTTCTGCTAAATGTAAAATTAACATTGTTTAGGAATCTGCAAATCAGTGATTTACAGCTTGAATCAAATTTTTTTAAACCACATGCCAAAGTGAGTGAACAGCATTACTATATCAAGTGATATTAACCTCCCTTATCACATAATTATGTACTATTAATGTGCCATTTATATACATAATTTTCAAAAATTTTACTCCTGTTTTTTGCAAGAGAGATACAAATAAATCAAAATCTGAACAGAATTTTTTCAGAGGTAGTAGGTATTTACTACTGGTTTCACAACAGCAAAGTAAAGTAAAATATTACCTGCATGCAACAGTAATTTGTTATTCCCTACAAATAATATTATGACAAAAGTTAATTGATATTTTAATCTTGTGTGACAAGTCTTGAATAAGTACTGTATCTTATTTAAGTATATTGAATGTTAAAGATTCAAAGGTATTAAACAAACAATAAATTTAACCAGAAATTTTGAACACTGGTGAAACTTGAAAATATGTCGGAAAATATGATGGCAGAACAATCTGGCTTCTTGGCAAACATAACACACTGATCTCTTCAAACCATAAAATGTTCACTGATAAGGTGTACCTGCAAGCCACTAGACGAGTTGTGTGTTAACACGACCCTCTGCAGTTTCATTTTAAGTTGTCGTGAAGAAAAGTCAACTGTTCAACGTTATGTGGGAACAGTAACTCACCCCAATTGCTAATAATGTTCCCTGCAGTGGAGAAAAACTCGCTCGCTCGCAACTTGTGTAGCTGGAAGCGATAGATAACGCAGAGCTACTTGTGCAACACGTGGGAAACTCTCTTGATTTTCTTTCCGCCACTCTCGAGGATTAGAAAGCCTCGGAAGATGCAGTGCTGCCAGATAACTTTCAACAGGTTTTCTTTTCAGGTCACTGGCATCGTTTACTTCAGGCACGTGCGAGGGTATGTTATCTATTATATCCCATAATGACCCAAAATTAGAGGGTGTGTTGTGTAGGAGTTTTGTCAACTTCAGTGTGTTTACTTTAATTTCCTTTTTCCATAGATTGACAGCATGTAGTGTCTCATAATCATTAAAAACTACAAGTTTGTATCTTGGATCAACCATGGCACACAGTACATTTATATCATCCATCGCATGCATGGGGAACCTACTTTTCAAGGCTTTTAGTAGATTACGTGCAAATGGAACACCGGTTCCAAATTCATTTTTTCTAATGTGATTAGTTGTTGCGACTTCAGCGTGACGTCACATTCACGTACTTAATTAAAACTTAATTAAATATGGGTACGTTACCATTCTGTTTTTTGCCATGTAATTTCATTATTTACTACATTGCTTAGATGTAAGAGGGTTAGTATAATTTTTCACTCAATTTTGGCGCAGGCTTCTGCCATTCTTAGCGGAAGCTGATGCCATGATGCTCAGTCTGACTTCAGCACTCAGGCCGGCCGGCAGCACGGGAGTTTCACTCCGTGTGAACCCCCTGGGCATCTTCAACTTTTGCTGCAACCATTTCATTTTCAATATCAACATAACTTACTGGAACAATTTTACTTCTTTTGTGCCGAGGGGTCGACCGTTCTACCACCCTGTAATTTGACCAGGGCTTAACGCATAATGCGTATTCACAACTTAAACCATAAATGGCTTAGGGCATTTTTGATCTGCATTGATCACCAGCAGACCGAGTCTGCATAAGTTTGCTATGTGATAGCTTAATTTGTTTAACCCTCTGGATATTTTGGGCGCTACACCGCTTGTATTCAATTCACAGTGTAAGTAAAAGCACGAGGTGGCTCAAAGCCTTACCAACATAATAGTGAAAACCACTAGGTATATTGAGTTACTGGTAACATCATCATCTACAAGAACTGCACACTGATGGAGGACTCCAGGGACTCATGGGCCGTCGACCGCACAACCCTCACTAACTAATGCTCACTGAGTTATGGCGCCGGGCAAATTCATCAGTTTACACCTTAACCTGATAAGCAAGATAAGTTGGGACCCTCATCATCAACCCTGAAACCCCCACCAAGTCACAATCTGTTCAGTAAAAAGTTATAAAAGGGGCAGTGGGGGACATACATCCACAGAGAAATTTGGGTAATTTCATAAGCCTATGTTTCCAAAGAAAAGTAGGCTAAAAATTATTTGCTAAACAGATTTCTGGTTATCATACGATTTGCTGAGAGGTTGAATTCAGGAGATGCTCAGCTCCTAACAATTACTTATTCCTGCATCTCTTGCCTTTCAGGAACATACAGTCAACTCTCAATTCTAAGACATCTGGGATTGCAACACTCAAAATAATGACCCTTTTTTGAGAAACCGTGAAACAATATTCCAATAACGACCCTCTCGAAATAACTACTCTTTTCCTGGGAGCCGTTAAGAGGCATAGAATCGAGAATTGACTGTAGGTATTATTTTCCAATAGGTGGGGGAAAACAGGGCACATTTCACAGTTATTGATCACATACCTACATCAAAAAGTTTTTAGTGACATACAGTGAAATGTCTATCAAATATTTTTTTTCAGGGGACTGGCAAAATAATCCCATACGTGCAGAAATTCAATGGATGTGGGATTTACACGTGGATCAATCAAAACCAAAGAACAACTTACAGTAGATTAACTTCACATTGACCATACTNCATTGAACATACTGACACATTAGTAGTGTTTCAAGTTAAACAAATAAGAAAAATTTCGACTCAACTCACTAACACAAAGAATGTAATATAAAATAGTACTTAAATTCTTGNCCATACTTGACAGGCACACAGTTAAACAAATAAGAAAAATTTCGACTCAACTCACTAACACAAAGAATGTAATATAAAATAGTACTTAAATTCTTGTCAAGCTGTTGAGTTATGTTGATACAAAAACAGACTTTCAAATTTCAGAAAATAGTAAAGTATTTAAGAATTATTTATCGTGTACATAATTGAAATGACACTGTCGCTCTCTTGCAAAGTAAAAAGATTACCCACAGAGAATTTTAAATTATTAACCAAGTGTTCTCACTTCTTTTCTTCAAACTGGCAGAGCAATATTCAGTCTTAAAAATACACCAAAATAATTTAATTCTCTCAGACTTGTTCAAAAATCTAGTTTTAAAAAAAAATTATGCAGGGAACGGCTACAGACGTCCTAGAAGTAGTAACCAAGGAGCGATGAACAATAGTCTCAGCTACAAGCCAAGGAATTAGAATATCACAAATATTGTGATAGAAAAATGCAGTAAATGGAGTTTCCTTAACTTTGTGTTACCATTAATTTTAACTTTCCTCACATCTTTGTTAGATTTATGTTAACATAGTGTAAATATTTTTCATGATAAAAATATTTAAGTTCATGAGTGTCGAGGCAACATCATACGGTAAATCCATATCATGAAAATATGGTACCACTGCTTTTCGTAGCTGTTTTATGACTGTTGCTAACAAGGCTGGCAAAATAAACAAGGATTTTTCACTGCCTAATTTCAACTGTACCCTATTGTTTGTGAAAAAGTTTCCAATTTTGTTAGTCATTTTTTGAACCTGCATTTCTTTTATTGTTGGAGTGTAATTTGAGCAGTCTGTTGTAAAACTTCATTATTTTTCCTGATGAAGCAATGTGAGTTAACTATGTGGTGGCAACAAAAACAGCTGTAGAGTATGTTGGTTCAAAGTTGTATGTCGCCTTAAATGCAGTGCAGTGAGACTTTAGCAAAAACAATGTGTGTGTGTGTGTGTGTAAAAATGTTATTTTATTTCTGTTATCCATTAGTATTAATTTTGCATATACACATAACCGATGCCAATCTTATATTCCACGGTGAGCACAATTTTGTTTTTAGATTAACAAGTCATGTCTGAAGAAGATTTGTTACTTATTCTTCCTTCAATTAACAGTCTTGGCCACCAGTACAACACAGTAGATGTAGCACTGTTCATGTGTGAAGTCATGTTTATTTTTTGTTAATGCTTAATTGTCAAATGATGGGAACATACAATCTTTGGCAAGGGGACAAAAAATTTATTTGATTAATTTTATCATCCCCATCATCATCATCATGAAACCCGCCAGGTCTATTTTCAGTACTGGCCNAATCTTTGGCAAAGGCACAAAAAATTAATTTGATTAATTTTATCATTCCCATCATCATCATCATCATGAAACCGCCGCCGGGTCTGTTTTCAGTACTGGCCTCATCATCTTCTTCTGTCTTCCCATCAACTCTCCATTCTCACTTTGCTCCAGTCTTCATCTCTCTTCCTTACACATTCTTCCACTCCCTTCAGTCATTAATTCCTAGATCTCCCCATGGCTTTTTGTCCCGCATAGCCTCCATGGAATCCCATCTTCTTCACTTTGATAAAAAATATTATTTAAATATCTAAGGAAACAAATGTGTTTCACACTATTTATAGGTACAGGAATCTTGGTGGGACCACAGAAAATTGCTGGAGGTTATGGACTTGCAATCCATGCATGTTCAATGACTAGAGTTTTCACTGTATGTTTGAACTGAGGTGGTATTAAGCTATGTTATGTCTTTAATACGTGATCTTATTACCAACTGCCAAATAATGTGAGCATTATTATACAACATAGTAGGTAAGTCAGGATTATTACGGACATTTTAGATATAAATTAAAGGACTTTCCCAGTACTGAAATGTACAATACTAAGGTCTAAATTACTTACATTAACAACTACTTCATGATGAAGATTACTCCTACAATTACATATTTAGAAACTGTAACGTCACACATTCTAAGTATAAAATTTTCCCAAACAATATTACAAAAACACTTCATGAAAATTACAGAAAAACTTAAAAAAGGATTTCGAAGCTACAAGCATTTCACCATCGCCAATTCACTAATTAACGCAATAAATATTTTTGTGTTAGCTTAGCATTTGCAGTTAAATCACAAGGGTTCAGCCTAATCTGGCAGCTCGCATGCCATTCTGGCTCTGACCATTTCACAGTAGTGAAACAGCAATTCAGTTATCTAGCCTGCATTAATTTGCCCGACACTCACAGGCCATAAAAGTTACAAGATGACCTCATTCATCTGAGATGTTGAGGAATTCTCTACTCTCTTTGCAGCTATTGTGCTTGCAACATGTTTATAATGTAGCTAACAGAACCTTTCTACAGAAAATCAATCTTTCTGCTTCTAGCCACACAGATATTTTTAAGTTAAGTATTCTGTTGTAATCATAAATTACAGGACTTTTCAAGATCCAGTACAATTTAGGAACTTTTCACAGCCTTGAATCCAAATACTTAAAATCCATGTACTTTCAGGAACCATACGAACCCTGGTTAATATACATTAGTTACAGGTAGACCAAAAGAAAGATTACTAAAGACATGTGCAACATAATTATAGTTTACACATTCTTTCATTATATGTGCAATGAAGGGACTTACAAGGATAGTAATTTCCATCTGAGGAACAATACCAGTGAATAAATTTCTGTAAATCACAAGTCAACCATTACAATCAGAATCAAAGAAAGTACTAATTGGAATTGGGAATGGGATCAAGAATAACAAAAATAGAACCGCAACACTACTAATATCTACCTATCATCACTGTGTCGTATCTGCATGAGCACAACCCAAGTGACATCTCAAATCACAAAATAAAAAATTGCTTTTGTATGGGAGTGAGTAAGTAAGTAAGCAAGTAAGTGTGTGTGTGTGTGTGTGTGTGCACGTGTGTATGCGTACATGCAATGCACAGATCATTTGTTATGCTGCTGTACCCAAGTGGCAATAATACAAGTCACAATTGTAAGCAATATAAACTCATCTATAACACAAATTACTTTTGTTCCAAAAAAATAAGACTGCAACAAAAGATACTGCTCTCACTTCACAATACAAGTACAAGATAAATTTGTTAACACGCGATGATGATGATGATGATGGCTACAATAATAAAGATATCAACAATAAACTTATGATAATGACAGATGACAACAATGGTGATGATAATATATTAGCAGCAACAACAATAAGATTCAACAATACCACAGAGGAATATCTATCCAACAAAACAATGGACAGAGTTTATATGGAATTTGGTCACTGACCTGCTGACCATCATTATTACAAAATAAGCAGTGATTAAAATTGTTGTAGTAGTGAACTAAAACATAAAATAAGTGAGTTTTGTGACAAAATTAAGAGAATCTAAAGAATACTGCACATACAATGTAACAGCAAAGCACTCATACTATCTGTTTACTACTGGCGTACACTCCATGATTATGGCAGCAGGCATTTCGACTGCCAGCTGGGTACGCCGATGCACACACACTACGCCACCATTTTGTCTCTGTACCTCCGGGACAGTACCAACAACTCATACATACACCGACATCATAACTGCACTCCCAGTAGAGAATTCCCCTTTTAAATTACAAAAAAATTAACAACCTCCAAACATAAAGGACGATCAAAAAATTGAATGCCTCACCAGGATACACCCACACACAGGATTAGGAAAATTGAAATAAATACTGTAAATACAGCAGAAATTCTGAGCTGCATGCTGTAGCACTTACTAAGATAGACCGGAAAATAACGGAAGGGGGAAATAAAGTCTTCTCTAGGCACTGCAACGGTTTTTTAAAGTGCGTGCTCCGTTGGAAAATCCAACACAAATAATATACACTAGGTGCCATCTGCTCGCGTATAAATATAACGTGAAATTATACACTACTTTTCAGTCAGCAGCCTTTCAAACTTCTCCTTGGCAAGTTGCATGAGAGCATCCACTTCCTCTGCAATGCGTTTGAAGTTCTCTATGCTGAATGCATACACAGTGACTTCAGGAATGCCCAGGTCGAGGCACCACTGCAATGTCTCTGCCAACTTGTCAAACCTGCACCCACAAGACTTCGTTATGATAGCACTGTTTTATGTGGTAAAGCACAAACAAAAAATTCTTATGCTCAGAAAAACAATTCAAGAGCCATTACAGAAAACTGAGCATTTGCAAGGCATAGGTAATATAGTTCATCTGTACAATTGTGACATAAATTTGTGGCCTCGTAACAGTGTACCTATTATTACAATTGAAGGACTTTAATTATCGAAACAAATAACAGCACCACACAATAATGTAAATTCACGTTCCCGCCTCAATATTAATTACATTTTATCGGAGTACTTTTATGCAGCATTTACAGTTAACACAGAAGATGGGTTTCAAAAATTTAACTGGCTTCATTAGGGTCCAAAACTTACCACAGATGGTTACTTGTGTTACACCGAGAACCAACACTCCTTGTGCATCCATCCAGACGTATGACAGGCAAAAGTATCCTGTCGGGAAGTCCACATTTCACGCAAGAGAGAGGGAACAAGTTCTTCCCCGAGTGGCACATTTCCCTACTCTGCAATTCAATTCCACTTCCCTATCCCCCAATGATATTTTCACACAAGCTTAGGCAAACTTTCAATCCACCTGGGTTCAATACATAGAGGTTTCCACTGTACATGTATGCACAGCAGGCAGTATTGGTCAAGCTGCAGGACATATAAAAACAAAAACATGAGATATAGGCAGGCCACGTTATAGACTGATGCTTGTTCGTTGAGTAGTAGCAATACGTGCTCTGCCGCAAATCCTTCAACTTTAAATCTCCAAGAATCAATTCTTGTGAACAGACCTTGCTGCTCTTGGATTTTATGACATGTATCATACATACACAGCGTAATTCCTTGTTGTTTCTCATTTGTCTAAAACTTGGGAGCATCGATTCTCAAAATAATGCAAAATGATTGAAGTTTTTGAATCAAAATGTTAGCTATTTACAAGAACACTAGCAAAATTACAACAACATGATATAATAGNTGATATATAGTTTTGATTACATTGCTAAGACATCATTTTTTTAAACATATCAGTGGGTGAAAGACAAAGCTCACTCACTCGGTTTGTAGTGGTACTACAGTATGTTTACTAAAGTAAGGATTATTGTTTTGTTTAATTATTAATTTTCCAAATTCATTTTTTTATGTTTCTATTTTCCTTGAGTTTGGTTTATAAACATTAGGACCAACTCCCAGGTATTTAAACAGTACTAATATTGTTTGTTTACATTACCAACAATTGGTTTCACTTTTACTTAAAACTTCATAGCTTTTAATTCTCATCATATTTCTCCATCTATGTAATTTTAATCACAGCTATTAGTGTTTTTTTACTTATCAATGCAGATAGGCCAAACAGGTTTTAATTTTGAACTCTTTAACTTCACTGAATTGACATGTTAATAACTGACTTTATCTGAGATTTCCGGATGAATTTTTAATTTCGGAAGCCTCGTAGCTAGCAAAGGCACACACTCCTTCCGGCTTTCGGAATGGGCAGATGCTTTTTGTTACGGAGTAGCAGAATTTAGTTTGATTATGAGGAAATTCTGCCACATCGTAATGTTAGGCATGTTGGAGAGGCATGAAGCGACTAAATGTGCGTGGGTGATATAAGAAAAGGCCATAAAGCACCAGAAGTAGCATTTTTTTTTTGTGTTTAAATCTCAAGACGCCAACAATGCCAGAGATGATGCCTAAGCTGACTCCAAGCCGTAAGACATCAAAAGGAACATAAACCGTTTTCTTGAATCTATTTAAACCATTTTGGAATTTGTTTTGAGAGTTGAAACGGTACAAATACTTCAAATGTTCATCATTTCTTTTCTTTGGACGTGTAACCAGTGGTCCTGAATATAGAACTCTCAAGTTGCTCTTTACTAGCCTGGATTACTGTTTCAAAGAAGAAAAATTAATCAATTTCATTACTATGATCCTCACCTCCATAGGAATTGTTTCTAGACATAAATTACTTATTTTCTTATATATTGTGAGGGAGTTGGTATGAAAAGAAATTTTCTGCTAAAGAATTTGAATATAAAGGAGTGTTTAAATGTAGATATTTGTGTTTGTTTCATGTATACTGACTCAATCATGTATGCAACACTTTTTTTTTTTTCATTCATTCCCACTTTGTACATATTTCATAATAAAATCATATTTATTCACTGAATTTGAACTCTTTTGTCTGTGTCTCTTGTTAGTTTTAAGCTACTTTTAAGTGTCTTGCTGATGATGATATTGATGTTTAAAACCTTGGCAATTAAGAAAGGATTCTTTCATCCATTTCCTACAGTGGTAGAACTGTTTATACCATAAGTATTTGTATGATTCTCTATATAATAATTTGGCAACTCTCTGTGGAATTATTTACTATAAGGCCAACTATTTTATACTCTATACTCATACTTAAAATAACTACACTATATAGTTCTTTGTCTACCCAGTTTGGGGGTAGACTATTACAAAATATTACTCTCACACTATGAATATCTATACATAGTGACAGTATAGAATAACTTGGCACTCTGCACTGTAATACATTACATTACAGGTTTGAAGGGTGTTGTAAATGTGCAGTGGCCCAGAGGCGCAAAACAACAGTATCTCAGATATCCTCCGAGATGATTCCTATCTCCAGAACCCTGTATCACCCTACAGAAAGAACAGAACCATGCACAGAGGGCCTTCCAGCCTGTAAACTTAGAATTCACTGTCATATGATGATACAAACGTCGTGTACAATGCAGAGCACAATTATGCAGATCATTAAACAGTGTAAGAATAGTGTCTAGAGTTAGCTTAAAACAGGAAACTCACTGAATCAGCTCGGTCCTTTACAGCATAGTACGAAACTAACCTGCTCTTTCGAAATCCACTTGTTAGCATGTTCCGGTCGGTCCAACAACGTAAGTAAACTACACGCAGGATGCCTAGCGTCATCACAATGTTACAAAATGCACTGGACGAGGTGCAACGGCTGGTAGGGGCTAGTTACAGTAGTACGCACAATTTTGAAAACATGTCTTTTCAAGCTCACCAGTTGCGTTGTTCTTATAGCTGTCCTTGATTAAAAACATTCCCAACAGTTGCTAAGCATTCAGTTATTATGGAAAGTTTTGTTTCTCTTCACAAAATGATTTCTAATCACACACACAGGAAAAATTGCTTATTCTTTTAGACTTAGCACAATATTTTGCAGCATGTAAAAAAAAAACTGAGGTTTGGTCTGCCTTAGTGATTTTGGAGAGAAGGTAATCACTGTTTTCCCTCTGCTTAACAACAAACAGGTGAAACTGCAGTAACTTCTCGCTGCATTCTTTTGGCAACTTTTGTCTGAATGATGTTCTGCAATGCAGAGAAAAGTTTTAAATCTCATAAGTTGTGAAAACCATCCACTTATAGCTTTACAATTTTGTGTGTGGTACGCTCATCAAATAGACAATTTCCTGTCCTGTAATTTTGACCATGAAAGCTGTTCACGATAAAGTAAGCACTTTTGGAATCAACCCTTGAAAAAATGTCACTTGTCCTCACTTGCGTGTATTTTTAACAGGCTCACGTAGTGGCATGCACTCGGTAAAGTTGGTAATGACGCAGGGGANTGCTTTACAATTTTGTGTGTGGTACGCTCATCAAATAGACAATTTCCTCTCCTGTAATTTTGACCATGAAAGCTGTTCACGATAAAGTAAGCACTTTTGGAATCAACCCTTGAAAAATTGTCACTTGTCCTCACCTGCGTGTATTTTTAACAGGCTCACGTAGTGGCATGCACTCGGTAAAGTTGGTAATGACGCAGGGAAAATAATCGTATGACTCAACGTTGAATTAAAATAATTCGGTAAACATTTGCCAATACTACAATTTTTTTTTTGACATATTTTTTTAACGTATATATATTACGTGTGGATTAGAAAATTTGTAAAATATTTACTTTTATAATTATTTTACAGTTTCCTTCTACTGACACATGAATAAAGCAATCACGTCCACGGCTATGTTGATTTTACATATGGCGGAAGNGAAATAATTGTATGCCTCAACGTTGAATTAAAATAGTTTGGTAAACATTTGCCAATACTACAATTTTTTTTTTGACATATTTTTTTAACGTATATATATTACGTGTGAATTAGAAAATTTGTAAAATATTTACTTTTATAATTATTTTACAGCTTCTCTTTACTGACACATGAATAAAGCGATCAGGTCCACGGCTATGTTGATTTTACATACGGCGGAAGGATACACAATGTGCTTACAAGGAGATCTTAAGCAGGGGTTTCAGAAGTGCTAATTTTTACTGTGAACAANATGACTCAACGTTGAATTAAAATAATTCGGTAAACATTTGCCAATACTACAATTTTTTTTTTGACATATTTTTTTAACGTATATATATTACGTGTGGATTAGAAAATTTGTAAAATATTTACTTTTATAATAATTTTACAGTTTCCTTCTACTGACACATGAATAAAGCAATCACGTCCACGGCTATGTTGATTTTACATATGGCGGAAGGATACACAATGTGCTTACAAGGAGATCTTAAGCAGGGGTTTCAGAAGTGCTAATTTTTACTGTGAACAACCTACAATTTACTAGCCTAATGAAATTGACGACTTGCTTGTGGAGTTCAGCGAATTTCCCAGCACTACGACAAAGGAACACACACCTCTCCATTAGTAGCGTGCATCTGTTCCTTCCTCTTCCGCCCATCACTCATTTCTTGTTTACTGAAATTTCATGTTTGGCAGCCCTGTTTCCAAGCTGTTTTACAAACAGTACAACTTGAATTGTGCAGTGTAAGAATTGTACATACCCATTCTGTAAGCCAAATTTGCTATTTCAACATTTGCCAGAAACAAGAACTCCCTAAAAATACTGTGTGACCCCTGAACTTAGAAATGCTTCGTACCAAGTGAACTTACCCTCCCGTTATTCAACCCCCTGCTGACTACTAAAGGTCGACTTTTTTTACTGACCGTGATGGCCACATTCTTTATTATTTCTTCCAAGATTGGTTAAAATTACATGACCTTTTGAAAAATTATGCGGATGCATTACGTAGATCTATTTAAAACCTATTAAGGACTCTAAAAACAAGGACACAAGCATTATGGGATGGTGGAGATTATGCAAGTAGGTATGGTATTTTTTGAGTTCCGTTATTAATTCATTAACACTTTCATACCCAATTTATTTTATGGCTTCAGCTGAAACAAATAAGGCATTTCTTGATTTGTGCTAGCATGTCTAATGACCTCCTGTTGCCGAGACGTTAAGCCCAGCTAGCTATCTACCTTGATTCGCGCTGTATTCTAGCTGACACAGCACTTCTTTTGTTATCACAGCCGNAGTTCCGTTATTAATTCATTAACACTTTCATACCCAATTTATTTTATGGCTTCAGCTGAAACAAATAAGGCATTTTTTTGATTTGTGCTAGCATGTCTAATGACCTCCTGTTGCCGAGACATTAAGCCCAGCTAGCTATCTACCTTGATTCGCGCTGTATTCTAGCTGACACAGCACTTCTTTTGTTATCACAGCCGATGAGATTTACGATTTGTGTTCCGCTACAGCAATATGAACCATTCATATAACCCAGACCGATAAACAATATTCAAAATCAGCCAATCACAGGAAAGATCATTGGGCATTGAGCCTCGCAGTGTAGAGCACTAGTCCTGTACAGTAGTACACAATTTGTGCACACCGTTTCTGAGAGGGTTAAATTTAGATTAAAAAAAAAACACAATACATAAATTATTAAAATTTTACTGTGTAATAGTCTCAGCCCGTAGGATGGTGTAACTATGTCTATTTGGGAAACGTCATGTTGCCTGGCGTTATGTGCAACTGTGCCGTGCTGGGAGGGGTGTCTGCTATCCATCCCACGCGGCACACCACGGCCAGCTTTACTTTATGGCCCCCCCATGCTGGTATATACATTTTAACTGCTAGTCTGTTAAGAAAGAAGCAGGTTAGCACTGCACCCGACGTTACAACACGCATTACCATTTACTGACTCTGCACATGACATCAAAACTAGGACACAAATTATGACTTGACACTTACCGTGCCGGAATAATAGTGAGGTTCAATTTTAAATTAGGATAAACTTACCCTTTTGTATGGCCATCTATTTTCTTCATGTGGTTTTTTTGTGCAAATCTCCTGTTTCCATCCATGATGAGGGCAATATGTTTTGGCATTGGTCCACATTTTATCACACTGATGCAAAATGACTGCAACCAACTAAGAGAGCTTTCTCTTATCCACGACATGATACCACAGGTAGGCTACTATTACTCGGGTGCTGAAACAAAAAAAAAATTGTAGTAAAAATATTTGTTGGTCACACTTTCTACAAAAATAAGACAAAATAAAACTAACATATTTATAATGTTGACACTGTTAATGCTTTAGAATGTCTTTACAAAAATGGCTAATTTAAATACTATGTGTTGTAAGTCCTGCAGCACTAGGGTTTGCATACTTAAAAACGTACTATTTTCTAAGTTCAGGAAAAATTACTTTTATTATGTGTCAAGAAATCTATTTTGTGTTCTACAAAAGTTCATTATTTAAATATTATGAGAGTGTTGTTCAGGGGCATCAGAACAATTTTCAGGAAAGGTATGGGGAAAGGTCTTGTAGAGAATTTGGTGCTCCAGGTGCTGCAAAATGTGTCCCTCCTCAAAATTTATTTTGAAGTAAATTATGGCTGTACTGAGATATACACATATTGCTTCCTATCCACATATTTTGATACAAAATACCTACTCATACAGTATAAACATTACTATTGATTTAAAATTTTAGTAATTATATATAAAGTAGGTATGAATCTTAGCCTGCAGTGATTTCTTGTAGCACCTCTAGTGAGGCTCAAGGGTGGAGGGTGGTGCCCCCTGCCACCCTTCCAACACCCTCGGTACTGCCATTATTGTTCTATAATTTGCATCACAAAATATGGGCTTGACTTTTGTGTTTATTTTTGGGTGAAGTGTAATGAGTATAACCTGGAATTCTATTTTCTTGATTGTTTCCACAAATTCAACTTGTTTGATGTATTTGTATGTTAACATTAAATAATTACATGTGAAAAACAGGCATTCATTCCCCAAAATTTGTAATTTATAAACCTAACCTACAAAGAATAAATATAGTGAATTATGTATAAGTATTTATTAAAAAACCAAAGAATTCTAACATACATCAAAGGTGACTGAGTGGAAATTCACAAACATCTTCATTAGTTTTCGGATGAACAGATTCAATAAACTAAACAGCATTTTAGTTATTATCACCAGCCTATTAATTTGACATCAATATCTCTGTACATACATGTACTATTAAAATATATAATGGGTGCAAATGGAAACTGGAAATTTGGGAGCTGAACGATTTTATCGAAATATAATTACCAAAATTTATGTCTCAGTAAAATGCCATAAAAATCCTTTACACTGAACCAAAAAACCTTATGGATTTTTTTTGGAGATATGAATTACACCACAAATCCACAAGACTTGGAAAAAATAAACAGGCTTAAATCAAAGCGCGGCCCCTGAACTGCATAAAAACTATGGAAATAATTATACAGAAGGTATTAAAATTACTTCATACCAAAACCCAAAACTGTATTGTTGAACAATCGTACACGTACACAATACTTGCAGCAGTACGTGAGCCGCGGTTTCTCATCATTGCCGAAGCTCAGAGCAGGGGTAGTTCAGGCCGTGAGGGGCCTTTGACCACCCAATTGTTATATCATTTGAATACAGTGGATTAGGAAAGGCATTATGTGAGTTGGGACTAACTAGTTACTGTAATATTCGATTTCACACGAGGCTCTTTGCTAACGAATCGCGAGATGTGTACAGCTGATGGTGAAGGGATACACCTATTTATTTATTTATTTCTCAACAACTGATACACTTTGCATTGGTCAGGGTAGCTAAAACTTTCACTTGGATGAAAAACGCTGAAACTAGTACACAAAACACTTAGGCCTACCTAGTTTACTTCGCCGACACGTTGCATCACTAGTGTGGGACACAGCAGCTATCAACCGATCAGCTGTTGCCTTTATGAGTTATGGAGGTTTCACGAAAATAACATGTCTACGTATCGTGATCTTGCCTACGTATACATCGTATAAATTAGTTTAAAGGCATACGTGAAAAAAAAAACAGACTATTAGCTTCTACACTATCATAATGTACGCACGTCCTTTAAAAAAAAATCTAAAAAACAATACTGCCAGGGCTGTGGGTTAAAACCATTTTGTATTCATGCGCCGTCATAACGTTCTACTCTTTCACCTCATCGCAGAAGAAAAGATTCTCAACAACTGTAATTTATATTACAAATTAAAATATTTACAGCGTGGACCTGGCGTGATAAATGCAAATAACACA
This sequence comes from Clitarchus hookeri, assembly GCA_002778355.1. NCBI lineage: Eukaryota > Metazoa > Arthropoda > Insecta > Phasmatodea > Phasmatidae > Clitarchus > Clitarchus hookeri. The sequence goes on from NQII01002215.1 coordinate 23,691, forward strand.
CGACTCCTGGATATTTGTAGCTTCTAACTTTGGGACTATTTTGTACTACAGCGGTATGCTACAATTACATGACGTGTTTTGGTTAGCCCAGTACGTGAAATGATATAAAATGGTTAACACAAACATGTAACAAGAAAAATCACGACACACATACCTAATTCAATTTGTAGTGTTAAGTTATGCATGATTATGAGTGCCGAATCTTATCATCATTCTTCTGTGGCTTCAGGCAAGTGATATCTTCAATTGGTAAATACGTAGTGTAGAAAACTGGACAAGTGGAAAGCTTCCTTCATAACGGTGGTTTGTTTGTTTCAGAATTGTACTTTTTGATTGCTAAATTTTTGGCTGCTGGTCCTTGTCGAAAAGCTGCTGAAGTAAGTGTTTCTATAGTAGAATTATTTGGTTATTTGATTTTAAATGAATAAAGTTAAACGTGGACATATTTTTACAGGTTTTGAAGCGTGAACTAGAACGTGGAAAGGTGAGTGTTGCTGGCCCGTTGCTTCTCTTGTGTCGTGGAACCGCATGGGTAGCACGTGGTTCGTAATGAAAACATTACATGTGTAAAAGGTCAGTGACCCGGTAAAAAAAAAAATGCAAAAAATTATGTATTTTTTTTTTAGGTATTGCCGAGAAGACTTGATTGGCAAGGAAATGAGCACGATGAAAGTTTCGAAGAATTGGTAAGACTATTTAAATATAAATTAATTTATATTTAATTTATGAACTTGTCAACTTTGTCGGAATTCGGAAGTGCCGTTATCGATAGAAAATATTCATTTTTTTCCAGTCATATTTCACCTACAGACTTTAAAGTGTTCATTTAATATTACCGAGTTAGTATTTTGATTCCGTCTATTACCCCTCTGCTACCCTCCCTTTTTTTTTTACTTTACGCATTGATGTACTTGTTCCCGTAACCAATGATAACGGAGATTCTACAACACACCGATGACGTAATAGGATCAATATGTTGAGACAGCACAAATGATTGGCTGCTCTTAATTTTATGTATTTGCAACAAGGACGGCTGTAATTAAGAAGTAAACATGCAGAATTGCGAATTATAATGTATATTATCAAATGAATTACGTAATTACTGCAATTGTAGATTGTGTGTTTACTACTTATTCATCACATTGGCCTTTGATACAAGTTGAATATTAACTGCGGGCACCTCACGTTTATGGGCGTTCATAATTTTCATAATATTTGTGATAGTTTTGTTATAAAACTTTTGAAGTAACCTTAGCAGACGTGCGTCGTATCAATAGTAAGGCAAACATATCGATAGTGATTATAATGATCGAATGTGGTCGATATACATCGAATTAGGAGTTGTATAAAGCATAGTTTGTTCTATACCTGGTTATTTAGTTTTAAAAAAAAGAGAATGTTCTTATGTATGCAATGTAATATTTCCCAATTTCATAATTACGTGAGATTTTAAAACTCGCCATGTAGGCTAGGTTTTCTTAGTGACAACTATCTCTCGACCAGTGTCGTTATGACTATCGTACGAAAGTAATCGTTTTGACAGTAATCGAGTTTTTTTCTAATTAAACAAATATTTTACCCGAATTTTTTTTTTATTCATAGGTCATGCAGGAGCAGATTTCGTTATTAATATTATAAAGTGCANAAATATTTTACCCGAATTTTTTTTTTATTCATAGGTCATGCAGGAGCAGATTTCGTTATTAATATTATAAAGTGCGTTTAAATGTGTACTGGCTCCAACCGCTAATACCTAATTATGTAATCTATTGCATTTTGCAATCCTTACATCCCACACCTGAGATATTACTCCGGGATATGACTAAATTGATGAGTTAGACCGATTATCGTCTATTGCGCATGTACTCAGCATTGACGTACTCCACACCAATGCAACCGTCAAAGTTGCATGGTCAATACTGATGAACGTGTTTGTTTTAACGTAATTTTTAAAAATACAGCATGTTATATGAATAAAATACTTTTGCCACTTTGAATTTAATGTGATTGCACTGATAATTATTTAGAAGAAGTACGCCTTTACAATTCTCCCAAATAACTAGTTTACATAAACAGTGTTCTAACTTCAAATCCTTTCCACGTCGTATATGATAGTCATGCAGGTTAGGGGCTTTTCAGTTTAAAAAAAAACTTCGAAAAGTGGTATATTTCCACTCTACTATTTACGTAGAACACGAATATATCAGGATCATTAACGTATGACTAATGTCGTAATATGTGCCTACCTAACCTAACCCCACGATGAGTGAATCACTATTTTACATTTTTAAACTAAGCTAAGATTGTTGGGTTTTAATCAAACCTNACCTAACCCCACGATGAGTGAATCACTATTTTACATTTTTAAACTAAGCTAAGATTGTTGGGTTTTAATCAAACCTAGGATTGTAGGGTTATACGCTAACCTAGGATTTTAGGTTTTTTAAACTAACCTAGGCTTTTTGGGTTTTAAACTTACCTGGGATTGTAGGGTTTTACACTAACCTAGGTTTGTTGGGTTTTACACTAAACTACGAATTTAGGATTTTAGGGATTTAAAGGAACCGTAAAACACACCACAAGAATATAAATTAAATCTCTTAGGTAGGTATAATGCCTCTGTCAACGGCCAATTCAACCTTATCTCACACTGCGAAACACAGTGTTCCACTAAAACTCCACATACACGAATATTACGTACTGAAGTACTAATTCATAGCTGAATATTACGCACTAATACTCGTTCATAGGTGAATATATGCACAGAAACACTTGTTCTTGCTTTCTCCGTTTTAAATCCGCTGGATTAGGACGACAAGAATCATGCCGGCAAAGGCGCAATGGCTACTGACCAGCTTAAAAATTTGCAGTTAGAATGCCCATAATGACATTCGTGGCCGCTAGGTAGCGTCGGATCAGCAATGCGCAGCCATTAATAATGGTGATCGACATAAACAGACCGGCCAAACTGCTCGTACATTTCACAATTTTGTTAAAAAAAATTATTAATATGTTCTATTTATTTTAACATGACCCCCTTCTAAATATGAACAAGGTAAGCTGTGCAGAACCCATTAATGCTACTTCTGTTGGTCTACAATGTTTTGTTCAGAAAAGCCGGTAAACTGCATAATTACCAATAGTCGTATTGGCAGGAAAACAATGCTATGTTGGGGGGACAAAGTGTCTAGTGCACATGGATGGACACGCACTGTCACCCGTTTTCCTTCNGGAAAACAATGCTATGTTGGGGGGACAAAGTGTCTAGTGCACATGGATGGACACGCACTGTCACCCGTTTTCCTTCTATGGATATAGATGTCATATGTGTATCTAAAATTACCTTGGCATTAACAGTACCTATCAGTTACCTTTTAACAAATGAAGTNATATAGATGTCATATGTGTATCTAAAATTACCTTGGCATTAACAGTACCTATCAGTTACCTTTTAACAAATGAAGTTTACCTCAAGTTAGGCATACAGTAAAACTTCACTTAGCATTTTCTACAATATTTCACTCATTTTATTCAGGCTTATTGTTCACGTTCAAAAGGTGGAAGAGGAGGTATGGGAGCTGGAGAAAGGCAGCATTGTTGGTTATGGGTATGGTGAAGGCGNCACGTTCAAAAGGTGGAAGAGGAGGTATGGGAGCTGGAGAAAGGCAGCATTGTTGGTTATGGGTATGGTGAAGGCTGAGGCAAGAAGGCGAGGATGAAAGGAATTTTAGAACATCCTTAAGGCTTGTTTGCACCGGCAACAACGTTGACTAATGTAAGGCAACTTCCGTCCAGGAATCAATCAGTGTTGTCCGTCAATATTGCTCCTCCGGTGTTGCAGTGGTAACACANGTAAGGCAACTTCCGTCCAGGAATCAATCAGTGTTGTCCGTCAATATTGCTCCTCCGGTGTTGCAGTGGTAACACATTGAAAACAATATTGTCTGTAACATTTGGAAATGAGGAGCAATAGGCAATATGCTTTTACACGGGCAAGTTTAGTGCCGTAGATACCTGGGTTACAAAATGGACATTTCACTTGCAGCAGTTGTGCATATAGTTGTCCACAGAATAGTGACGAAACTGTAGCGACTTAAAGTACAAAACAAAGTTTGTGGGTAAAACCATTTCTGAAAAAGCGACCTGATTTGGCAGCGAGTTGGTGCTAGACTTGTATTTGTTTGAGAACTTTACAGGAATGTCTCCCGCAGACTTTGACAACTTTGCTGAACTGTACGACATTGACGTGCATGTATGTACTGTTTTTTTTTGTGACAACACAGCCGTGACACGAACCCGTGTCATTTGTTTGGGTGCATATCTATGCTCATTAGCGTAGTTAACACAACGCCCAACATGTGGTGGTTGTAATACTGTACAGGTTTCTCTCTTTCGGTTGCCTTCTTCAGAAAGGGAGTGGATGGGAATAGAGTGTAATGGAAATTGCAGGTGGAATTTCCTACACTGCTTGTGCACCATTGATGTGGAAGTAAATTCTTCAATGATTTGAAGTTGTTTAGGGTGATTCTAGTGTAGACTGTCCACTGTAAAGTGAGCACTTTTGAGGTGCTGGTTACTTTTTCCTTTCTGTCATTTTTAATCTTTTAACCAATTTTTAAAATAAGTATTGCCATCTGAGTTCTGAACACAGTGTTTATATTTCACCGCACTTGGAAGTTAACATCTAAGGCTAAAATAAAATACATTTATGANGAGTTCTGAACACAGTGTTTATATTTCACCGCACTTGGAAGTTAACATCTAAGGCTAAAATAAAATACATTTATGGACTATTGTTCCAAATGAGAGGGCTTTCGAAAGTGCTCAATTTACCATGAATAACCTATAGAATCCATTAACACAAATTATAGATTTTCGTACATTGTTGTACACGTTCCACGCCCAGAACCCTTACCAGGAAGATTACAACCCATACATACCCTGTGTAGTTGTGGCAGATGACACATTCCCACTAACAGGAAATGTTATGATACCTTATTCTATTGATGTAGATAGGAGATACCCAAAACTGGTTTTCGACTACAGGTTGTCGAGGGTGTGTCATGTAGTTGAAAATGTGTTAGGTCTCTTGGCATATGTATTTTGCATATTCAGATATCGTATTCATTTTAAAACAAGACACTCTACACTATGTTGTATGTGCATGTGCATATCTGCATAACTATTTGTGAAGAAATTGTGTTGCTATCAGCCTGTACGCTCCACCAGGTGTGTTGATGTAGAAAAGACTGACACCGGTGAAGTTATTTAATGGTTATGGAGAAATGACATAACCACAGTACTCACGAATCTACCAACTACGAAATGTTCCTAGAAAGCCAATGAACAATAGCAAGATTTGTTAGTGACAAATTAATGTAGTTCTTTATGACANCTACGAAATGTTCCTAGAAAGCCAATGAACAATAGCAAGATTTGTTAGTGACAAATTAATGTAGTTCTTTATGACACCAGCGGGTAGACTTCGTGACAAGATCGGTTCACAAGAAATTGATGACTATGAATCATATAACCAAAATCAGCATAATAAGTATGTTATAATTGACACATAATCTTAATGATAACTTTTAGACGTTACTCAATTCATATTGGTGTAAGACATTTTATTGCAATCACACAACTTTCGTTTAATTTATCGTTACCACATTACTGATTTAATGTTGTCCCTTTATGTTCTTGTCATGTGAGTACAGTTATCACACAATTCATAGTGTAGTTATGATTATTGTTATTGTTGGCATTATAATTTAAATTTCAGTTATAGTTCACATGGTATGATTTACTTGTTTATGGGTAATCGTATAGAGTAGGGGCTTTTCTGAAAATAAAAGAAAAAAACACAAAGTGGTATATTTCCACTCTACTAATTACACAGAACACGAATATACCAGGTGCATTAACGTTTTAACAATACAAACCACAAATTTGATTGTGGGGAGGGAGAATTACGAAGATAAAGGAAATTGTGGGGTAAAGTCACTAAAAATACACCCACAAAAATACAAAAACACGTAAATTTAACATTTGTCCACCCAATTTCGTAATATGTGCCCACCTAACCTAACTTAACCTAACTCCATGATGAGTGAATCACTATTTTAAATTATTAATCTATCCTAGGATTATAGGGTTTTAACTAACCTAGGATTATAGGGTTTTAACTAACCTAGGATTATAGGGTGTTAATATAACCTAGGNATTATAGGGTTTTAACTAACCTAGGATTATAGGGTTTTAACTAACCTAGGATTATAGGGTGTTAATATAACCTAGGATTATAGGGTGTTAATATAACCTAGAATTGTAGGGTGTTAATCTAACCTAGGATTGTAGTGTGTTAATCTAACCTAGGATTGTAGGGTTTTTTTAATCTAACCTACGATTTTGTTCAAACCTAGGATTTTAGGGTTTTCAAATAACAGTAAAACATACCGAAAGTATATGAATTAACTCACCTAGGTAGACGGCGGGTACAATTCAACTACCGTCACGCATGATTGGCACATTACCTCAACATGACCTACTAAAAACGTGAAATGTCATGGCCAAAACAACGTTAATTCTATAAACTGGCGCACAGAAGCACTCGTACCCTCCATTCTTCAATCACAATCCTTCACATGGTCGGGTTCGGACGTCGCAAACCACGTGCACACAATACTGCACTCACAGTGAACCACACAGTATGCCATATACTGGGCAACTAAATGCAATACACGTCTGCGCCGACAGCATTACATGGCTATTCAACATGGCGTCCAACGTAAACAAACCTGCTGAACTGCTGATATGTTATCTATTTTATTTAGTACGTTCTACTTATTTTACTATTACGGCCTCCTCAATATTTAAAAGGTAAGCTGTGCAGAACCCATTTACGTTACCTTTGTGGGTCTATTATGCTTCCTTCAGAAAAGCCGCTATTCTATACCATTACCATTAGGTGTTCCATAAATGAACATTTCATACTTCATCTGCAATGAAGCTGGCTTTTCCTTTGTCAGGCACATCCTTGGCAAGTATGAAGATCGTGTGTTTATAGGTGAACCATGCGCTGTCTGCGTGGATGGCTTTAGTGCCACTTTTCTTAGCATGCATTTTCTTTTCTTCTCTTTTAAGTTTGCTTTGGGCAATTTCCAATGACACTATATACTTTCCCTCAATTTCTACCCATTGAATCTTTCTTAGCAAACCTATTGTAATATTTGGCATGTGAAATATCCCATTACTCTGGATGCAATTGTACATCCTTAATAAACTTTTCTCATTGCTCCGTGACGTTGCACACGCAAGTATGAGCACTGTACATCACAACGGCCTGTGTGTGTCTTGTAATGACGCAATATTCTTAATTTTTCGGGACACGGGGGTTCTTTCGTGTGTATCTAGCTTTGCAAAGCTTTGTAATATTTTTATCGGGTTTAAAGTTTAAAGCCGTGTTGGCTAGTTTCTAGTTTGTTTATCAAGCAGACGTGTGCTGTTGTAGGTTATCGGGCGGACATCTGCTGTTTACGTTTTATCAGGAGTCTGGTTACAGTTTTTGTTTTGAACTTTGGAGTTTTGGTAAGCGTCAGCATTATTTAGCTTTTTCAGGTGACGTGGACAAGTTTTAGTTCCTCCGGCGCAGTGTTGTTGTACGAGAGGTTCGTTTATGTTGACGGCGCAGTATTAGTTCCTGCGGCGTAGTTACGATAACGTGTTGAGAGCGGGACACAGTGCATTTTTTTATGACGCTGCTGGCAGATGCCGGATGCCGTGCTATTATCTCGGGTGAGGGGGGTGAGAGGCAGCACAAAAGACGCGTCTGTCTGTCACCCTCCACTTCACTTCAAGTCGCCCGTGAGGGCAGGTCAGAGAGTTACTTCAAGTCAGTCGTGGTACAATGATCACTTAGGTCGCGTTCGGGTGCGACGCTAAACCCCCACATCGGCCACTAGACTTTATTATTTTAATTCTGTGCCGGTGTGGGAGGTTTGACGCATTTGATATTTATTTCGCTGCAACTTTAGAGACATTAATGAAATGTAAACTACGGTGGCGCTGTTTCTGTAATTTTATAATTATCTGTGAGAGGTTCGTACTCTGCATACTGAAGCTCCGTCTGTGAACTGTGAAACTGCAATAGTTAAATAAATATATATAACAGAATACTCTGGAACTTTACTTCTTAATTAATCAGCGTCAATTGTATTGGGTCTCGTATTCTACCTTGAGCTAGCAGTGGCAATGTAAACATCGGCCATGTAAAAAGTGCAGAACTTTAAAAAATGGCACCTAACTGTGGGGCTGCAATATTATAAATATGGCTTAACGAGCCGCGGCAATATTACAGTCTGTCACGCGAGACTGCGCTGATGATGAGTCACTCTTGTTGATGGAAATATTTTCACTTTTTCACCGGCTGTGGAACACACTGCAAAATTCGAATTGTGTTGCCTTTGCACCAAATATGGCCGGCAATATTGAGCAACTATTGGCAATATGGAGCAATAATTGTTGTATGTTGTTCTCCTGTTGCTCCATGATTGTCAGCAGTGCTCAGCCACTGTGTTGGAGCTCATCAATAGTATACAAATATTGTGCATCAAGCGGGTCACTAAGAGTTCTGCAAGTGATTTTCCAAAACTGCAGGTTTATGTAATTGATTGAAAAAGCCATAGATCAGTGGTTCTCAATCTGTGGTTCACAGACCACTGGTGGTCACTGCCATGGTCTTAAAATGGTCTGCAAAATAATATTTAAGATTCTTTTTATCAGAATTTATTTAAACTTTTCTAGGTTAAAATTCTTAATACCAAGTGTTTTATTGTGATAATTACAAGTTTTTATTGCAATTCATTACATACTCTGGATGGAAGAGGAGCAGATGAAGTGGTTCGTGTAAGGTTGACAGTCTACACCTAGTGGTCCATGATAAAGAAACATTTTTGAACCCTGCCAGATCCTAGTTACACAAACTGTTTTTTTATTTTTAATATTGCATGTATGTTTGTTGATTTTAAATGTACAGTGAAACCTCTGTATTACACCCCCTGCATTTACACCCACTTTCCTGCATTTTACACACATTTTTTGGTCCTATGTCTGTTTTTAGAGCATAAGTTTCCCTCTGTTTACACTTTACTGCATTTAACATTTTTCCCCCCAGTTCCTTGAAAACTGTAAAATAGGGGTTTTACTATATACGTAATTCTCATGATAGCACAGCTTGTCATTTATTGGAATTTTTTTTCCATTCTGTTTTATGAATCATAAGTAGTTTGTTGCATACTTGGTTGTATATTATTTATTTCAATTAAGTTTTTGCAAGATGATGTTCTATTAGCTCTGGTCAAATGGCTGTACAGTGGGAGAGATACAAACAGTAGAAAGTTCCGGATGTTATAGAAACTGCTACCAACTCCAAAGATGGAGTAACAATATCATCTTTGTATTTAATAAACCATCCTTTTTGTACTTAGTTATTTTCACTAGCAACAATGTCCTAAACTCATGTACTCAAATTATGTTACACAATGATAGATGCATTCATTCGTCAGTATTTTTTTTTTTTCAAACCAGCTCTCTTTAGCAAATTTGAGATAAAAATTCAATACATGTTCCCACGTACTGAGTTTTGTTTGCTCGTTGCAGTATTCTGTGTATTTTATCTTCCAAATGGTCAGATGTTTCTCAGTATCTGTGATAAACCTTTCATGTTTACATTGTCTCACACAATTTGCATATGAATATTTTTTGTGGCTCCATTGCAAGCCTGAACATGGTACGTAGACAACTCATGGCAGTGTGTCGTGTAGTCATAAGCAGCACTATATCCGTGCATTAGCAGTGTGTTAGCAGGGCTAATTCTGCCCCAGTGTGTGAAAGCTCTCATTCGATTGAATGGTACACCACTAGCTGTGAAATTTAAAAAAAAATGCTGTTCAACGACGGCACACAATTCCATCACTGTTAATGCCAAATCGATGTTTTGTGTGAAGATTACAGTTTAGAGCAATGAAGTGCTGCGAGTATCGCCACTTAGCAGGGTTGCTGAGTCACCATATGTGGAAAGGCCCTTAATTAGTCTCATTGACCGTAATGGGAATGTTATAATTGTTTTAGACTTTTGCAAGGTTTTGACGAATATAACATAAGATTAAAAAAATTATGTTTTTGAAGCCATGGTCATGTAACAAAACAGAATTATTCAGTCTTGAAGCAAACAAGTATATTTATTTCATAAAGACCACCGTGTTAACAGGTGATTAATGTAAGCTAGAGAAATGAGTGTTGCAAGTCAATAGGAACTTGATATGGCATACAGTACATTATAACGCTCTAGGTACGATCATGACTGCTACATCAAGACTAATTGTGTAGACTTAATGGTGACCTCAGACCTAGTATTTGCTCTGCAGTGATTTGGGCTTACCAGATAACTTTTTTCTCGTAGCAAATGTACAGAATATTGTAATACTATTTGTGTGTTTCCGTGTATGATATTAAACTTGATTTTTTAAATTAGGAACGCAAGTATCCACATATCACTCCAAATTATTTGCTGGATATTTGCCGCCGCATCGGACCAATCCTCGACAGAGACATCAAAACTAGCATCCAAGGTGTCGAGTCACTGCTGGGGGCTGGCCGTCAATCTCTTCTCCGCACTGCTCAAGGTTACACAATATGTCACTGAACCTTTTTAATTTTACATTATTTTTAGCATTTATTTGATTTGTTTACGTCTTGGTGTGTGACGTTATAATGTGTCATTTTTTGCATGAAATGTTGTCATAATTTATCCCAGGAAAAATAATTAAAAAACGAAATTGATATACATGACGTGTATAGTTTGTCAAACACTGCTGATATATAGTATATACTCAAACCTTATTAGTATGGCACCCATTTCTTTTACACACTTCTTTTGTAAGGACAAATTTTCGGGAAGTGTGTAAAATAAGAAAAATTTAAAAACAAAATAATTGCAGAGAAAATCTATCAAAACTCATTTGAAAGTTGGAACATGTTCAGACATTAGCCACTCTAATTTGGCTCATGTGCACAGAATTCATGCTTTCACACATCAGCAGAATAGGAACTCTAAAATATAATGCGAACTTCTTTCTTGCTAGCTGTAATTGTCAACTATAAAAGTTCTGAATGTTTCCATTTACTTCAGCGTTTGGTAATACTGCGTAAGTCACAACTTCATTAATGATGGTTTTGTTACAATATCACCTATTAATGCAGACATGGTCGCCTCTTATTTTAATTGAAATTTAATTTTTATACGTGGTTAGAAGTTATACATGTACTACATATTGAATGCAATTATCTGTTTACACACAATTCTGAATCTTATTAAAATCTTACTGATAGAAAACTTTAAAGGTTGGCAGGTATGCAGCCTGAGTGCTTCTTATACAAAGCACAGCTGGAGAGGTAAAGAGTAAGGACCTCTTAGCATGCCGCACATTTTTATTACAAAGGTAGGGACTTTTATTTTCCATCCAGACTTTGGAATCCCGATAACTCACCACTGGTGCATATGTGTGATGTAAATGGTGCATAAAACTTCAATACTATTACAGACAGTATGTATATCCATGTATGAGTACTCCATTGTTCCTGTGAGTTCCTGTAAGTTTTTAATTGGCCCAGATGGTTGAAGTGAATGACCAGTTAGATGGTCATTTTATATGCATAAAGTTAAGTGTCTCATTTATGTTAATAAAGTTTCCATCTTGAACCTTGCTATGCTCAATTTGTACTAGTTTATACACTCATTGTCAAAATATATAAATGTACCCACAAGGAAAATGTTGGACTGCAGTGCTATTTGAAAGGAAGGCAAAAGTCACCACAAACAAGAAATTATTACAAATTGAGACTATGTACGACGTCGGGCCACCGTGTTCGCTAACACATTCTGCCAGATGTCGTGGCATGGAGCTGCAGAAGTCCCTAATGCTGTCCTGTGATAATCCGTCACATGCATCTTGAATATTCACACACAGTTCTTACAGTTTTTGCAGTAGGGATGGAGTAGATATAGAGCGGCCAGTAGCATCCCACACATTTTCACTTGGGGATAGGTTTGGTGATGCAGTTGGCCATAACAGAGTATACACTGCTTCAGGACATGCTCTTGAGATGGCAGCAATATGAGGACAAGCATTGTCGTGTTGGAATAAAGCACATGCACAGATGTTCACAAAATGCAGTGTCACTCTTTGCAGGACTTCATGGACTTTCATTGTGCCTGTGATGAATACCATCACTGATCAGGCATCATGCGAAATCATATCCCATACCACTACACCAGGCTGTCTGGACGTGTGACAACAAAGCATTCATCTTGGCACTGTCCACATTGCTTCCAAGCATGGATATGTTGGTCATCACCACCAAGACAAAAGCAGGATTCATCAATGGAGATTACCCGCTGCCAATCTGCATGGGTCTATGATGGTCGGTCACAACCCGTTGCAGTCTGAGGCGACGATGTGGTGTTAAGGGCAGTTGTAACTTTCTGTGTGCATGTGGTACTGTGTTGTGCAGCCATTTGCCCAACAGTACTAGTGCTGGCAGGGTGGGCATCACTGCTTGCTGAATATCAGCAGTCATCGCAATCTGCCAAATGCTGCTAGTCGTACATGCCTTCCTCTATCCACTGATGCCAACAGCATGCTCTGATAATAACCGCACAACCGGTATGACATGCTATATCGCAAAATTACCATTCTACTTCCTGCAGCCGTACGATGGAAACTCTCTTAAATGCATCCAACTGTTCAAATTGCTGTCAAACTTGTCTCTGAAGAATATTACTATATTTTGAAGGGATGCTATTGACACAACTGTACAAAATAAAATGGAAGGCATGCACACCAAAAGAACCTTGTATACTATGACAGGTACAGTGATAAAGGCTTGCCTTGCACAGCCCAGCATGAAACTTGAATAGTCTACGTGTCTCACATTGTCAAACCAATCCACCATATTTTATTTCTGTAGGTTGTTTTCTTGTGGGTGCAATAATTTTTTTAATGATGATTTTACTTTATGATGTGGTAATGAAATTATAAAAGAACTATACTTTCAAATTATTTGTTGATCTACTCTGCCATTGCATGTCACTTTCAGACTGTCAGCCACAATGTTGGAGCATTGTGCAGTATGGGGCAAGACGGCAACAGTATCCCCTCCTCGAACCTCCAGGATTCAACAAGCAACATAACATAGGTACAGTAATTACTAAGTTTTTCATAATCAGTTGGTTACTTTCTCAGTTCATTTGCTGACTCTTATTTCCTGAATATAAAGATATTAATTTTGAAATGCCCTTTTTTTGTGATGAGGTGTTGGCTTGGTAAGTTTTTTGTTTACTTTTTTTTTACTATCATATCTTCAGTTTTTACTTTTTATGCAGTAATTTCCATTATTAAAATTAAAATTAGAGTGATGCCTTAACTGTCAAGTAGTTATGGAGTTAATGGCATCACAAGCCTTCCCCCAGATGACTGGGAAGCAGATGTCATCCACTTGATAGCGTTATTATTAGCTAGTTTTTATGCCTTTGAAAATTCTATAATGGCTCGCTGGGCACGGGGAGGAGTGCTGGTCAGGGTTGGCCGGGTCTGTGTTCTGATGGGTGCGTGGCTGGTCTGGGATTGCAGGCGCTAACTGCTTTTCCTACCGCTGTGGGTCATTCGTTAGCTACAGGCATCTTGGGTGGCATGGAAGGCAGTGGGGAGACAGCGAAAGGAACGTGCCACAGTAGCTTGAAGACTGTGTCTTGACCTTTGCTGGAAGTGCTGCTAGATGTTCTCCTCTGTTGAGCTGTGATCTCCCTCTTCCAGGAATACACTCGCTTTGCACTCTGTTCGCTCTCTACCAGGCCACCAACCAAGGCATTTCCTGTTTGGCCACTTTATCCTGCCCAGCTCAGTGACGTGGCATAAGTGGGATCTAGTGTAGAGAGTGTGACAGTGGGTGTTCTCTAGGGGCGGGCATGGCCTGAGAGGAAAAAGGAACAAGCGGAGGTGTCATAGGTAGGCCTTGCTATTGGCCCCCTGCAAGTACGTTGGCAGGCGGGATGTTGCCAGCCAGAACCAAGCACTTACAGCAGATGACAATAGCACAGAGAAGGGCTATTTTGTCCATGATGTTCGCTCAACGGCGAGGGAGCAGGAGGAACTCGCGGAGGACAATTGCTATCCTTGTATCTCGCCACACCCTAAGTAAACAAAACGACCTATACTATCCCACAGCTATATATCCTCACGGGAGAGAGCACATGCCGCCCAACACTTAGTAGAGCTTCACTCCGCTACCCCTCCCCACCTACCTCTTTGGACTCTTGATCAGGGTTCCCGAAGCTACCCATCCTGTCGTCGAACTACTACCCCAGTGGTACTGTTCAACTCGTAGGCCGCCAGCGAGACTCCAGACCAACCAGCCAGCCGGCACCTTGATCACCTACAGGCAGCACCCAAGTCATCCTGCACAGTTGCCCGTTCCAGTCAGAATTGAAGACACCAAGCCCGAGGCAGCGACACCAGTGGTAGTCCAGTCCAATCCTGTGTGTCCAACGCCCGGAGGCATCACCTCGCCCTCACAGACTTTGTACCAAGTAGGCGCCCGAAACTATATAAAGGACCTGTGCGAGGCCGTCGAGTCGTAATACAGACGCGTCCACAGTGGAGTCCACCCCCTACCTGCGCAACTGACTTGCACAGAAACAAAAACACTCCACACTTTACGTAACGTCCCATTGCCTAGGCCATTACACGTCTATATAAATATATATATATATATATACACACACACACACACGTGAAATTTCTTAGACTTATTGATCAAACAGTAATATTTACTAAACCGTTGTTAATGTAGATAATTTGGTTCTTAAAATTGTACATTTCAGTACTTGGAAAGACCTTTACTAGTCCTTGAATTTACATCTGAAATGTTTGTAAGAACACTGCATTTTTCTTGCTCTTGCTAGCTCACTCGCCTAGTCATGCACATATTCTTGCTTGCTCTTTCACTGTTTCGCTCTTGCTTCCTCCCTTACTGTCACTCTTACAGCTTGTCATTCTCTCGCATGCTTTCATTTACTGATGCACATCTTTTTTGTCTCCTCTCTCGCCTCTCTTTCAGTCGCTCACNTTTTTTGTCTCCTCTCTCGCCTCTCTTTCAGTCGCTCACATACACAGACAAACATGCCTTTACTCATAACGTAAGTGTTAAGGGTTGTGCACTGTAGTGACTGTGGTCTGTGGCAGTGCGTGTGCTACAAGGGCGGGAGACATCAGGTCCGCTGACAAGGAGGCAGGCTATCTCTCCAAGACTCTACAGCCGCCAGCAACTGCTGTGTCGTACCGTGGGCCACTTGTCTGCTGTCTACTGCCTGCTGTACGACCGCACCGGCCGCTACATCATAACGGCAAGTGTGTTCTCATCAATGGGTCATAAGCTTACTATTTATTTTATTTTGCTAGTAAGTTGTAATATTATTTTAAAAAGTAGTTATTTTTGTTTAAATGCCTTTAAAACATCAGCACGTTTATATACTCGAGTAATTTAACCCTTTTAAAGGATATTCACAGTAATGTGAGCAATTTAGAAAGCTCTGCTAAGTTTCTACTTTCAGCCCATTGGTTGCGTATCTTTCTGCTGCCATGTGACTTTCAGCTGGTGTTTACATTAGCTGACTCATATATCTACTGCACACTCATTAAATAAACAACAAAAAGTAATAAATATTGTAATCAGCACTAGAAACACGTACACCTCAATTTCAGTAAATAATATTGGTCTGTGAATATTGACTTATGTTCATGATTCTTTGTCTGTTTTGATATAAATTACTGCCTTTAACTGTGGTGAACACTTCTAAGAACATAGGAAAATATGTTGTAAATTATGTTGTCAACAGAATAGCAGAAGATTTAAACATTATTATTTTCCCTCAATTAAAACAATGCTAAGACAGTTTGAATGTTGACCTTTAAAAAGCCCACAGGCCCACCTGTTAAAGAAAGGCACACTTTCAGATTTAGATTTTAGTTTCTGTGTATTTACTCTTTCATACAAAAGACAAGGTACCTCAGTCTAGAGCTGTGCCAATTCACAAAATTATGCAGATGTTCCGATTTTGTAATGCTGATTCACTGATGTACCACCCATGTATGAGAAAGCTGGTTGCTTATATTTAAGTTTAATTTAGGTTACTGTAATGCTCTAACTATGGTTTTGGTGAAGTGCACCACAATTAAAATCAATTTTTGACTTATTAAATTTTACAGTATTCAAAACGTGAACAGAGTAATGCAAGAAACCGTGTAATTTCAAACAAAGAAAAAAAATATATGTTGGTCTATATTTATACGAATACTTAATAGGGTTGTGTGAATGTGAATTTTTTTTCCTACAAGTGAAAACTGAAAATATATATAACCGTTTGTGAAACTGAAACGAAAATAAAAAATTATTTCATAAGATATCAGTATTAACGGAAGTTTAACGGATTTCATAACATTTTGGCGAGTTATTTATTATGACAAATAAGTTACAAAACTAAATTTAAAAAATGTAGGATATGAAGACTTACCACGGAGATTCTTGCCTACATTAAAATTTATATTTTTTAGTTATAAAATAATTGAAACTTGCAAGATGATTTACAGACAAATTTTTCTTTGCTTGTGCACCAAATGAACATTCATTAAACACCAGAATATTCATTGAAATCTAGGATTTTCTTTTTGTTAAAACTTCCAGCAACCAAATTTCTTACTGAAACAAAAATTANGAATATTCATTGAAATCTAGGATTTTCTTTTTGTTAAAACTTCCAGCAACCAAATTTCTTACTGAAACAAAAATTGAAGTTGTCATATTTCATTTTTGTTTCAGTGTACCGAATATTTGCACAACCCTAATACTTATTGTGAAAAAGACTTCAAGGATACTCACACACGAGTAGATACTGGGAGATATAAGGTTGCTCTTTCCTTTAAACCCCAGGCCCAAACTCTTGGGGATTTGTACAAAATTGCCAAACGTAGATTCTATTCGCTAGAAAGGAATCGCTGCCTGAGATGAAGACTATGTGTACAGAGTTCATTACTGACGTATGTTCAGGAAGGTCATATGGAGCTGTATATCCCCTCTTGCAAACAGGCTAGTGGCAGACAATCCACAGAATGTTTTATCCCACATCATGGAGTGCTCAAAACATCTAGCTCTATAACCAAATGTGAGGGTTGTTTTTGATGGCAGCACACAGACCTCCAATGGTATTTCACTCAATGACATTTTACTCTCAGGTCCTAAACTTCAAAATTACATTAATTACGTAANTTGAGGGTTGTTTTTGCACACAGACCTCCAATGGTATTTCACTCAATGACATTTTACTCTCAGGTCCTAAACTTAAAAATTACATTAATTACGTAATTATAAGATTTAGGCTCTACAGTGTAATTTTTTCGTGCGACATTAAGCAAGTGTACCGCCAAGTTTTGGTTGATGAGGCTGACCGACCATGCCAGCTCATTCTGTGGCGTGAGGACCCATCACTACCCCTGACAGTTTATCATCTGATAACAGTAACCTATGGCCTCACACCATCTCCATTCTTGGCAATTCATACGTTGCATCAGTTAGCATCTGATGAANTCTCCATTCTTGGCAATTCATACGTTGCATCAGTTAGCATCTGATGAAGGTGATGAATATCCACTAGCTGCCAATGCTCTCGAGAACCATATCTTCTTGGCTGATATTATTACATGTGCAATGTTGTTAGATGAAGCTAATTTTTGGAAAATTCAGCTAGTCAAACTTTTACGCCAGGGTGGGTTTGAGCTTCGGAAATGGTCGAGTAATTAGCCTCAGCTCCTCAGTATGTGCCTGCGACCCATTGTGAAAGTCCTAGGTTGCTAGACTTCTCATCAGGTGCTGTCTTGAACAATTTAACGACGCAAGTTATTAATTTTCGGGACAGGTGTTTCATTTTCTTTTGCTTTGTCAAACTTCGTATTTTTTTTATCGGGATTCAAAATTAAAGCTGTGGTGGTTCGTTTACCGTGATAGTTTGTTTATTGGGCATACGTTTGCCATTTAACGTTTTTCAGGCGTCCGGTTGCCGTTTTGAAAGTTTTAGTTTTTGATACGCGTCAACATTAGATTAGCTTTTTTCAGACTTGAGTCGACAGTTTTGCCCGACAATTTCGGTAATCTTTTACTACGATGCAGTTTAGATAATGTGTGGAGAGCGTGCGTGGCAGCCCACGCCAGGCCCTTATCTGAGAAAGGGGGGGTATCCACGAGTGGTAAAAACCCTAGACGAGTACTCGCCCGAGAGAAATGGTCTAGAAAAGCTACCAGAGAAGACACATCTAGCGTAACGAACTTCACCCACACCGGCAAGCACCCGCGACCGCTAAATCTTTTTTTACTTCATTTCTTTTCGGATTGAACTTTAAATTCTATTAAATTATTTCCGCCAGTGTGGGAGGTCACTAGGGTGCCAGGAGGGAACGAACGTCCCTCCTGCCTTCGTAACTTCTTCTTGCGATGCAAGTTTTTGAGACATGAATAATTCGTAAACGACCGTGGCGCTGTTCTGCACTTGTTAGTTTACCTGTAAACTGGTTCGTACTCTGCATACCTGACCTAACATACACTTGACAAAGTTAGAAAGGTCAAAATAAAAGTACGGAGTAATAAACATTGGACTTTATTTATATTTATTGGTGGCTTTAACGTTTCATGCTACTGTAATACCAACTAAGCTAGCCGAGTGGTAACTTCCAGACGTCAATAATTTGACGTGCGGCATAACAAATATGGTGGCCTAAATGTGGGACTGTTATATTATAAAGCCGGCTATAACTGCAGCGTGTGCTNGTGCGGCATAACAAATATGGTGGCCTAAATGTGGGACTGTTATATTATAAAGCCGGCTATAACTGCAGCGTGTGCTTCATTACAACTTCCTTGGTCTGTACTGGAATCCAGTGAAGGACTCTTTCTCGTATCACCTACGGGTCCACTCTGGTAGTCCTACCAAACGAGAGATAGAGAGAGAGAGAGTGCGCGCTTGTTGTCTTTCGCTGCATGAGCGGGATGCACTTTTGTTACCACTGGCTAAAAGGCGGGTCGAAGGGGTCGGAATAAGACAACCATTCCGCTAGGGCAGCGCAGGTTGCCTGCATCTAGGCGGCAGGAGACCTTGTGAGCTGGTTAGAGGTGATGGCGCTAACATTGCGGGAGTCTGGTGACAGCAGGGTTTAGCATAGTGGAAGCGCAGCTGAGGAGTGGGCTCAAGAGGGATCACGGACGATGCCTGTGGCGTGTCGTGGAAATCACTACACTCCCCTTCCTTATGTGGAACTTTATTAAACTGTCACACACAGTACAAATGATAGTACAAATGCATAGTGATTATTCTTTCACGTATAGAAGGTGCAGTGTTTAACATCTGCAAAGCATGTGTTTAATGTGGGGTAGAGTCTCCTCTNGTGCGGCATAACAAATATGGTGGCCTAAATGTGGGACTGTTATATTATAAAGCCGGCTATAACTGCAGCGTGTGCCACATTACAACTTCCTTGGTCTGTACTGGAATCCAGTGAAGGACTCTTTCTCGTATCACCTACGGGTCCACTCTGGTAGTCCTACCAAACGAGAGATAGAGAGAGAGAGAGAGTGCGCGCTTGTTGTCTTTCGCTGCATGAGCGGGATGCACTTTTGTTACCACTGGCTAAAAGACTGGTCCAAGGGGTCGGAATAAGACAACCATTCCGCTAGGGCAGCGCAGGTTGCCTGCATCTAGGCGGCAGGAGACCTTGTGANAAGGGGTCGGAATAAGACAACCATTCCGCTAGGGCAGCGCAGGTTGCCTGCATCTAGGCGGCAGGAGACCTTGTGAGCTGGTTAGAGGTGATGGCGCTAACATTGCGGGAGTCTGGTGACAGCAGGGTTTAGCATAGTGGAAGCGCAGCTGAGGAGTGGGCTCAAGAGGGATCACGGACGATGCCTGTGGCGTGTCGTGGAAATCACTACACTCCCCTTCCTTATGTGGAACTTTATTAAACTGTCACACACAGTACAAATGATAGTACAAATGCATAGTGATTATTCTTTCACGTATAGAAGGTGCAGTGTTTAACATCTGCAAAGCATGTGTTTAATGTGGGGTAGAGTCTCCTCTTGCGGCTATNCACGTATAGAAGGTGCAGTGTTTAACATCTGCAAAGCATGTGTTTAATGTGGGGTAGAGTCTCCTCTTGCGGCTAGATAGGCAGCGATGCAACACATGGCAGATAGTGTGCTGAGGCAAATACCACCATGATTCCTCCAACTGCACATGTATCTCAGCCAGTGTAGTGCAGGTGTTTGGCAGTACAGTAGAACCGTTTATAAGGTTCCCGTTTAAAGGGTTTTCCCGCCTATAATGCACGATTTTTCTAGNGTAGTACAATTGTCACCCCATCATATCCCATACATGTTCAGTTGGGGACAAATCTGGAGACCTACTAGGCCAAGGAATGGTGTCCACATCTTGTAGTGCCTGTTAGGTGATACAAGCTGTACGGGAAAAAGCATTATCTTTCCGCACAATTACGGTAAGTATGCTGTGCCAAAATGGCAGAATATGGGGCTGCAGAACCTCATGTAACGAATCGCTGTCCTTTCTGCGTGCTTGCAACAACCCAAAGACGTGACCAGTTTTCATAAATGATGACACACCATAGCGTAACAACTGGTGTCCAGTATATATGGCATTCACGAATCAGTGTAGTATCGTTGCATTGCCCCCTGCTGCAAACTTTGTCTGAACCAAGTGTGAAGAAATACTCACTGGAGAACACAATGCATCGCCATTCCTCTATGTAGTGTTGGCATTCCTCGCACCGCACCATTGACTGTATGCTGCACAATGCCGAGGGGTCAAAGGGAAATGCAATGCAGGCCCCACAGACTGCAGCATTTCTCTGGATGTGGTCCCATCGTCTGCTACTGCACATGAGCGGATAAAAAAATCTTTTCTACGTGTACCTACTGTATGTAATGTATGTCCTGTATGTATCCATACCTACACACATTTTGTCATAGTGGTGACTGCATGGCCAAGATGAATGCCTATACTATGAGCCAATCATCCGGCTTTGTGTAGTTGGACTATACGAGCCTGTTTTAATAGATCTGGGTGTTGATATTTTTCTTGAGCAGAATGCTGTGTCATAATGATTTGCCTCTGAACATGCAGACTGCTGCCTTTCCAGCCTGCAGTAAGGCTCTTATTGGCCACAAGCGCTCCCTATGTCACATGTTGCAGTGATGTTTCTGAGATGTTACTTTAACCATTTACATTGTGCAATTGGTACTGTATGTGGTCTTGATTTTCTTGCAGATGGTTGAAACATTATGGGTGTAGCAGTTTCCAAGTTCAGCATGTTATTTACTGTATCTGCATAATAATTATTTTGCTTTAAAGTATAATTTTTAATTTCTCCTTAGTATAAGTGACCTACTATTTATTCGATGAACTGTGAATTTTTTCTCAATTTATATTTAACTCGTTATGTTGGCAGTAACAACATTTTATTTCAAGAATTTTCCTTTTGTTAGAGATATTTTTACCAACGTTTTTATATTAAAGGTGAATACATTAATATAATGTGGGCAAATGCAATATGTGATTTATGCTGAAATATACATTATTTA
The DNA here is from genome assembly GCA_002778355.1 of Clitarchus hookeri. NCBI lineage: Eukaryota > Metazoa > Arthropoda > Insecta > Phasmatodea > Phasmatidae > Clitarchus > Clitarchus hookeri. Next base: position 45,441 of record NQII01002215.1, read on the forward strand.
TATCACAATTCCGTAGGATGATATTTGTGTGGTAGATACATAGTTTTCAGAATTTTTCAGGACTTTTAGGATTTCCATTAGGATTTATGTTCAAGATGCAAGTGGTTACATGTATGTACATATATACATGCATACACTACAGGTTCGGTGAAAGGGTATAGTGCACAAGTAGTGAGCTTGTGAAACCTCCTGACCTGTGGTAATTGCTAATGTCACAGGGTGCAGATGATCTCCTGGTTAAGATCTGGAGTGCAATCGATGGCCGCCTGTTAGTGACGTTGCGAGGGGCTTCGGCGGAAATAACAGATATTGACGTCAATGTGAAAAATACCTTGCTAGCGGCGGGGAGCTTGGACAAGATCCTCAGAGTATGGAACCTGCAAACTGCCTCTCCGGTAAGTTCCATTAATATGTGGTGATGTGATGTGTTTGGAAAATACTTTAATTAAATAACTCGTGGCCCCCAAACCAAAACATTGTGGTTTGCTGTACAAAGGTAACCTACAAAGGTTCGTTAAAAGAAGGTCAACAGCTGTGGTGGGGGACTGGATTCCTTATCTTTTTTTTTGCATCTTTTACTGCAGTGACTCACTGGTTTTTTTTTGCTGTGCTGGAATGTGACACCTTGAAAAACATCTGTTCTTCCTCTCTTCCCCCCCCCCTCTTCATGCATGCATCTAAATCCCAATCAAAGAAGGCTGGGATGAATGTATTGATGGGCTAGCAGTGTTGTTTATGGAGGAGGGCTGAGTGATAAAGAGAGAGAGAAGTGAGAGGAGTGTTGATGTAAGAGCAAGAGATGAGATAACAGACTTTTCCCATACACTTCCCTCCAACATCACTGGAACATTTTACGACTACCACTCCTAAATTGTTTTTCCGTGTAAAGCACTCACCCCAGAAATTTTTTCTTTATGTTGGGAAAAAAGGGCTAACATACTGTATTTTATCGCATATAAGTCGCACGTTTTATTAAAAAAAATTTATTGAAAACTTGGGGTGCGACTTATAAGTGAGAAAAATTCCTCCAGCCCCGCACTAACTTTTCATTTACTCCGAATTCACGGCCCACGGCTCAATTTCCAAACTCTTCAGCGAACAAAATCACTTTCATTTTGAAACCTGCGGTGTAGGTACATCGCTTTTCCATTAAGAAATTGTCGCACTTCTTCACTGCCACAACATCAAAACAACACTACGTGCGGCGCAAAGACGATATAAGAGAAAGACGTGTAAGTCACTGCTAACATTTGGTACTCAAGAACCAACGCTAATGTGCTGCTATCTCTTAAACTCCACAGAAAGCTTTCAAAAATAATCAATTATCAGTTATTGAGCAAAATTCATTTCCTTTTGATTCTTTTAAAATATTTTTTTCTATTAAGGATTGCGAAGGGAATTGCGTAACGGAAATATTCAAATGCCTTTCTATATTTTGCATGCATATTTAAAACTTGCAAAGATAAACTGCAGAAATAATGGTTAAGTTTTTGCTTTTAACATAAATCGTTAGAAATACTTGAAATACATAAAAAGAAAGCTCGATAAAATTTTTGTTGTAAAAATATTACTTCAAGTTAAATTACATCTTTATAATTTATTTCTTTTTTCCAACAAATATATAAACTCCGGCAGTCAAGGCTGCATCTCGAGCGCTATATCAGAGCATTCCAGATGAACTACGTCCAACAAACTTGCGGCGCGCTGTTTCCGCTGTATGCTTGGCAACACCGCTTGCTTGCAAGGATACAGCTGCCACACGACCTCTACCAAGGTCGCGTGCATTAGCCACCCGTGGCGCAGGCCGTGTTGTACAGGATTTACAACAACAATGAGCGCAACCTATAAACGATAAATATCATTTTTTTAACACTCTTTGTTTTGTGTTTGTCAGAAGGGATGAAGGAGGTGGGCCAACCCCGCCCCCTTTGTTTGGGATGAAGCGAGAATGAGAAGGGCAGAAACCAAACATGAAGAGTGTGGCAGCAGGAGTGAGGCTGGCCAATTAGGTCAAAGTAACTGCAGTCATAAAGAAAGAGGGGAGAATGAGGCCAAGATCCATTTGGCACTTTTTGTAAACAAAATGTTCCTAGTTTTGTCTTAAAAATCAATGACTATGATGTATTTTTGTAATTTGCATTTTGTCCGCTTTGAAGCTGACAAATTAAGAAAATCAATTTACCAAACCGCAGCCATATTAGTTTTGACGGTTTGAAATGTTTAAATCTAGTGATGGGATGGGACAGTTCCATAATTTTCCGGTTCCGGTTATTCAATTCGGTTCTCAGTTCTGATCAGTTCTTGTATACTGGCTGACACCAAACTTGCACACTCACTGCTCATACTTGTTTAAGGACTTTGGGAATAAGTGAGCATCCAACCAACTTATTTATTTTNAGAAAGCTCGATAAAATTTTTGTTGTAAAAATATTACTTCAAGTTAAATTACATCTTTATAATTTATTTCTTTTTCCCAACAAATATATAAACTCCGGCAGTCAAGGCTGCATCTCGAGCGCTATATCAGAGCATTCCAGATGAACTACGTCCAACAAACTTGCGGCGCGCTGTGTCCGCTGTATGCTTGGCAACACCGCTTGCTTGCAAGGATACAGCTGCCACACGACCTCACCAAGGTCGCGTGCATTAGCCACCCATGGCGCAGGCCGTGTTGTACAGGATTTACAACAACAATGAGCGCAACCTATAAACGATAAATATCATTTTTTTAACACCCTTTGTTTTGTGTTTGTCAGAAGGGATGAAGGAGGTGGGCCAACCCCGCCCCCTTTGTTTGGGATGAAGCGAGAATGAGAAGGGCAGAAACTAAACATGAAGAGTGTGGCAGCAGGAGTGAGGCTGGCCAATTAGGTCAAAGTAACTGCAGTCATAAAGAAAGAGGGGAGAATGAGGCCAAGATCCATTTGGCACTTTTTGTAAACAAAATGTTCCTAGTTTTGTCTTAAAAATCAATGACTATGATGTATTTTTGTAGTTTGCATTTTGTCCGCTTCGAAGCTGACAAATTAAGAAAATCAATTTACCAAACCGCAGCCATATTAGTTTTGACGGTTTGAAATGTTTAAATCTAGTGATGGGATGGGACAGTTCCATAATTTTCCGGTTCTGGTTATTCAATTCGGTTCTCAGTTCTGATCGGTTCTTGTATACTGGCTGACACCAAACTTGCACACTCACTGCTCATACTTGTTTAAGGACTTTGGGAATAAGTGAGCATCCAACCAACTTATTTATTTTGTCTCAAAATTTCTGTCAAAACTGAGTCTTTCACCTTTATTAAAATTTTTTCCAATGTTGGGGGTAAACAAAGCTTTTTCACAACAATGTGTTTGTGTTGCGTGTTAACATGTTTTTTTGAGGGTAGAGGNTTTTCCAATGTTGGGGGTAAACAAAGCTTTTTCACAACAATGTGTTTGTGTTGCGTGTTAACATGTTTTTTTGAGGTTGAGGGTAGAAGTGCTTTTTGACATGCCTCGCGAGATTTGTGTGCCACAGTGATTGCAAATTGTGCATATTTGACATTGTAAATGTCAACCTCGAAATTANGTGCTTTTTGACATGCCTCGCGAGATTTGTGTGCCACAGTGATTGCAAATTGTGCATATTTGACATTGTAAATGTCAACCTCGAAATTATTCCAGACCTCTGACATGTTAAAATTTATCACGGCTCCCAACTAAATTTATTCCATACTGAAAGAAAAGCGAAAACACACGTTTGTGATGGTGCTAACAGTTGGACATTAGCTCAAAGTCCAGTGCAGTGTTGCCAAGACAAAATTTGTTATACGCTTCTACAATGAATTCCTATTTAAGTTCCAGCCTCGGACCCACCAAATTTATTTTAGATTGTGCATTATAGTTGATATACCAAAGTCTTTGCAATATTGAAACATTTTTCCATGTCACATTAACATTATTTGCTTGCAAAAAAGGATACGTTGCTGCAAGAAAACATTGTATTGTTGTGTTTAAATACAGTCAGATTAGCCAACACACCTTCAGCAAGTCCTAAGGAAAAAGTATCCTTTTGTGTAGCGAGTGAGAAATAACGATGCTCTGTACGGTGCAGATTTCCTAAGTTAAATTCCGAAACAGATTACCACACCACAAAATCTGTATTAAAAGTTTGGAATTTTGTTACATACCAATTTACAACCATGTATCTTGCAACTCTTTCCCATTTGTAATAGTGAATCCTCTGGCTGTACGTGCTACATCGAGGCCAACAGTGCNCATGTATCTTGCAACTCTTTCCCATTTGTAATAGTGAATCCTCTGGCTGTACGTGCTACATCGAGGCCAACAGTGCACTTCTACTTTGTTTATATTCCGTCATAGCACCAAACTACTTGTTGAAAAGTGTAACGACTCCGCCACAGATGTAGGTACATTTTAATTAAATTATTAATACATGAGGATACATACATGTTAGTTTTATTTTATTGTTGAACATAAACAAATCATAAAATGTACTGTGCACGATAGCGTGGGTAGCGCGTACCGGCATAAAGCCGTATCCACGCCATTCACATTTTCTGCAGCATANCATGTATCTTGCAACTCTTTCCCATTTGTAATAGTGAATCCTCTGGCTGTACGTGCTACATCGAGGCCAACAGTGTACTTCTACTTCGGTCATAGCACCAAACTACTTGTTGAAAAGTGTAACGACTCCGCCACAGATGTAGGTACATTTTAATTAAATTATTAATACATGAGGATACATACATGTTAGTTTTATTTTATTGTTGAACATAAACAAATCATAAAAGGTACTGTGCACGATAGCGTGGGTAGCGCGTACCGGCATAAAGCCGTATCCACGCCATTCACATTTTCTGCAGCATANGTACTGTGCACGATAGCGTGGGTAGCGCGTACCGGCATAAAGCCGTATCCACGCCATTCACATTTTCTGCAGCATACAACAGGAAAATCAGACAATTTATTAATTTTGTGTTAATTTATCAGTAATGGGCAGTTACAGTACATTATGATGGTACTGTTGGCAAGATTTAGACCTCATTTAGCACCGAAAATGGTAAACAACGACTTTAATACGTGAAACTACCTAGTAGACAAGGTAAGGTTTGACGGATACAGAGAACCAATGGTACAATCACGTCTGTTCCGGTTACATTTTAGTTCCTTCAAGAATCTGCGGTTCCGAGGAACCGATCGTCCCATCACTATAAATACTCATAAAGGCGATATCATTGGAATAAACAAACACGTGATGGCCTAGGGAGAGGGACGTCAAGTCAAAAGTGGGGTGTTTTTAATTCTTCACTAGGTCAGTTGCGCAGGTTGGAGGCGGACTCTACTGTGGAGGTGTCTGTACTATGACCCGCCAGCCTCGTGCTGGTCCCTTATATAATGTAGGACGAGTCAGGCGCCTACTTGGAACAAAATCCGTGAGGGCAAGGTGATGCCTCCAGGCATTGGACGCAAGGGTTTGGACTAGCTTACCACTGGTGTCACTTCCTTTTGACTGGTGCTGATGACTCGCTGGTGTCCTCTGGGTGGAATGTGACCACTCCCCAAGGGGAGAGAGTACCCCTGGTGGTACTCTCTCGTTCGGCAGGCAGGGTGAGCAGCTCCGGGAACCCTAACCGGGAGGCCAAATAAGTTGGCAGGGAGGGTAGCAAAGCGAGGCTCCACTAATTGTCAGACGGCTTGTGCTCTCTCCCGTGGGGACTTGCACCTGAGGGCCTGTTTCGGTTGTTTACTTAGGGGGTGGCAAGATGCAAGGATAGCATCTGTCCTCCGGTCGTTCCTCCTACTACCTCTTCGGTGAGCGAACGTCATGGACAGGAAAGGTGGTAATGTTGANCATCTGTCCTCCGGTCGTTCCTCCTACTACCTCTTCGGTGAGCGAACGTCATGGACAGGAAAGGTGGTAATGTTGATGTGCCACGAGCTCTGTCAGAGGCATATCTAAGCCTCTGGTGCTCCCCTAATATACCGTAGTGCTGAACGCCGCCGCTTATTCCACCTCTGTACTGTTCGTATTCACAAGCGAGTAAACTTCTTTCCTCCTGAAAGGCCGCCAATTCGCATGACACTGCTCTCCACCGTGAGTGGGTGGACTCACCCCCTTGCTTGCCTAGTCCTGGCAGGCAGTCATTGAACGTGCACGCCCGTCTTGGATAATGAGGCCTGGTCCAGTCACCCCTTGCTTGCCACGTCTCTTGGGGATATTTATTCCTATGCATGCCCTCCAGACAGGGCAGTTCACGAGCAGTTTTGACTGGAGCATCTTCTGCAACTCTCGCTATCTCGTCATGCTAGCAGTACTGCTTGCCTTCAGCAGTAATGGTTAGACTTAGCGTATAAAGTTACTATTTGTCGGAACTTGTGTTTCTCAACACACTAGGCAGAAGTTCTAGTCGTGGAGCGTTCTCCTTGCTTCGAGTGTTGGACATGTGCCTCGTCCGCGCTGGGCATAGTTTTACCGGGGTCTCTTTCGCCCTGTACTTCAATCAATATCTCGTCCGCCCTGCGGCAAACAGCTTGGCAAACTTGGTCCCTTGTCCATCAGATGTTAGAGGGCACAGGTTGGAGATATATGTCTTGTAAATTCCTACTGATGGAATAAAACAGATATCTACCAGTTAATGTCTTTTTGGTCCAATCATTCTCTTTTGCTTTCACCTCCCTTACCCACTTTGCCTTCTGTGTGCATATCCTCTTATCTACTTCTCGATGCACGCACAATCGCCGCGATAGAGTTTTTAACCAAAGACGCCACTGAAGGGCGCTCGCACATCTTGTCAATGTTTGGTGTCTAGTTGCTAACTGGTAACGCCGCTCTCCTAGCACCACTGGGGCAAGGGGAGAAAGAACCTTTTCCTGAGGCTTGAGGAGAACAAAGACATTAAGCCATTACAACTCTCAGTTTGTATTTAGGGCCGGACGAACCCCCAGAACGTCATTTGACGTTGAGTTGTTATCGCATTGACTTCCTCTGCCTTGACAACTCAGCAGCTTGCCGTACCACTGCTGTGCTAGGGCCCTCTGCTACAACCGATCCATTACCAGCAAAGCTTACTTCAACCCTCGAGACACTCACTCCACTTGGGAGTCTCACCCTGTCCCTTTAGGACCACACTAGACCACAGTAGGGTTTGAATCATTTTTACGACTACTTTAGTTGCTCTAGGTTTGCTCTTGCTTTAATAGTCCCCTTCCCCTGTTCGTAACATAATGTCTGCAGACTGCTTGATAACTACAAAAGCTTACGAGTTAGTATGGGTTATCATGTTTATTCTCCCGAGAATAAATATGTTCAAGTCGACACACTGCTTTCTAATTCCAAGGGTGATTTGTACCTCTGAACCCCGTGTAAACACCATCCTCCAAGGGAGCGGCAGGTGACCGGGTCTTGCCAAACCATTGCCAATACTAGGGTAGAACTGCGGGCTCCCTTAACTGGGTAGTTTGTACATAGCAAAATATCACACGATTCGCCGACCTCCCATACTGTGAACCCAGTGCCCAAAGGTACTTGGCGCACACGTACGGTAGAGCCATCTACTAGGTACACTCCACGAGGAAGCAACNCACGTACGGTAGAGCCATCTACTAGGTACACTCCACGAGGAAGCAACTGGACCATCCAAGTCAGCTAACCCACTCCATCCACTATGTGCAATTCGCTGGTTGGCGTGCCAGGCCAGATGATGTGTGACCCGGTAGCCTCTGAGTAGCTCACGACGAAGCCTTAGCGTCACCCCAAGTCAGCTAACCTGCTCCATCCACCACGTGTGATTCGCTGGTTGGAACACCAGGCCTGACGAGGTATGACATTATCGCATCTGGGTACTCTCAATTAGGGAATTACTGTCACCTATCCCCTGCTTGCTGCGACGACCCCTAGTACCTAACCTAATGCCATTCACCTGATGAGGAGGGACTAAGTAGGCCGATAAGAAGGCATCTATGGCTCTTATGGCAAGCCAATTGCCAAGCAACCCTTCCCAGTCGGCCTTCAACCTTTCCTCCGCTCAGGATCAAGCACAATCCTCCCGCCGACTCCAGGAGCCTCACTCCTCAGTCCTCCCTAGTAACTTGTTCGAGCCACCCCGGAAGATCACCAGAACACTGCATCCGGTCGTCGTCCGCTTGCGGCTTGGACTGTCCATGGGATTGGGCCTCATCAGCATCTACCGGACGCCAGTATCCCTGTTGCCACCCGGAGCCTAGTAGCCCCTGGGCCAGCCACCACCAGCAGCCGCACACCAGCCGCCCTTGGACGAGGTCGGAAGAGTCGTCGGCCGCAGCCTTCCAGCGTTCAGCTATAAAGCCAGTCTACAGGTGGTAAGCTAGCATCCACTGCCACCCATGCCGCCTTGGACGCCTACCTAGCCTGTCGCAGCCCAACCAG
>NQII01002215.1:54120-110576 GCA_002778355.1 Clitarchus hookeri
ACTTCCTCCTCTTCCCAGTATTTACCATATTATAGGATAACCATGAAAATGAGACGACCCCCAAATATTATTTTGGTCTGCAGGGAAACATCTATTTGTTCAGATATTATTTGGTTATGTATTTTAGAATGATTATTTAATCTTGCACTTAAATAAAGGTTCTACGTGATTACATTTTTTTGCTTTTAATAACACACTACACAACAAATTCATTAAAACATATAAGGACGTCCATTTTATATTTTTCTGNATTTTTTTGCTTTTAATAACACACTACACAACAAATTCATTAAAACATATAAGGACGTCCATTTTATATTTTTCTTCCAATGTTTTTGATATATTGTTAATTGTCTTGTAATGTGATTAAAAATGTGTCTAGCGAAAAAAAATTAATTACTTGACATCACTCAAAGCTAAAACATTGTCCTTAAACACCCACTAATTTTTTGGGTGTAGCAATTGGAATAATATATTGTCTTGTGTTCAGGTAATTACATTTTGAAAAGGCGACAGAAATCGTAAGTACACACAGGGCAGTACTTGTGGATAGACCCACACAGACACACATACACATACACGTATACACGCACACAAAAAAATTCTGGCGACAAATTTTCCCGAAGCAGGGTTATGGTGTTTCGCTGTCTGGGCCAGCTTCTTCAGGTGATGTGGAGCACCAAGTGGCGCCATAGGAAGTGCCTTGTGAGGACTTGTTAATGGAGAATGCAACTACACTAAAATTAGATCTGTTTACTACTGCAGACTGAATAGTAATCCAGAATGGATGGAAGAAAATAATGAATTTTTGTCAACAGCCCTAGCAGATCTGAGCAAAATGAAACTATTGAATATTGCAACATTCCTTATGTGATTTCCTTCCCTTAATAGTATAAGTAGATAATGGCAATTGAAGATAGTTTAAGTAGGACATAATCAAGCCACTCTTATATACCTTGGTAGTGGAATATTAAAATAGCATAACGTGGTTTCAAACATGCAAATTGAATTTCATCAGTAGCAAAAATTTTAAACTGGCAATTAAATAAATTCAGCTACTACCAAACAAAGATAATCACTACAAGACATAAGAAAAAACTATTCCTTAATACTGTATGTGCTATCTAATTAAGTTGAAGTGGATAATAAAATTATAACTTTTATTTGTAAAATAAATTTTTTGCTGTCCAGTTTGATAGAAAGAAAATGTATCAATTTTGCTCACAAAATGCTTTAAAATATATGACAGGTTTCCATGGGAACTAAGTTAACTAACATCTTGTCAGTGCTGAAGGTGTACTATAGTTCTGATACAATTAAGAAAGTTAATGTTCAAGATGAATTGTAATAATAAATAGGGAGTTCTTATATACTGTTCCAATGCATTATTAAAATACACATTCCCTGGCATAACTCATATGCATAATTTGTTGTCTCAGTTACCACTGGTATATTCAGTGGAACCTTTGAAAATGTCAGAATATAACCTTTACGCTTTGCACATTTTGATAATTATCAAATAGAGACAAACCATATTCACAGATTTTCAGAAGCGTGAAATCCGAAAGCTTACTGCTCCGATGAATGTAGATTGGTGTTGCAGTCAATAGTGTCATCCTTCGTGATTACGGATGCCCCTGTAACATCAGTTGATGAAAAAATTATGTCGAGCAGCCAGCCATTCAAATGTAATATTTTTGTAAGTCCTAATTTATGATGGGCTACTTGTAGCTAATTCAGAATAAGCGTTCAAACCTAAAAATTGACAATCAAAAACTTTTTCAAGAATTAACCTAATATATGTACATCTTACTGGATTAATACATACATAATTTTAAATTTGGTTCAAATCTAAGGAAAAAATAAATGTCTTAACATTAAAAAATACTGGACAGTCTATGAAAATCAATATCTGACATAGAGTAATAAAATTAGATAATTATTACTTATAATTTAAAATGACTAATCTGAGGAAATAAAATACTGAATTTCCTACAAAATGAGATGTGGGAATAAAATTCAAAAAGCTGCTAACCTATGGAGCTTTTGAATTACGCTGTACAATAGGAGACAGAATTTAAGATTTCGCAAATAAGTTAACAAAATTATTTTATGAAATCTCACTATCTGGATACCAGCACTCTTGAATTTTTTTAAAATGTAATTAGTAGCCTAGTGGCCTTTACCCGCTATATATCTTGTATTCAGGTAAATACGGTATGTATTAAAATAGGTAGTTTCAAGCATGCTGCGGCTGTGTGAAGACTGTGGGACTGTATGCACTCTAGGTAGCAGTGCTGGTCGCTCACACGGGAATGATAACCGGCGTGAAGTTCTGTCCGCTCATGACTGGACCGGCCCTGTACTTGGTCACTACCAGCACAGATGGCTCTGTCGCCTTTTGGAGCTACCAGAGGATGCCAGATTCCACCTACATTTTCGAGTAAGTGAACTCTTATTGTTTGCTGCTGCAATATTTTACGCAAGTGTTGCAATATTTCATAAACCAATCAATCTGAATGAGTAGATTAACTGCATTAATGACAATAATGTAGAAATCTTGTGTGCAAGATACACACAGAGTTGCTATGCATAGCAAAGTGTTTAATATTTTTTTAGTATTTGTGGTTCATGGTTCCTAATTGTGTCATTTTTTTTCTGTATATGTAATTAAGAGGTTTGTATTTTCGAGCACAATAACGGGAGCATTCTGTAACCTCCTATGTGGTAGTTTGGATTTGTGGACCTTCAATAACTCTAAGGAAAGAGGGGTCACAATTTAATTTGAAAGTTGAATAGGTCCATGTGGCATCGTGGACCATGATTTAAGTAAAATTCATATGGAATGCAAAGTAATTAAAAAAAAAAAAACATTCCTCAGAAATACTAGACTCTTTATATCAGTGTCTACAACTACAAAAGATCTCTCAAGAGCATGATGTTAAGAGCCACCCAAATCTCTTCACTTATCTCATCTTAAAAAAGAGATGTGTGTTGAAAAATAATTAATATTTAGATATTAGAAATTAAGATATTTAAATCAAAATACAATGAACTTCCAGAAGTTGAAGGTTTTACAGGTTAGAAACCATAAAGAATAATAGGAATTAATAATTTGGCTGTTTATAAGCAAAAAGAAAATTTTGTGTTGTTATAGGAAGAGAGAATTTTTATAAGGAATACAGATTATTTAGTGTTCACAAAATTTCTTTACGAATGCTTGTAACATTAAAACAATTTACAGAGAGGAACGTTCATAGTAAAATATATACAGTAGACTCTCTATCTACTGTTATACAGGGATTTGTCATAAAATTTCCATACATGCAGGATTTCTAACCTTATTAGACTTCATGTTGAGTATAATGAGGCCTATACATTATCTATGAATAAAGTTTAAACATAATAAAACTGGGATTATATTAATGTAAATAATGCATTTAAAAAACATGTCAGTGCAACTTGTTTAAGTAAACAATATAACATCTCAAAATACTGTATATTATTGATTGTAATCCGACACCGAATGCAACTCGACTTAAAACTTTCACGCCGTCTGAAAATGAAAATAATGACACCGAATGCAAGCCAAATCTTGAATGTACCGTGAGCACTCGATCAGCTGAGAGATTGCGGAGTGATTATAGACCGGCAGTGTGTTCACCGTGGGCGGGACTGTGAAGGGGAAGAGATGGAGTGAAACAATGCACTCCTCCATGTTGCTACATGTTGGTGACACCTTGCACGCAATGGTAAATGTCTGTCTCTTAAAGTAGGTAATTAATTATATTTCACTGCAAAAAACTTGTAATTTCGAGACAGACTGCATAAATAATGCGATTAAAATCTATTTATTCCTGGTCTTAAATAATTAATCATTCAATTTTCCCCTGCACTTACACCTTTCGCAAGTGAGCTGCACTCGCGCTCGGTGCTTAGCCATTATTAGACAACAAAAGGTGTCGAACAGGCCCCTACAGGATATCAGTTTATTCAAAAGATGCGTTTTATATTGAAATAAATGAATTTAAATCTTTCGATTTCCCTTCAGTAAGTTACTGAAAATGAACTTTATAGTTGGTAATACAAGTCTGTCGATGTTCAATCAAATTTTGGCGACAAGGCGTCACATATATACTTCTCTGCATATAATTTTATTCGCAAAGATGCTGTCCATTGAGTTAAATTAATTTTTTGTTTTAATATCATGTTGATTTTACGCCAGATACAATTAAACACCAACTTTATGGGGGAAAATGACCTTTAAACACAAAAGAAAACATCTTTGCAAATAATAATACCTCATTAAAATGTATTGTGTAACATTTCTGGCGAAACCATTTGCTTATACTAGTGATGACAGTTGCAACTATTTTGAGTGACTGATAGATAATCTCTGGCCAGACCGCAGCTTCCCCTCTCAATGGCATATAAGGGGAGGAAAAAGAATGTGCAACTTAGAGAGACAGAAAGAGGGAGAGAGAGAATGTATGCAAGGTCACCACGCTGGTTGCTAGGTAAACGCTTCCCCTCTCATCAGGCGTGTAAGGGGAGGTAGCAAGCCAGACTCCTATTATGTTGTGGGAAAATCACATTCTGCAGAGCAGTGATAAACGGGTGCGCTTGTATTTCACATGCAGGATCCAGTTACTAGATTTTTGCATAATCGAATAGCTTAAAAACAATCATTGCTGGAAATCTTAGGTAATGGGACCAAAAGTTATTTTAATCGATGCAACATCTCATAAACTATAGAAGCAGGTAGTTTTATTATTATTTATATAAGAGTGCATACCTGCCAACCTTTCTGATTTTTCCGGAAGTCTTCCGGAAAAAGCTGTTACATATTTTTTACTGGAAATATGTACATTCTTCCGATTTGTAGTTAGTCGATTCAGTAAAAAATTATTATTGCTATTATTTTACGTTAAAACACAGAAATCGTAGTGTTGCGACTATATAGATCGATACTGATTTTAGCTGCATCCAAGAGATCACGTTATGAGAGGGCGACAATCTATTTTCGCATATCTATTGTTTGTTGGAGTTGCATTTTTCCGTCTATGTGGTTTTTAATAGCTACCGGATTTGTTTGTGAATATTTATTAACTGAAGAAGAATGAATATTAAATTGATTGCGATTCAGAAAATAAGAAATGATAAATGTATAATTTTTTGAAGAAGCACGAGTAAAATAACATTTTGAGAAGATTTTAATTGCAATATTATGATTTCTACTTAAAGGTAACAACTGATGACTTGGATATTTATTTGAAATGTTACAAAAGGCACCCAACGTATTAATGACAGAGTTGTGAATTGTCTGAAACGTAACACACTACCCACATTTTTGGTCTGTGTGACAATGTTACAATCAAAATATATTGTTGTTAACTGTTCTGCATAGTCATTTTACTGTATCTAAACAGATGTTAAAAGTTTTTTCCGCCAGAATATTACATATTGGTTTAAGATTGTTTAATAAGTTGCATAGTAATATGACTTTATTAAAATATTAATTTTAGTCTACCTAATTTAATTATTTATTTAATGTAAATAGCATCATTTGAATGAGGTGATTTTCTAATGACATTTGTGGATCTCTCAGGTCAAAGCCTACTCAGTACAATGAACGCATGCGTCCTGGCCAGGCACAGATGATATGTGCAGCGTTCAGCCCAGGTGGGGTATTCCTAGCTGCTGGCAGTGCGGATCATCATGTCAGGTGTGTGTGTACATCAGCATAAATCAGCATTTACCTTTTTCTAGTTTGAACATATGAAAGTGATCATAATTATCAGAAATTCTTCTGAAAGTAAAATTGATGTGCATGCTGTAATATTATTTTTAATGTTCCAGAAACGTACCACGCCAGTTAATTTTAATGCTGAATAATTTACATACCTAATTATTTGGTTTTCAAAAATATATATGTGTATAAACTAATGCAAATGGGCAAACTTAATGTGATCATAAAAACACTGCATATATTATAATTGTTATTAATAATGAAGAGGTGTTCAGAGCTTTAGAAATTTTTATATGCCCAATTAAAGGTTTTTTTATTTGACTCTAAACAAATAACAAATCTTAGGAATTTATAAGGTTTTCAAATAGCGTAAATATAATTGACTCAGTTCACTACGATTTCCTGTGATACAACAGCTTGTAAAACCTTGTAGTGAGGAAACAACTGTGATATATATATATATATGTGTGTGTGTGTGTGTATATACATATGCACACACATGTATTACTGTAGTAAAAAGTATTTACAGTGAACAATACTATATCAGGTTTTAAAAATTACGTTTTTCTTGTTTCAGTTATCTCTTATTATTTGTGGTGATTCAATTTTAAGATACTCACTGTATCTGTACTTAGTGCCTTCTCATGGATAAATCGCTTGAAGGATATGATCTGTGCTGCTTGCAGAGTGTACTCGATGGTGGGGGATGACGGACCTCACCGTATTCTTGAGCATGAGGCACATGGGGACCGTGTGGACAGTATACAGTGGGCTCACCACAGCCTGCGCTTCATCTCTGGCAGCAAAGATGGCACAGCCAATGTGTGGCACTATGAGCGTCAGCAATGGAAGTCCCTCCAGCTTGTCATGTCAACCAAGCTACCAGGGTAAGCTCCATGTGCTGTTTATATTTCTAAAGTATTTATAGATAGTTCTATTTATGTAGGTCTACATTTTTATGGTCCAGCACTCATCATTTATAACCATATAAATTATGTTTTTAGAATATTCTGTGCAAGCTTAGTGATTTAAAAAAAAGGTTTGTTCTAATAGATATAGTTCATTCACTAGTATTTCCAGCTTTTCTGAAGCCCTGCTAAAGTTCTACTTTCAGGATATTCCTCCACATCTATAAAATCACACCAAAGGGACAGCGCACTACATTTGTGCATACTTAGTATGATATTTTGCATAAGAAAGTAGAGATGGGTCCAAATCCCATTTTCGCATGTATTATCTATTCCGATACTTTGTGGCCGATCCTGCAGATAGTGCCGATACAAATGATTTCATTTGTAATATTTTATATAGTGTCTGAGAGCATTAAAAAAACTTCTATTACTTCGGGAAATATGCACTTTACACTTGTGAGGAGTAGCTTGTATAAATTTAAAATACCCTCAAACCTCATTTTTTCTGTTTCCTTCCATGTCAGATTAAAAATTGCCCAACAGACTTACAGGCTCATTTTTTCATATATGGCCACCAGATCCAACTCAAGTTCATGCATCCACTATTTGCATTAGACGCACAGAGAAACTGTCATATTTCCTTCGCAATTGTTTGTTGACATTTACGTGATAGAATACGTTTTACAATAAATACCGTATTTAAATGATACCATCAGCTTCTTTGTACTGGTCGGGCTGGTTGTGTACCAGGTTCTTGGATTCTGGATCTTTCTGCTGAGTGGCCATGAGTACATCCATGCTATTAGTGTACTTGAGTTGCTGCAATGTTATCTTATTGCATGGTGGCATGGGTCGTGCAGGTAGTGGTATGACTATCTCCCGGCTGTGGAGTGCGGAAGTCTCGTGGTGCCTGTCCAGAAAGCATGAGAGTGCATATGGAAGCTCGGTTGTTCGCCCTGGGCAGTACTGGAAGAAGAAGTCAATTTCTTGTAAAAATATTGTCCACCGTGCTAACTTAGATTTCCTGTCTTTGGTGGTTTGTAACCATACGAGTGCTGGCATCTCTAGATACAGGACCACTCCCAGACCTTGGCTGCTAGCATTGGTTTGTTGGACCAGTGGTAAGTTGGCTGGTAGTCTGTGGTCGGTGGAGCATCTTTAGGTGTCTGAAGGCTTCTTGCAGTGATTCGAAGTCTCGTGCCTGATGTGCTCCCCATTCCCACCGATGGCCTTTTGCAAGCAGTTCGTGAAGGGGTTCAATGAGTTGGGAAATGTTGGGCACATAATCCCTACTCCAATTATAGGTAGAACTGCCTCAGTTGTTTCTGGTTGGTGGGTGGGATTGCCTCCAAAGTGGTTTACTTTGGTGGGTTAGTGGCCTGGAATACTGTAGCGTGGTCATTCAGGACCTTCGTCAATTGCCGGAGCTGCTGTTCTGTGGTCTGATTGTTGAGTAGCTCAGGGGCGACCGTCTGCACAGGATCTGTGTAAAGCAAGGTTTCTCATTAGATAGAGTTTCATGGTTGGTGGCCCAGGTAGATTCGCCTTTGCCCATAATCCAGGATGAAATTTTGGTCTTCAAGCCATGTTTGGCGTAGTATAACGGGGTCTTCTAGCTGGTCAGTGACAATGAAGGTCGTGTTGGCTTGAATACCCACAATGCTGATTTGCAGGGTATCCTTCCCCCTTGTAGGTAGATATATGTCTTGTTGCGCTAGCTGGATTGAGGCTTCCAGGGGCTGAAGGTTATCGTGATCTCCCTCTCTCAGGGTTCCTGTGAGAATAATGTTGGCAGTGGCGGCTGTATATAACGTGGCTAGTGCACTCACATTTTCCCCATTGCATCAAGACTCGGGGGATGGCTATGGTGGCCGTCCTTTAGGCAGAGGGTCTGTTCTGTTTTGCCGGGGGCGGTGGTCCTGACGCTCTTCTGGCTTGCCCATTTCCCGAAAGCTTGGCTGTATCTGATTTCTGTTGAGCTGTACTTGGTCCTGTTCTGGCAGCCATCTCCTCTTGATAGATGGTGCAGTCACTGTGGAAATGCCGCTCGGGGCAGTACCAGCATTTGGGTAGCTCATGTTTAGGTGGCGGCGGGATTTCTTTGGTTTTACTCTTGGTAACTGGTGGCTTTCGGAGTTTGTCAGTAATGTGTGGGCACTCAACTCTCTCATCCTGCTCGTACTTCTTTGCCCTCTGGTCTAACTCTTCAATGTCTTGGGGCTTGGGTGCCCGAAAGTGTGGTTTGAGGTATGGTTGTATAAGGCATAGGATGGTGGCGATGTAGGTCTGTTCATCTTCCTCAGGGAAAATTCTCTGGAACATTTGCTGTTTTCGCATAATAAAGATTTCTATGTCTTTCTGTGGGCCTTGGTGGGTACTGTAGAAGGTGGTGGTAAGGTTGTCAAGTACTTCTGGCCCGGAGAACTGTTTGATGAGGGGCCTGCGTAGCTGTTCCCATGTAGCAAATAATTCTCCATATTTATTCCACCAGTGCAGTGCCTTGTAGCGGCTTTCTGGTTCTCAATAGCCATTGGATCGTGGGCATGTTAATCCGGCCAAACTCCAGCTGGCAGTCCTCTATGAATTGAGATGGATCTTAATGAAGAGAGCTCGCGAATTCTGGTAATGACCTTCTGTCAAAGGCGGCGCCTAATGGCAAATCGGGGTCAGCTGGCAGGCTTGGAGTCTGGCAACTCTTGTCGGCATGTTTGGCATCTGAATGATAGCCCGTTTAGGTCGCGCAGTCGGTCAGTCCATCTGAGGCACTGATGGAGAAACGTCTGGGGGCAATCTTCGCAACGGATTTGGTATATTCCGATATCGGGGCAGTTTGACTGACAGCACTTGCCCTGCTGCGTCTGCACAGCGAAATTCGAGCTCGTTCAGATCCCTTTCTTTATCGGCCCGTCCGAGGCAGACGTAGTTATATGGGTTACTGCAGTGTTCACATTCAATGGTGAGATGGCCGGCCTTAGCCAAGACTATTCTGAAGGGTACAGAGATTGTCTGGGTTAGCATCTCTTTCTTCATTAGGCATTTTGAGGATAATTAATTTGGGTGCCACTAAATTTTTTTGTTACTGCAATTTTGAAACCGATTTTTCTCTCAGGGTAATGTAGGATTGCCTGATTGGCTCTATCATCCTTCAACCCCTTCGTTGGGTACCACAAAAACTTGCTAATGGCTATAGCTGTATTTGCACGTAGGGCGGGGGCCTAGGTGTATCTGACACTGAGAGGCCTGGCTGAGGCATTAGCATTGCCGTTCCCTGAGGATGAGAGTGGCCAGAGGACCGGGGAATAGCTACGGTTATCTAATGAATGTCAGGGGGCGTTATCTGCGTGCGAGTTTTATGTGCTCTGGGTGAAATCGAGTTCTGGTTTTTTTAATCAAGACGTTAACAAATGCAGTGTATTTGTTCATCAAGACATTAATTAAAACACAGGCCCCTTGTAGAGTTCACATAAAGAACACTCTATGGTACAGTAACGTGATACAGTGGAACCGCGCTATAACGAGTATGGCCTATAGCGACACATTCGCTATTGCGATAGTTTTTAAATGCACTGTCATTTTCCCTATTTTGAAAGGTGCTTAACTTCGTTTATAACGAAAATCTGTCAATGAAGCCTTTCGCTATAGCGATAGGAACATTTGTAAACTCGTATTTTTTAAATGTTTAAACACGTCGTATCGCGAGTGACATTCGCCCATTTGCCACGTGTGAGCCAGCCTTTGTTAGTCTGTGTGGCGACACTCGCGTTGGCTGGAGCTATGATAAGAGGAGCGGGCAGGTGTTGTGAGGGATAAGGAAGATGGTATTATAGTGGAAGGGAGAGGTACGAATGGGAGTAGAGCTAGTCGAGGCCAAGAAAAGAGGGGTACGCTGGTAAAAGTGCCGAAGGGGGGTGGGGAATGGTGGCACCAAGATGCTAGCAGCCTGCTGCTCTTTTATGCTGTACTGTCTAGGCGGTTGACTACTTTAGTTTAGTTAAATAAAATGGGGATTTTGAATATTGCAGGTGTTTTATATTATTAAGAACTAATTTTAAATGCCAAAGTTTGTTATAAAGTTGTCTTAGATCGTAAGGGCGTGACCCGGGAAAAGTTTTGTAATTAAAAAAAGTTATTCATTATTAGTGATTTTTGTTGTGCAAAAACGGGAATTTGAATATTGCAGGTTTTAAATGTATTAAAAATGGATTTTAAATGCCAGAGTTTGTTATAAAAATGTTGTAAATCCTGAAGGCGTGACCCAAAGAAAAGTTTTGAAATTTAAAAATTAGTTTTCCATAAACTGTGATTTTAAGTAACTGGTATTTAAAGAATGATTTCACGAGTGATTTTAAGTTGCTGTTTTAATTAGAAATACTATTGATAGTTTACTAGTGTGCTATTTTGTATATTGAGGTGTTGATTTGGGTAAATTACGCTTATTTCCTCGTGGGTGTGTCACTCTGCCGAGCGAGTAAAAGTTTATTGGGAAACTTTGTTTTAAAATATTTTAAGTCGTGAAAAGATGCTGAGGGCGTGTAATTAATGATTTAAAACAATAATTAGTTGTGAGAAAAAAAAAGTTTGAAAAAAAAAAAAAAAAAAATGTTATGTGCTGTAAGATGAAAGGTAGTTAAAAGACTGTTAACAACTGCTGCGGGCGGCCGGTCTTATTTTTCTTTTACATGACTTGCTGGTTTTTTTTGCAGTGTTGGAATGTCACCCCTAAAAAAAAAACGTTGTGTCGCCTCTTTCTTTCTTCTCAACCTGAGAGGCTGGCTATCCTCTGCCTTACATGGAAACAAAGAAGGTTTGGAGAAATTTATCGATCGGCAACATGAATGTGAAAGGGTGTGGAGGGGAAACTTGAGGGAGGAGATACAGGAGAAGAAGAGGTAGGTGAAAGAGAGAGACAAGGAGTGAAGTAGCACGCTGATTGGTAGGCAACTAACTCCATCCCGCAACCCGAAAATTTGGGGGAGGGGAAGAAGAAAGGAGGAAGACACGTCGCTCGCGTCTCCTGGTCGTTACATACACTTCATACGCATAGTTTACAGCATTCTTTAAACACAGGATCTACAAGGGCAGCCCGTAAGAACCTCCTGGCCGGAAGGGCAACATTGTACATTACACACACTAAATTAGGGCACAACACTTTCGTACAAAAAAAAAAGTAAATTGTGTTATAATAATAACTCTCTATAGCGATAATTTATTTGCCATTGTCGACTATCGCTATAACGCGGTTCCACTGTATATTCTCATAGGCCTAAGGTTAAAATGTCGACATGCATCAAAATATATGCAGGTAGGAGTAGTGGCATTTTTCGAAGGTTTATTTCAAAAGTGCTCACTTTTTCATGCACAGACTTTAACCTATTACAACTGTATTTAAATTTGTTGTCTACTTTTTCATCCTCTAATAGTCTTAATCACTAGGGAAAAAAATTCATATTTATTTTAAATAATTTAATTAAAAAAACATGGCCTTTGCAGCTCAAATGACTCAGAGGAGGACAGCAAGGTGAAGCTGAAAGTGTCAATGGTCAGCTGGGACGCAAGTGACAGGTGGGTTACTACCGCATCCAGTGACTACGTCCTCAAAGTGTGGAACGCCAACACTGGTGAGCACTTCATTATTGCAGATCAAGTCTATATCATAATGGGACCTCATTCTCTTGGTAAAGGCTGGGATACTTTGTAACTTTTTTCTATACTACTGTCGTGTGTGGTTTCAAGTTTCTTTTCCTGCACAAATATGTAATGTCTTCCTTTGTGATGCCAACTCAGTCCCTCAGATCCTGGTTAGTTTTTCATTTATGTTTTTTCCTTCTGTATCATGTTTTTGTGTAAAAGTGCTGATGCATTTTTTGTTTAATATAGCTTTTGCCACCATATGAAACAAGACATTCTCATTTGCAAAGGATGCATTTACCAGTGTGACAATTATTATTACTGGCTAGCTACTGATGCAGTCTATTTGTGGTTTCTTCATATTTTTGTATCAAACCTGACGCGTGGCGTGCATTTATACCATTTCTTTTTGCTGCAACAATGTATTATCATGTGTGCGCCACGTTTCCTACAAGTGATACAACCCTGAAGGGCAACTACCCAAGCCAACATTACATCTATAACCAGGGGGATGCCTGGAGACCATAATGAACCTGAAGGTGCGCCTTAAATAAAACCCCTTGAAATTGAAAAATTCCAGTGAACCACGCCAGTGAAGTTGCGCCTGAGTTCACACAGCTGATGCAATCCGCACAACAGGAAGGCTGGTTTTCAGCTGCCTCGAGAGATGACAGCAGAGTACGGCTCCGCCTACGAGGGAGGAGCCACCCCCGCCAAAGCTACCCAAAGCCGAGAGGCACCCGAGACACTCCCAGCGCAGGAGAAAATATGACCCTGCACCGCCGCAGAATGGCAGTTGATATTCAGCAGCTCATTCCACCACTTCGTGTACTGCAGCCCTCTGCGCTGTCTGCTCTATTCTGCTCTCCTCACGAAAGACCAACAGTTGATCTTCAGCTACCAATGCTGGACTTCTTCAAGCACACGCTGCAACCCCAGAAGAGTCGTCATCCCCCCTTCCCCCCGAGTCACCCTTACACTTGACACTTACCATCAAATTCTCACCCCATTACCCCCCCTCACGTCCCTTCAGGACACCCCCAGCTTCAGTTAGGGATTAGTTGTTCTGCTATTTCTTGTGTGAAATGTGCTTAGTCATCCCCTGTAAGCGTCACCCCACAACGGAGAGGCAGGGAACCGTGGATTTGATACTGGTTTTGCCAAACTTAGTGTAGGACTGCAGCCTGTCCCCTAAAAAAGGGCTTGACGTACGTCATCAATATACAACCTATTAGACGGCCACCCATACTGTGGACCAGGCACGGAAAGGTACCTGGTGCATCCGTACAGTAAAGCCACGATCACTAGCAAGACACACGATGAAGAGGCTAAATTCCCCTTGTCAGCTAGCCTACTCCAGCCACAGCTTATAAACTCGCCGGAGGGAGTTCCAGGTCTGACAAGGAAGGATCTACCCCTTCCAAAAAACACTCTCGCTAGGGAAATCATTGCTTGCCACCCCATTGCGGAAGTGAACCGTAGCACTTCATCCCTGGTAAATGCAGTTCACCCAAAGGATGGGTTGTAAGTAAAGCGACAGGAAGGTAGCTGCTATCGTAGCTGGCAAGCAAGCACTGCTTCAACAACCTGTCCCAGCCGTCAGCTGTCTGACCCCCCAAGAACGGACTCATGCCGCCCTCCAACTGTTGAGCCCTCACCTCACAGTTCCCCCCAGTCACTTGTTTGGTTCCCTGGTGAATCGACCCAGTGCTGCATACCCTGTCGTCGAGTTCCTCCGCCTAGACCTGCCTCTGGAACTAGGTGTCGGGCCAGCTGACGACGGATATCTTGCACCTCCAACCGTCATCAGTGGGCCAGAAACCGACCTGACGCTGTCGCCACCAACCAGCCGGTTCAGGAAACCTGATGCCGGACCTACACCGACCAGCATCTGTCGCCCGGCACTGGGAGGTAATCCAGCAGCTCCACCAGCAACCAATACTAGCGCAGCCAGACTTTGTGCCACTCTGGAGGACTACCCACCCGACTTTATACAAAGGCACCATTAAGGCCAAGCACCAGATTTTATAGACCCCGCCACAGTAAGGTCTATGCTCCCCACACCTTTGCGACTGTTCTAGCACAGGACTAAGAAACATACAAGTATTGAAACATTGACACACTCGTGTCCCTAGACAGTCACGCACCAGACCTTTGACAATTCGACAATTCACCCAATGTATTATGTGTGTGGTGTTTTCCTAAATATGCCGTGTATCACAGGGCGTTTATACTTCTGTTAGCATATGAGTATGATATTTTTTGGTAATTAAAACTTTTAGTTATATTTTATCTATAAGATATAATATTTCATTTATAATTAATATGAATAAAAAGAGAAAGAAAATAGGTGTGTTGGTAATGCCTAGTAAGGTATAGTTCTTTTGGAAAGTATTGTTAAAGTAAGTGCTCACATCTGGTGCGCTGTCTCTTTAGCATAGTTTTCTAGATTTGATTAAGCTTTGTCAATATGAGGCAGATGAATATCCTGAAAATCTTTAGCAGAGCTTCAGAAAGTTGGAAGTAACTGTGAATAGACTATAGTTCTGTTTCCATCTGTCTAAATAAACAAAATCCTATTTCTACTTATGCAGAGGTGAATCGTACATTTTTCCTTTTAATTTTAACACTCATCCTAAATAGACTACACTAACACACGCTGATTTTGAAAAGGCACTTAGCATGTCTCTGCAAGCTCTACTTGATGAAGACACCTGTTGATGATTGCCTCCTCTTTGAGCATGTAAATATGTAATTACCTTATTTTCGTGTATATTGAACATATTGGTATATCAGTGACTTGCTCGCTTGTGTCCGGGACACATTCTTAATTTGAACTTCCCACCCTGCCGTCACTGAAACTGCAGTTGGCAGCACTTCGTCCAGTGCTGCATGCGAAGAGTTGGCAACTCTGAGCTGGCAGCAAGAAGCCACTCAGTTGTTCGTAATCCATCATGGCGGTGAGTAGTGCTATTGGGCAGCATCACTGCTAATTGGTGTTTTCGTTTTGCATCGCTACATATTGTTTGGTTTACAGTCCACAGTTTTAGTTTGTAACATCATTTTGGTCCAATTTCGCCGGAATTTTCCGGTGTTCACACATTTTCTTTACATTTCAGTATTTCATTTTGCGTCATGTGTGCTTTGTTTGCTATGTGCTACCGTGAGGTGGATTGAACGTTTGGTGAGCATAGTCAATTTTTCTATGTTGATTGTGACTTAAAACGTGTTACTTTTTTTTTATTGCCTTAAGTAATTTTTTTTGTTGTTTTGCCGTTGTGATTGACCAGTCTTTTTTAACCTAACTGGCCTTTGTTCGAAGCAAATGGTCAGACTAGTTTCATCGTCAATGTTATCCACAAGCATTTTACAGAGTCTAGCACGCAGTAGTGGCTACGGGAAATAATTTTTTTGTATAATTGTGATGCTTGAATTTGTTCGTGGTTTGTCGGCATGTATATTTGTGTCACTCACCATGACTGACTTATTAGCAGCGACCTTGTAGCTTTGTTTAGCTGAAGGGCGAGTTAAGCATGCGTGTGACTTTGCAAAGGTAGTGGCCAATGATGCATCAAAGGTTAGGTTATTTCTCTCTAACATTCAGGATCTTTTAGACGTTTATAAATTGTACAACGTATATACATTTTGGTGGAAGCTTCATCAGAAGAGAGTGAAGACTTTAATCTTGAACAACACGTGCAGCGCATGGCCGACTTTGAGGAGCAATACTACACGATCATAGCCGCAGTCAAGACCATGGACAAAAAGCCCAAGGTATCTGCTAAGGCTGCAGATGATGCAGCAAAAGTCCGTAAGTTGAACGTAGTTTTACCAAAAATAGTGCTTCCCATCTGCTGCTGGCTGGAGCAAAGGCTCGCAAAACAAGGACCAGTAAGACAGAACTGCAATCATCGTACCGCTAGAGACCATGCCACCGGGCAAGTTGCTGGTGGTCGGGCCTTAGGAGGTGTAAGGGGCAGAGGCATAACTGCACGAGAACAGCAAAGCATCTTGAAATGTAACTTTCGTCATTCACTTTTTTAACAACTATCCACGTTCCAGGGTGATTGTGAAGTCTGTTGAGTCGCAAAGTCGGGTGGCTTCCTCACACAACTTGGTGTATGCCAGTGCATTCCCAGTGGCAGTTCCCTCAGCATGCCTAGCATGTACAGTGGATCTTTGATGCCTTACATCTCCCAGTCCAATATCGAGACATGATGTGGTAGAGTGTCAAAGGATTGAACAGGTGTCCAGGAGAAGCAGGCACATTAATTATGAACTCAACGGTGGGTGGAATCTTGAGTGACTGTGGTGGGCCTCATGGAAAGCCAGAGCCCATCTCCAGTGCCAGTGCCCAGACATGTCACAGACCCAGGTAGTCAGATAGAGCAGCAGCATTGCTGACATGGAAACGTCTCTGGTAATATCGTGGGGATTATCTTTACAAAGGTCACTGCTACTTTCCCTCTGAGGAACACTCAATAAGAGCATCAGTATCACTGAGAACCAAGTGTTCCTCCATTGAGAAGAGCAGAGGCTCCTCGCACTTCTCCATAGCGACTGACAATGTGGTAGTATTGCAATGCTAATAGTGGCACTGGAAGGGTGCATGGGGATAAACATGCCTCCTCTCAGATGTAGAGTAGAAGTAGCAGTCCAAAATGTGGATACAGTGGGAGCTATGTATTGAAGCACAGAGGGCTTTGTGTAGAAGGTATGGTTTTATTTTTTGTGATTGTTTTATTGACAAACCAATAAATGCATTCACACCCAGCATGTACCTGTTTAGTCCCTGAGAGGCTGGCCGTAGATTGCCATTGGTATAGGGAGGTGCGGACATTGTGGATGCATGGCAGGGGCGGTATTCTGAACTCAAGCTTACAGGGCATAGCAATGAAGCTAGTAGCAGGCAGCAGTGGTGAGACAACCAAGTGGTTGACCAACAGCATAAATTTGTAGCCGAGGAGAACAGCTGCACACGATGGCTGCACTGGGTTTATATGTGCTTCGACCATTGGTTAGTGAGGGGGGATAGATGTAAAGGGGGGAGACAGAGAGCCAGGCATCCCACCTGCGTGGTTGGGATGTGCATGCAGTACCCCTTTATGGCTAACGACTCGAGGGGTGAGAAATACACCACTTGTCGGACCACTGGGTGTCAGTTAAAAGAATGATACATTTCCTGGGACAACCCAGCTCAAGACCAGTGAGTATAAAAACCTCAGAGCCTAAGAGTTGTTGAGTGGATGAGTGGTTGCAGTTTCAGCGATAGACGAGAGCGAAAAGAGAAACAAACTGCAAGAGAAGTGACCAGCGATAGGAAAGACATTACAAATGATGGTAACAGACAGACTGAACATGTGTTAATGACGAGTATGAGTTAATTGACTATAACCAAACAAGGACATTAAGGACGTTAATTAGTTTTGAAATAGTCATTAAATATTGCTCTCACTGAGAAATAAAAAGAGTACTAGTGGAGATAGATAATTTAATTCTGTTAATAATAGCTGTGTGAATAAATTTAAAATAAAATTATTTCTTTTATGCTTATTAACACCTTCATTCCTCACTATCTCAGATACACCCCTCAGGCATCTCGTAACAATATTAAATGTAAAAAAAATATTGTTAACAAAAAAACTTAAATAGGATAAAGTTTTCATCGTGTGATAAGGGATTCAAGCTTAATGTACAATATCTGACGGACAGTAGGTACATTCTGATTGCTGAAGAGATTTTACAGATGAGAGGTTCATAGCTCAGTTGAAGAAAAAATTAAAAGCAGTGTTAATAAAAGAGCCTTTGCCAGTCTTTCCAAAAAAATGTACTCATCAGTTAAAAAATTCAATTATTCTGAGAAATGATTTTATTGCGAACAGAAAGCATTCATTTATGATCCCATAACACAAACACATGCTGTAAAAACAGATGCTGAAAAGTTTCATAAAATTGTGAATAGTGTATGCAAAGTAAGAAAATGTCATAAATGGGCTAGGGATATACTTTGTAGTTTTAATGTGTGTTAATGATCTTCAGCCGATACTATTTATCACCACAGATGTGATTTTAATTTCCAAACTTTTCTAGAAATTCCTGGGTATAGTTTTCCGAGGAACACACAGTCCCTGTGCTATGAATCAACTGTCTGAAAAGAAAGGCCGCCCGCATGATGAAGAGAGGAATCTTGCCGTTCTCAAATCCATGGAAGAATTTGAAATGTATAAAGAACAGACTAAATCAATTGAAGAATTACAGGTCATGATGAAAAGACATTTACAAAAAGATGAGCCTACCTATTCAAAGAAGTTTATGATGATGAGAATCTCTGAGCATTTTTGCGGTGCGTTGTTGTTCTCAAAAAAGGTTGGGACTACAAATATCGTCAGCCTCCATGAAAATGTGAGTGATATTTTCGTTAAGTTCCATTTCAGAGGTAGTATGAATCCTTATGATAAATGTGCTTTCATAGAAACTGCTGCAAGTATAATTAGTGGTGAATGTTAATCGGTAACTCAGGATCTAGGATTTCACCCGACATCTTCTGAAGTAGAATCTGCAAGTACTTACTTATATGCCTGCCTCCATCCCTTATGTTTTTCCTTGAAATGCTTGCCAATAAATGAGGAGATGACTTGAAATTAGGTAGTTTTGGTCAAGCAATCGTGCAAATTATTTGCCCAAGAGCTAGTATTTTACCATTACAGTTAAGTCTTGGATTTAAACTTCATCAAAATTTTGCATCCACGTAATTAATTGATATTCTGCACAACTGGGGTTCTGCTGCTTTTAAAAAGAAGTTATGAATTTTGAAAGAAATGCTGCAACTGTTAACAGCAATGACTCAAATAGAATGATTACTGGAAACTTTACTCATTCTTTAGCTGACAATGTAGACCACCATATACGGACTCTGAATTGTCATGATATTCTACACGGCATTGGAATGATTTGCTGTGACCACTCCAGAACTGCAGACATGCGTAGCTGATCGCAAGAAAACAAACCACTCTAAAAGAAATTCAAGAGCTCAGTAATGTTCATCTTCATTACTACAAAAACAGCAGCAAACTAATCAACATATAGACCTCTTCCTTCTTTTGAAGTTGAGGAGCCAACCAGAACACTGATTTACTGTGGAAGATAGGATCGTTGTTGGAGGTCTCAGATCGCAAATTGGTCAGGAATGATGCAAATGTTGCATAATGCTTCACTTCTGGGAAAATCAAGTATTACATTTCTCCCCATCATAGAAATGAACCCTGGAGACAAGACTTGCATGTATTCAGCACTTCCTTTTATCGCAGATCAAGCTTCAAAGATGAAATTTTGTCTGTACTAACTTTTGATAAACCGTTGTGATAGAAAGCTATAAATATTTTACTGACAACCAGAAAATAGGCCATTGTGCAATTTTATGCTGAGACTTGGTCCATTTCATACATACATTATTGAGTTTTCTAGGATGCATTCGACACTTCTTTTAATTGTTTTTCCGGAACATATCCCAAGAAAATAGTAAGAAATGTTCCATGGATTTCGGTGGATTTTGGATATCATATGGAAAATTTGTTGTTATTTAATCTTTGTGCGTTTTTGGTTGTAAAAGGAATGATTTTCAAATAATACATTTTTTATAGTTTTTTTTGGGACAAATCTCTGAAAAAATATTGTGTGGATTTTGGATGTCAATCTAAAATTTTTTCTTCAAATTTTGATGTAATAACACTCTTGCAATTTGTGTCATGTTATTTTCGTAACTTTCCTGGACTACTCCCACTCCACCCATGTAACAATGATCTTTTTTTTCTATTAGTATCACATGGCTTATTATCATTCCTACCATAGTCGTTCAATCTTTGGTGAGAGGGAAAAAGTAGCGCTGTGAATCACTTACCCACGTGAAGAATTATTCTTATTGGTGGAAGCTAGTCCCCCGAACTTTTTTCTTGGTAAACTGTTACTATAAGAGGGGGAAGAAGCTATAAAAGGGGTGGGGGGGGAGTAATTATACTCATGTACTTAGATAGACAATTACATTTATGGTGCAAACTCGATTTTAACTCAAAAATTGTATGCTGAACACGACTTGACTTGACTCCAGTTTCATAACACTTGACTTGACTCGACTCGACTCGACTCGACTCAACTCAACGCTTTAAAAATCAAACTTGCCCATCACAAATACACTTTTTTAATTTTCATGTTATGTCTCATAGCATCCTCTTCTCTCACTTTTTTTTCCCTTGCTATTAATCATTTTCCCTTCTTTTCCTGTTGGCAATCATATCCGTGATACCTTTATTAAGGGAAACCACACTTAAGCTCATAATTGTAAGTGTGCGTGTGTATCAAGGAATAGGTCACGTAACGAATTTTCTTTCATTGGTTCAGGTGCATTGGTTGAAATCCTACGTGGCCACAAGGACGAAGTATTTGTGTTGGAGTCGCATCCTTTTGATACGCATGTATTGCTGAGTGCTGGTCATGATGGACAGATATTTATATGGGACATAATTGCTGGATCAGCTGTAGCCATGTTCAAGAACTTCATACAGGGCCAGGGCTTGGGGGCAGTGTTTGATGCCAAATGGTCCCCTGATGGCCAGAGCATGGCTGCCACGGATTCCCATGGGCACATACTCATGTTCGATTTTGCGCCAAAAAATGAGCTCATACGTAAGGTAAGTGTCATTATGCCATACTTTTTAAAACTTTTAGTGCTTACAGTGTAAAGTTATTTCACAGTGAACATCATAAAAACTTTTGACATTGCAATACTTCATTGCCTAATTCAACATAATTACTTAAGTTCACCATAATGCATTCATAAAAGTTGTTGCACCCGCAAGGAATCAGCCTGCAGGAATGCAATGTGTTGGGTAGGTTTGACAATGTGAGACATGCAGGTGATTCACGTTTCATGCTTGACTGCGCTCATTAGCAAGGGCAGGACTTATCTCTATACCTGCCGGTTTTTATAAGATCATCCTGGTGTGTATGCTTTTCATTTTAAGCAGTGCTGTTGTGTCTGTAACACCCATTCAAAGGGTAGTATGCCTCTGAGATTAATTCAACATTCTTCGACCAGTTGGACGTGTTTGAGAAGTGTCACATCGTAGGGCTGCAGGAAGTGGGATAGTTATTTTGTTGTATTGCACGCCGTGCTGGTCATGCGGATACTACTGTAGCATGATGTTGGCACCAGTGGATGGAGGAAAACATGCACACATGCCGGATCTTGGAGACTGCCACAAACCATGTTGAGGGAAAACAGACAGATTGTTCAACATGCACAGAGAATCCCAATTGCCACAATTGTGGACATTCAGCAAGCAGTGATGCCCATTCTGCAGCATCCTGTGAGTGCAGGTACCATTGGCAGGTAGCTGTGCAATGCAAGACTACACACACGCATACCATTACCATTGCTACTGCATCAATATGATCACAGACTGCAATGGTATCGTGATCGACTGTCGTGGAGCCATGCAGAATGGCAGCAGGTATAGGCTGTTCACAGTGAAGTGAGCACTTTTGATGCCCTAGTTACTTTTTCCTTTTAGCCGTTTTTTTTATCCTTTAACCAGTTTTTAAAATAAATATTGCCATGTAAGTAATAAACACAGCGTGTATATTGCACCACACTCGTAAGTTAACGTCTAAGACTACAATAAAATATAATTATTGACTATTATTCCAAATGAGAGGGCTTTGAAAATTGCCATAGGGTGTTTCAAGACTCCCTGATGCCTAATACTGATTGCTGTTGCTAACCCGGCCTATTCTCTTAACTCAGGTTCGTGCTGACCTGATTCTGCCAATCCAACATAGTTAATTATCTGTGGCCCCACATTGGGCACCACAAAAAACACTTTAAACGACCTCTCACTGGCCTCTTGAAGAGGGTAGGTCGGGTAGGCCGCCTGCTGGGCACAAAATCTGTGGTGGCAGGGTGCTGCCTCCGGTTGTTTGGGGTAAGGTCTATCACTGGCTTACCACTGCTGTGTTCTCCCCAGGACAGTTGAGGGCTCTGCTTGGTCTGCTGCCGCTGTACGGGCTTCTGCAGGAGCTGGTTGATTTGGGTACTACCCCCCTCCCCCCTCTACTCCAATCATGTCCCGTGGCAGTCAATCGTGCATGCTGACAGGAATGGTGTTGACTGTCTTTTGCATTGGTGTCTACAGTATCATGGTAGGTTGGTCTGGTTCGACTCCTAAAGGTAGTGGAGTGCTGCGGCGCAACAATTCTACTGCAGGGTGAGCAACTCCGGGGATCTTAATAAGGAGGGTTGAATGCGTCGAGAGCTTGATGCTCTAGAAATTCACTATGATCTCAGGAGCATGCTAAGGAGGACTGGGGCTGAAGATAGAGAGCGTTATTACAACTTGTTCTAAGGCGAGCTACTGAAACAACTTGCGATGTTGGCTCCTCAGGGAGGAGGAGCTGGCAGTGAGCCCAAGCCATGGATGGTGCTGGGGNTGCGATGTTTGCTCCTCAGGGAGGAGGAGCTGGCAGTGAGCCCAAGCCATGGATGGTGCTGGGGCAAGCTGCCACGCCACAGCTGGTGTTTGTCAGGTGCACTGCTGTCGGGTCGCTTCGTCCTTCGGTTATTTCGACCGCTACCTCCTTTCGGTTTGGGTCAGGCAGCGACTATGTGGCCGTCTCGGGGGGTGGCTAACGTCAGGGTAGCTTGGCTGGTGTGTGGGCTGTATCTGCCACTCAGTTAGGGATGAAGGGATTGAAATAACATGCTTGATAACCAGGAAAACTTTTTAAAAGGGTCAAATTATACGTGCATGTATAGATAACGTGTAAAATTAATTAACTTAATTAGCAGGAAACTTTTTAAAAGGGTTTCATTGTAAATGTAGCACAAAAATTGTAAAAAAAAAAAAAAAAAAAACCGTTCAGCTGCCTCTTTTCTTCTTCCTCTTATGAATTCTAATCCTTATCTAAATAAATTTAATTTAAAATTTGTTGTGGTTTAGTGTATGAACTTGTAGATACAAAAGGTGCAGTCCTGTAACAGGTGTGATGTGTGTATAGCTTCCTCGAGAAATGTTCTTTCACACGGACTACCGACCGCTGATACGAGATGGCGACCACAATGTGGTGGACGAGCAGACGCAGACGGCTCCTCACCTCATGCCTCCGCCGTTCCTTGTTGACGTGGATGGCAATCCATATCCACCTATGCAGCAGAGGTTGGTTCCCGGACGTGAACGCTGCAAGGTTGAGCAGCTCATCCCCAACATTATGGTTGGAGCTGGCGGTGAGCAACTTCAGTCATCCTTGCCCTAACTCCTTGACACTGACGGGCACATCTACACTGGTATTGGTGCCAACAGCAAACTGTCAGAAATAATTTAGTTTATGTCTCTTTTCATATGTGGTATCATAATTAGTGGCAACTAGAATTGGTTACTTTTTTGTTTTATAGACAAGTACTATAAAAATTATGTAATGATAACACATTCAAATTGCTAATGATATCGCATATCACAGTATCATTTGATCAATGCACAGTTTCTGTACTGGTCACCATGTGTTTGGTGTGTCCAGCTTTACATATGACAAGGATGCACAGTGGGTAAAAGTAAGAAACTAAGTAGAGTTCTGGTTCGGAGAAGCATTTATTTAACTTCTCAAATGTTGCATTGGCACAACAGAAAGGTTAGTTGCATACTATACTACACCGTCACGGTCCTTCTTGTGAGCCATGGTTGGCCCTGATAGTTGCAACTTAGAGTAGTGCATAACCTAGCTTAGGCCCGGTTGCCAGTATTAACTGTCAGGTGAGGAGTAATATCCTCTATATCCATTCCACAATTGTAGATGTTGCAGGGTTATAAACTCATTCTGTGCCACTTCTTTCTTCCCTCCTTTACCCCTGTTCCCATAATCCCATTCTGTGCTCTACCATCACCACCAAGGCTGGNTGCCACTTCTTTCTTCCCTCCTTTACCCCTGTTCCCATAATCCCATTCTGTGCTCTACCATCACCACCAAGGCTGGCATAGGCTGTTCACGGTAAAGTGAGCACTTTTGAAATCAACCTTTGAAATATGTCACTGTCCCTACCTGTGAGTAATTTAATGGGCACACTGACAAGTAGGTGCCCTGTAAAGTTGGTAACGTTGGAGGGAAAGTAGTCGCATGCCTTAACGTTGAATACTGAAATTATTTATTTTGCTTTCTGTATTATTTAATGCAAATAAGTATAAGAATTAATAAATTTGTAAACTATTTACTTTTAAGATAATATCAAAGTCTTACTTGACCGATGCACGAATATGGTAGTGGTTAGGCTCATGGCAATGTTAATTTGACATTCAGTAAAAGAATGCACGAGATATATACAAGTAGATCTTAGGCTGGGCTTTCGAAAGTACTTAGTTTTCCGTAAACAGCCTAGTATGTCATACCTATATGCTGTATGTTGACAGAAGACCCTAGTTAAGTTCAAAGGAGCTGCTGGGAGTTCAAGGGATCTGGATTATGCATGATTTATCTTAAGATAAATTAGGAAAGTGTGGGAGGGGAAAGAAATTGACTGTGAGAAACGGGAGGGAAGTTTGAAGGATGAGATAGAGGACAAAGATTTACCTTATGAACATGTAGTCGGAACACAAATTTTATCAACTGGGACATTGATGTTCCAGAACCTACATTAAAAAAAATTATAAATTGTATCCATAATGAATCACCGTAAGTAGATGTTACTAGTGTTCCCTTGTAGGAATTTTCATTGTAAGCTTCAAGTATGTAATTTTATTAGTGAGTGAACATGGAAGTGATATTTGTATTTTCAGGTCAGCAGGAAGTAATTGAAGGACTTCCTACAGAGCAGCCACGGTCTAACATAGACCAGATGATTGCAGAGCTGGCCCGCAGAAGGGGAGGTGCTGCACCACCATCTGTGAATGCTCCTGTTCGTATTCCTATTCAGCTGAATGTATCTCCTCGACCAGGTATGTTAAGTACTATAGTACATGCAAGAGGCAAACAGTGTCATTTTGTATAACTTTGCAGGCATTTTTTTTTATGATGTCTTACTGCCAGTGTATATATTTTTTTGCTTTCTCAGCTATGAGTGTAGTAGCATAGTAGTGTTGGGTCAAGTCGAGTCGAACTAACAAAGATCTACTCATCACTTGAGTCCAATGTTTTCCCATTAGGCATTAAGAAAGTAGTCTCATGGTGTTTTTAGGTTATAAACAAACAAATATTTTCACGTAACGATCACTTTTTATGTCTTGCGAATACATAATTTTACATTGCTAAACTGGACGAGTCATGACACGCGCCACTTCCTCTCTCTTGCTGCCTGAGTGGCGGCGCCGCCTTGCTTCGGTGAGCGACAGATAACATCAAGGTCGACAGGTACAGTCTCAGCACAACACAAATACGTACAACCAATCGACGTATTAAACATGAAAAGTCTCTTTTATCTCATGGCATGTCACACCTTTAGCATAAATATCCGTAGATAAGGTGCAATTGCCATTATTTTTCTCATAATTACTAGAGCTGGGTGGGAAAGATAATTTGGGCTTGAAAAAATTTTGGACGGGAAAAATTTGGGGAAACAGGACGGGATTGGGAATTTGTCGGTACACTAGACCATTAACAAAATGCGCAAATAAAACTTAAGTTTAACGTATTATGTCAAATTATGCAATTCACAATAAAATATATACTATTACAATACATGCTGTTAAGTTTTGACACTGCAACACAAATACTGTAATAGTTAAACTATACTGAATTATACAGAAAATAAAATGAGCTGAATTAGTCATTAAATTTTCACCATTTTGTCAAGAAAAATATTTTCATTTCATCAAATAAATTTTATAGCAAAAAAATCTATGCATTATTATTAGAGCATGAATTGGTTTTTTTTTGTAATGATTCACTCAAACTAAATGGAATACATAATTCATTATTTTAATCAGTGCATATTTAAGTGGAAAACATTGAAGAATATTTAATGGTGAGGTTGAAAGGACAACCTTACGAGAGCACATTTTTCATGTAATATATTATAGTAACATTACAATAATTTTTCTCCAATAAATATTGTACTTTATCGAGACATTTAAAACTGCCCAAGAACATTCACTAGCAGTTGAGTTTTAGAAGATTTTTACATCGCCCACATACAGCTTTTGTCCATTAGTAGATAACAATATTTTAATTAAATCTCTATCAGTTCAATATTACTCCAACACAAGTCCACAACCTAACTACAAATACTAGTAAGTATTTTACTGTACTCTGTAAGTTGGCCAGATTCTGACAGGTCTGCAAAAGTAGCGTCACTTTTTACATCTGACTACGTATCCTTCTGCCATCAGCTGATCGGCCACATGGCAATGATGTTGTTTATTTTCATGCTGTCATTATCAGCCGATCCCCTTGTCAATGTACTGTTCGTGAGACGTTTTAGGCAAACTTGCTACTCAGAAATACGTAGCTGCGATTGTAGTAATAGTAATATCTACATAAATCATTAATCGGTAAATTGTTATGTTAAAGGAAAAAAATATAAATGATTAATTTAAAATTTAGTAACTACAAAAAAATGTAATGCTAAACAAATTTTAAGATATTTTAGACTGACATCTGTCTAAAAAAAATTGGTAGGTTATAAAAGTAAAAATATAAAACTTTGCAAAAAATTTAATATTTGCTAACTCTTTTTTATTTGTCGGAGACAGTGAATTTGGAATAAAATTTGCGAAACTGTAGTTGTAGCTATTATCACACGTTGGACATTAAAGCAAACAGGACAGAAACTATCTTCCTGGCGTTCCACCTGCCTTCTTTTCTGCCGGAAAATGGTATGAGCTAGCAGTTAACGTTCACCCCTAAGGAGAGCGGGAGGCAACGATCCCCTAGCTAACGTGTATACCAGAAGTGCCTGGGTTAGTCTTTGTCAGGCCTGGCACCCCCTCCGGCAAATTTATAGGCTCTGGTGGAAATGGGTTAGCTGACGTGGGTGGCCAAGACGCTTCGTCATGTGTCTTTCTAGTGGTAGTGGCCCTACCGTGCCACAGTATGAGTGGCAGTCGAATCTANAAAATGGTATGAGCTAGCAGTTAACGTTCACCCCTAAGGAGAGCGGGAGGCAACGATCCCCTAGCTAACGTGTATACCAGANGCCACTTCTTTCTTCCCTCCTTTACCCCTGTTCCCATAATCCCATTCTGTGCTCTACCATCACCACCAAGGCTGGTATAGGCTGTTCACGGTAAAGGGAGCACTTTTGAAATCAACCTTTGAAACATGTCACTGTCCCTACCTGTGTGTAAATTAATGGGCACACTGACAAGGAGGTGCCCGGTAAAGTTGGTAACGTTGGAGGGAAAGTAGTCGCATACCTTAACGTTGAATACTGAAATTATTTCTTTTGCTTTCTGTATTTTTTAACGCAAATAAGTATAGGAGTTAATAAATTTTTTAACTATTTACTTCTAAAATAATGTCAAAGTTTTACTTGACTGATGCACGAACATGGTAGTGGTTAGGCCCATGGCAATGTTAATTTGACATTCAGTAAAAGAATGCACGAGATATATACAAGTAGATCTTAGGCTGGGCTTTCGAAAGTACTTAGTTTTCCGTAAACAGCCTAGTATGTCATACCTCTATGCTGCATGTTGACAGAAGACCCTAGTTAAGTTCAAAGGAGCTGCTGGGAGTACAAGGGATCTGGATTATGCATGATTTATCTTAAGATAAATTAGGAAAGTGTGGGAGGAGAAAGAAATTGACTGTGAGAAACGGGAGGGAAGTTTGAAGGATGAGATAGAGGACAAAGATTTACCTTATGAACATGTAGTTGGAACACAAATTTTATCAACTGGGACATTGATGTCCCAGAACCTGCATTTAAAAAAATTATAAATTGTATCCATAATGAATCACCGGAAGTAGATGTTACTAGTGTTCGCTTGTAGGAATTTTCGTTGTAAGCTTCAAGTATGTAATTTTATTAGTGAGTGAACATGGAAGTGATATTTGTATTTTCAGGTCAGCAGGAAGTAATTGAAGGACTTCCTACAGAGCAGCCACGGTCTAACATTGNCAGCAGGAAGTAATTGAAGGACTTCCTACAGAGCAGCCACGGTCTAACATTGACCAGATGATTGCAGAGCTGGCCCGCAGAAGGGGAGGTGCTGCACCACCATCTGTGAATGCTCCTGTTCGTATTCCTATTCAGCTGAATGTATCTCCTCGACCAGGTATGTTAAGTACTATAGTACATGCAAGAGGCAAACAATGTCATTTTGTATAAATTTGCAGGCATTTTTTTTTTATAATGTCTTACTGCCAGTGTATGTATTTTTTTGCTTTCTGAGCTATGAGTGTAGTAGCATAGTAGTGTTGGGTCAAGTCGAGTCGAACTAACAAAGATCTACTCATCACTCGAGTAGAATGTTTTCGCAGCAGGCATTAAGAAAGTAGAGTCATGGTGTTTTTAGGTTATAAACAAACAAATTTTTGCACGTAACGATCACTTTTTATGTCTTGCGAATACATAATTTTACATTGCTAAACTGGACGAGTCATGACACGCGCCACTTCCTCTCTCTTGCTGCCTGAGTGGCGGCGCCGCCTTGCTTCGGTGAGCGACAGATAACATCAAGGTCGACAGGTACAGTCTCAGCACAACACAAATACATACAACCAATCGACTTATTAAACATGACAAGTCTCTTTTATCTCATGGCATGTCACACCTTTAGCATAAATATGCGTAGATAAGGTGCAATTGCTATTATTTTTTTCATAATTACTATAGCTGGGTAGGAAAGATAATTTGGGCTTGAAAAAATTTTGGACGGGAAAAATTTGGGGAAACAGGACGGGATTGGGAATTTGTCGGTACACTAGACCTTTAACAAAATGTACAAATAAAACTTAAGTTTAACGTATTATGTCAAATTATGCAATTCACAATAAAATATATACTATTACAATGCATGCTGTTAAGTTTTGACACTGCAACACAAATACTGTAACAGTTTAATAATACTGAAATTATACAGAAAATAAAATGAGCTGAATTAGTCATTAAAATTTCTCCATTTTGTCAAGAAAATATTTTCATTTCATCAAATAAATTTTGTATCAAATAAATCTATGCATTATTATTAGAGCATGAATTGGTTTTTTTTGTAATGATTCACTCAAACTAAATGGAATATATCATTCATTATTTTAATCAGTGCATATTTAAGTGGAAAACATTCAAAAATATTTAATGGTGAGGTTGAAAGGACAACCTTACGAGAGCACATTTTTCATGTAATACATTATAGTAACATTACAATAATTTTTCTGCTATAAATATTGTACTGTATCGAGACATTTAAAACTGCCCAAGAACATTCACTAGCAGTTGAGTTTTAGAAGATTTTTTACATCACCCACATACAGCTTTTGTTCATTAGTAGATAACAATATTTTAATTAAATCTCTATCAGTTCAATATTACTCCAACACAAGTCCACAACCTAACTACAAAATACTAGTAAATATTTTACTATACTCTGTACCATGTAAGTTGGCCAGATTCTGACAGGTCTGCAAAAGTAGCGTCACTGTTTACATCTGACTACGTATCCTTCCGCCATCAGCTGATCGGCCACATGGCAACGATGTTGTTTATTTTCATGCTGTCATTATCAGCCGATCCCCTTGTCAATGTACTGTTCGTGGGACGTTTTAGGCAAACTTGCTACTCAGAAATACGTAGCTGCGATTGTAGTTATAGTAATGTCTACATAAATCATTAATTGGTAAATTGTTATGTTAAAGGAAAAAAATATAAATGATTAATTTAAAATTTAGTAACTACAAAAAAATATAATGCTAAACAAATTTTAAGATATTTTAGACTGACATCTGTCTAAAAAAAATTAGTAGGTTATAAAAGTAAAAATATAAAACCTTGCAAAAAATTTAATATTTGCTAACTCTTTTTTATTTGTCGGAGACAGTGAATTTGGAATAAAATTTGCGAAACTGTAGTTGTAGCTATTAT
The DNA here is from genome assembly GCA_002778355.1 of Clitarchus hookeri. Taxonomy (NCBI): domain Eukaryota; kingdom Metazoa; phylum Arthropoda; class Insecta; order Phasmatodea; family Phasmatidae; genus Clitarchus; species Clitarchus hookeri. Next base: position 84,467 of record NQII01002215.1, read on the forward strand.
CACACGTTGGACATTAAAGCAAACAGGACAGAAACTATCTTCCTGGCGTTCCACCTGCCTTCTTTTCTGCCGGAAAATGGTATGAGCTAGCAGTTAACGTTCACCCCTAAGGAGAGCGGGAGGCAACGATCCCCTAGCTAACGTGTATACCAGAAGTGCCTGGGTTAGTCTTTGTCAGGCCTGGCACCCCCTCCGGCAAATTTATAGGCTCTGGTGGAAATGGGTTAGCTGACGTGGGTGGCCAAGACGCTTCGTCATGTGTCTTTCTAGTGGTAGTGGCCCTACCGTGCCACAGTATGAGTGGCAGTCGAATCTACAGTGTGTGTGACATACGTGCAGTCCTGGTTAGGAGATGCCCGCAATCTTAAACTAAGTCGGTATAACAAAATACGCTGTTCCCTACTGCTTCATTACGGGATGACACCAAGATGGGGAAAGGATACATGTTCACTCTAGAGTAAGGAAGCAGAAGAAAGCTGGAATACGAGTTTTATTCTATTAAGAATATAACACAGTGACCCGTACTATCTCCTCTCCTAAACACACACTGGGTGATCAACGGAATGAGTTGAAAGGCAAGACAGATGAAGGGGGCTATTGGCTGGAAGAGCCTCGCTTGAAGAGTGAACGAGAGCGACAACTCNAGTGGTAGTAGCCCTACCGTGCCACAGTATGAGTGGCAGTCGAATCTACAGTGTGTGTGACATACGTGCAGTCCTAGTTAGGAGATGCCCGCAATCTTAAACTAAGTCTGTATAAAAAAATACGCGGTTCCCTACCGCTTCACTACGGGATGACACCAAGATGGGGAAAGGATGCATGTTCACTCTAGAGTAAGGAAGCAGAAGTAAGCTGGAATACGTGTTTTATTCTATTAAGGATATAACACCGTGACCCGTACTATCTCCTGTCCTAAACACACACTGGGTGATCAACGGAATGGGTTGAAAGGCAAGACAGATGAAGGGGGCTATTGGCTGGAAGAGCCTCGCTTGAAGAGTGAACGAGAGCGACAACTCGGTAGTCATGAAAACAACTGAATCCTAATTGTGGCTTTTAGTTCTGAAGGTACTCGGGGCACCACGTGGAGTGTACTTGTCTGGTGTGGTGAACTTTGATGGCAAGTGTCAGGGGTAGCGACGACTTCAGCAGCACTAGGGTTGAAGGCGTCAGGGCTTGATGCTGTAGAAAGAGAAGGTCTCGGGAGAGTCGTTAGGAGGACTGTGGCTGAAGGTAGAAAGCGTTAGCACAACTTGTGCTAAGGCGATTTACCGGAACAATTTGCTGTGTCGGCTCCTCTTGGGAGGAGTAGCTGGCAAAGAGTCCTAGCACTGGATGGTGCTGGGGGGAGCTGCCTCGCCACAACTGATGTTTCTGCTGGGCGCAGTGCGTTATATTAGGTTAGCTGGTATGTCTTTCGGGTCCCTTCATCCTTCGACTATTTTCTGCTGGTACCCCCCCCTCTCGGTTCGCGGCAAGGTAGCTTGGCTGGTGTGCGGGCAGTATCCGCCCCTCGCTTAGGGGAAGCCTGGCTTGCCTTGCTGGCCTGTTTTGTTTCTCACTGCTTTGATAGGCAGGGGCTAAGTCATGAGTGCTCTGAAAGTTATGGAACGTATTTTTTCTCTAAACTTATTCCATGTTTCAGGATCCCATCCACCCTTACTTTTGTATTATTTTTTTCAATATTGTACATGCAGCAGTAAGTGTATTGTCTTTATCATTTCTGCATTAATGATTTGTGTTTCTCTGGACCTACATTATTTCATGTAAACAGTAAAGTTCAAGCAATATTGTAGTATTTTCTGCAGTCCACTGCACATTACATTTCCTAATGAAAAGAAAACAGATTTATAGATTAGTAAACATGACACAGACACATGTGCAGTGGCGTGAATTAAGCAACAACGCTACTGTATTTGGAGGATGTTGTGAAATATATAGCCTAGAAACCTGAGGTCATACGACACATGTGACTTTGTGTCTACGCATGTCACTCTACCAAGTCAGCTGACTTTCTTTGATTGAGACATACTTTCGANGACACATGTGACTTTGTGTCTACGCATGTCACTCTACCAAGTCAGCTGACTTTCTTTGATTGAGACATACTTTCGATGGAAAACAGAAACGTGTTACTCATCCACCTGAGTCGTGCAACTTTGCATCTAAATTCTGCTTTGACAAGGTCGCGCGACTGTGTCGTGTTATCAAGTCACCGCATTGCAGTCATGACTTAAGCCAACCTGCAGTCCAGGTTCTCACCCTCCTTCTCCCCACACACAGTAGCTCATTATTTTCCATTCCATTGAAAACTGGTTTGACTCCAGTCTCTTATTGNCCCTCCTTCTCCCCACACACAGTAGCTCATTATTTTCCATTCCATTGAAAACTGGTTTGACTCCAGTCTCTTATTGTCCACCAGTACAGTGCACATTTATCTGTCAGATGGGACTTTGCTCTAACACGTGTGTGGCCAACCAGGTGGTAAAATTTGTTTGCTTTTCTTGAAATAATTTTTTTCTTCTGAGTTTACATTTGAAAGAGAAGAAAGCAAGAAACCAATCAATTTTTAATTAAAATGTTGTGGTTGTGTTTCTGTAATAATATTTTTCATCAGGCATTTTATTGGAAAACTTGGGGAGAGGTGTGTTTTTCAATCTTGCTCTGATTCTTCATTCAGTGTTTACAGTATTGTTTTTAAAAAATCCTATNTGGGGAGAGGTGTGTTTTTCAATCTTGCTCTGATTCTTCATTCAGTGTTTACAGTATTGTTTTTAAAAAATCCTATTGTAGAATAAAAGTTGCTGATTGTGTTAAAAAAATATGTCACCTTGAGTATGTCGAGTTACAAGTTGTTTGTGTTGTTAATTGTTTATAAAAATTGTATGCAAGTGTTTAGACTTGTACATGTATATTCATAGTTTCCTTTACGTTGATGCTTGCAGCTCACCGTGTTGGGATGCGACGTGCAGGGGATGTGGAGGGCGTTCGCCAGCTTATAGGTGATTGGCAGCGTGGCAGCTGCTTGTGGTCCAAACGCAATCATGTACAGCCTTTGGACCCAGCTGTCCTCAGATGTCTGCAGGAAAAGATGTGAGTAATATTTATTGTAACGATCTTGTAAGGTATGTGCTTGGTCGACTCACCCGGCCCGCCGGGCATTGCATAGTTGTGCGCCGCTTATGCTCCCGGCTGGATAGACTACACCCACGCCAGCCAAGCCAGTAACATAACCAGTAGTACAGGAGAATACATGCTCCTGTTGTACGATCCATGTGCCATGTGTACGGCATGTAGGATATTAATACTAACTCAACCCCGTGACAGGCCTGCCAATCGCAACGCATTAACCCCTATGCACCACCCCTGACTGCTGGATATTTAAGGAGTAACAAGACGGTCCTCAGGGCATTCTTTAGTCAATTTTGGTTCCATTCTTTGGTTGGTGATTCTGCAGGTCACCTACTTGATACCATTGCCTTTTCAGCAGTAGGGTGGAGTCAACTGAGACTTTATTTGGTTCCTGGTACAGGACATCTAGGGCTATGGGACCTAGAGTTTAAATGCTGCAGGGAGTCAGTATGGCTGGCAGAAAAGTAGCGAATGAACCTTGTGCACTGGCTGTATTTGAAACTTTGTTGTTCATTAGTTAGATTCTGCTTGGGCACCGAAAGTGCCCTGTAGGCCATCTCTGTCTGACACCGGGAGCAAGGGAAGGGAACGCTCGGTCTGCCACTTTACTGAAGGGTGGACTGAGATTACCCCAGTGGGAGGTAGACAACAATAGACTTTGGGTCGTGAGGTGCCTTAATTTTGACGCGCTGCCCTTAGGCCACCATGACACTGAGCACCATCACATTCTGTACCAGCTGTTGTCTAAAGTGATGTACTTCAAGCCACTGCACGAGTTTGCTGCTCGGTGGCCGGCAACCCACCCGTCTCCGGCGCTTTTGCCTGAAAGTGGGTGGACCCGTCCCCTCAGTGGAGAGCACGCAGACAAGGCAGGTACCAAAGTACATCTCTGCTATGCACTGGAGAAGTTACTTTCCTCCATCCAACCATTTATTTCTGCCTCTCACTTGCCTCGTACTAAGACCCCTTGGAGATGCTGCTGCACACGCTAGAATGAAGGCAGTTCACTGATGATGCATTTACCAGACTAAGCTCCACGTNCCCTTGGAGATGCTGCTGCACACGCTAGAATGAAGGCAGTTCACTGATGATGCATTTACCAGACTAAGCTCCACGTTTGCCTTGGTTGTTAGCATGCCACTCGCATAGCCGTATAAACATAGACAGTTCACTGTGAAGTGGTCCCATAGTCTGAACTCTGCCATACTCTGCTCTCACACTCTTGCACAAAATTTGCAGTTTTTTTGTATGTAGTCAGTGTTCAATGGTATCTAGTACAAAAGTGACATTTTTAAAAATTAAATATAAATTTGTTTTACTAGGCAGACATCTTCTGAAAAAATGATATCCGAGAGNAAAGTGACATTTTTAAAAATTAAATATAAATTTGTTTTACTAGGCAGACATCTTCTGAAAAAATGATATCCGAGAGGCGTATACTTAGTCTCCCCTTGTCTCCTAACATTTGTAATTAAATTGGATTTAGTTGAAAATTACAGAGTGGTGTTTTGTTTTCTATTAGACGTGCAATTGGTGAACTGGAACTTGAAACATTCCGGCGAGAAGAGAAACGAAAGCCAATAGTGGAAACACCTAGTGCACCGCAGATGGCAAGGCCACCAGTAAGAAGGCATCGTGGCTCCCGTGTTCCACTGAGGCACAACTATAGGACACGAGCTGCTCGAGGGGAGCAGGTTATTGACAGCGAGTTTGAGGTAGCTTCTCTTGGTGTCATCACTTGTTACTTCTTTTGCAGTTTGTGTTTTATTTATTACGTATTACTGTAAAATTTTTAAACATTGTTTTATGAGGTTGATGTGTAGTTGAATTAATTGTTGTGTTCGGATTATTGTATTTTATTGTTTAATCATTACAAGTTTTTTGGGAGATAGGCATCAGGCAGCCAGGTCCAACCTTGTTTCCTCCCCTTTCACACCTGATGAGAGGTGAAGCGNTTTTTGGGAGATAGGCATCAGGCAGCCAGGTCCAACCTTGTTTCCTCCCCTTTCACACCTGATGAGAGGTGAAGCAGTTACCTAGCAACCAGCACGGCATCATTGCATCATTTCTCTGTCTCATCCACGTGCCTTGCTTTCTCATCCTCCATATGTTGTCCAATATGTGAGGCATATAGCTTCCACACAGGGTCCCCTTTGAATTTGTATAGTGCATGACTTATCAACTAAAATGAGGGGGAATTGCTCTTCAGCAGGGGGGGGGAATACACTTTGGTCATCCAGCTGTTATCTTCAGCTGGGACTCATCACCGCACAAACTGCATAAACTTGTCCTCTCTCGCTTTGTGGAAGGGTTGGTTGACAGAATTTGCCATCCCACAGAATTGGTTGAGTAGGAGATCTGACATAGGGCACGTTTCTCTATATGTGCATCTGGAAATGTCTGAAAACAGGCCGCTTCTTTTAAGTTGATAAAAAAATTGTTTTACTCTTCAATATATAAGCATTTGTGTTACTATTAGACAATGATTATGTAATAAAATACAGTGTTCTATTGTATAGAAGACCTTGATAACATTTTTTGGTATATCGTGTTTTCTACAGAATCCTGAGAATCTGGAATTGAGTGCAAGTGCAGGTGTGTCTTCGGATAGTGAGAGTGAGGACTACACTGCACGAGAAGAGTACCTTAGTGGGAGTAGTTCTAGCTCTGGCTCGGAGAGCTCTGAATACTCAGACTGGATTGCGGATGCCGGTGTGAACCTGGAGCCACCCAAGCGTGTCCACCGCCGGCCTGTCAAGAAAAAATTTCCTAGTGACACTGAGAAGAAACAACCTCTCAGGCCAAAGAAAAAGGTGAACAAATTTTCATTTAAAAAATAGTTTGAGGAATTTAAATTTTGTACATTAGATTATTTAATTACCATTTACATACAAATATACAAAAATGAGTTTTAAGATGGGGAAGTTTTCCTCCACCCTTCTCAACCTACCATTTTCACAGGTGCCTATTGTAGTAGACCTCCAATTTTGCGATTGTCCACAGTTCCAGAGAATACTATTACAAAATCACTACTGTTGCAATAACGAAACTAAGTCATTTTGACCTCTAAAAAATAAAGTTATATTGTAAGTGCTTTTTTATGTGAACTTTGTTTTTAATTGTCTGGCATAAAACCAGCGTAGTTTTTTTAATGGCTTTATTGATCCAACTGGTTGAAGGAATTTTGTGTGTCTGAGGCTTAAAAGCGTAGGAGTGCTATGGGTGACTGAGACGTGCGCATGAAAACTCTCATCGCCTCTACGGGCAAAGCACTGAATAGGCGTGCAGTCTTGCTGTTGATAATGCTCCTCTATGAGACTTTCAGCGGAGATCCTACTATTTTATGATGTAATAATAAAAATAAAGGTTTGATGCACGTCCCTATTCATTTTGAATGTTTTTTACCAGAATGTTCATACCTTTTTGAGTCATTGTCACAATTACAAAATCATGCTTTAGAGAGAAATGGAGCAACTGAAAAATGTATACAGTTGCTAAACATTTCTTAAATGCTGTTTGTAAACAGACCTCACTCGAGCACGTTTTTTTTTTTTTTTTTTTTTTTCCCCGAAACGAGTCATTTCAGTTTGAAACAGNAAAAATGTGAAAAACCTTGTGCAGCATTTAAGTTTTACTGAGCACTAAGTCCATTTTCAAATCAGAGGATTTGTTTTTGAAATGTTATTTTATTTCAATACTATTGTCTTTCGAATAGTGGTTGGACAGTTCCATGTTTTTGCGTATTCTGTTTCCTGATTCAATTCTAGTATTCTTGTTTCAATTCTCAATTTAATAACAACAATATTTTTAAGTATATGAGAAATAGATTCTAAATTGGCAGATAAGTATGATCTTAAATAGTACCTACTTTTTTTGAACAAGTTGATATTGCCCAACAAATATTACGTGTAAAATGTATGAATACTTAAAATATGTAACAAACTAGAATATGTTGTACACATTTTTTTGATTTTGTAGGGTTTAATATATTTAAAAAGACGTTTTTAAATGCTTAACGCTTGCAATACTGTGCAAACGTATATGGTGCTTTGGCTATTTGAAACTTTTCCTGCCTGTTGAAATTTTCATACTGCAGAACTTAAAAACAAAATGCTTACACTACTGCCTGGACTAAAATCTTAGTTAGGTTGATACGCCACAGACAATGTCTTAACCTGCTCTAGCCTCAGTCATAGCCACGGCCTCCCTCCAAGAAAAGACGTAGCCACCACTTGCCACAGAGTGCATCGCCAGAGGTTATAGTCCATCTCATATAAGAAGGCCACTTTCTGACAGGTGTGCAAAAGTAGCGCCACTGGTTACCTCTGACTACATCTGACTATGTATCTTGCCATCAGCTGGTCCGTCAAGTCGGGGCTGTATTTTTTATCAACACGCTGTCAGCTAATCCACTTGCTATTGTACTGTATGCTAAACAAATTTTAAAATATTTTAGACTGACATCTGTCTAAAAAAATTAATAGGTTATAAAAGTAAAAATATAAAATGTTGCAAATAATTAAATATTTGCTAACCCTTTTTAATTTGTCTGAGATAGTGAATTTAATATTTGCGAGACGTTCTGTTGTATTTATTATCACACTTTGGACATTATAGCTAATATATTCGAGTTGGAAATATGTGATGTGAAATAACGTTAGAATTGCTTAAAAACTTTTCATGCGTGTCCCACTTTCTTCGGAAACAAGGAGATGGGTTTCAAGAGAACAATATGGCGTATAATTTATGTAGACGAACGATTACCGGCCGAATATAAATTACTTTTACTCCAAATCGTTGTACACTAAATATATGTTACTTTAAAAACTATGCAGAGCTCGTGGAAAATTATAACTATTGGCATCTGTTTGTAAATTTGTTATATACCGCACAGGAACGCGGTTCATTTCTGGCTGGTAATACTATGGAAAAGATCCGACAGATGGCGCGCACAGCAAGTCACGTCAAAGTTTTAGCTGCTGTTTTTGGATAACAGATAGCGTATTTTTTAAAGTTGATTGTTCTTATATTACGGGCCGGAAATATATTTCAAATTCGTGTTGTTTCGTCAAATTATTAAAAAAAAATAATTCAACAATATTCTGCAATATTTTTACATTCTTTTGGAATTAATATCAAGGACGTGTTGAAAGCGATGTTAGAGATGGATGATACGACGTGAAAAAGCTTTCTGAAGTTAACACAACTTCAGAAAACTATTCCACGTCGTATTGTTTTATTGTGCATTTCATTTTGAACACCTATACCTTACTACATTATCACGAAGTTTAGTTTTTAACACTAACAACCATTGTTTTGTGACCTCGTAAATTAAAATGTATTAAATAATCTAGGAACTCTTTATTATCACGTATTTTCTGCTTGTCTAATGTGAGTCGGCAGTGCACTCAGAATAGCCAATGTAATTTTAACTTTTGTACGTTCGTGCATCAGCTGATTCAGGATTTTGTAAATGGCACTTTGTTTGTTTCGTATACATCAAGTTGCCACTCACTGACTGTCAGAAAGTGGCCTTCTTATATGAAATGGACTATACAGAAGTGCCACGTTGTCTCCTGTCAGTCTGCAACCCGCTCGACACATACAACCTGCTTACCCCTCTGGCCAGGCAACTAATGGGAAGCGAGCCGCTATCCCCGCCGCCTTCGCTTTGTTTCTCTTCTCTCTCCTCTCTTCCACTCCGCTACCCCTGCGCCCCTCAAATTAGCCCTGTGGATCGGGTATATATAGGACTCTCAGTTCGAAGCTGACTCGCGTAGCTCACTCGCAGAGCATTACTCTGCCCAGACGCGCTCCGACACCGCTAGCATCTTCCTTCAGACAAATCGCTGCCTGTCAGTATATTTGCTTGCCTTCAGCCAGCGACGTCTTTGGACCATCCCAACAGCTGTCTCACAGCTCACGACACCTTTAGCCAGTACGAGCTCAACTATTCGTTGACTTGGGGTTCCCCGCGCCACCGCATCAATCATGACTAGGGACTGCACCTTGGTTGGCATCGTAGGTCGACATCCTAGGTCGACCTGTCAGGCCACAGTCAGGGTACAGGCTGACTTGTGTTTGTTTATTGATTCAACAATAAACAGGCATAAACTAAGCTTGTAGAGTTATCTTTCCCAAGCACTTTCTTTCTTCACCTTTTTCCTGCTATTTTCCATTTTGACCCAATTCCGTCTATACTCTTACAGGAGCAGGTATGTGCCGAACCCCTGCATCCTAACCATCGCTGCTCAGAACCTTCATCTCCTTGGAGTGGAGGTTCTCCCTCGACTGTTGTAACCACTCTGTGGGTGTTTAGGTCTGCCGGTGATTTCCCGCCCAGCTACCCACTTGCAGAAGGTCAGCAATCGACCCCGACCGGGAGCTCCGTCTTTACGTGTTACGTGGATCTATGGCGACTTCCCGCCTTCCTGTGTAACACGGGAGCGGACTCACTAATCCTACTGTTGTCATGTACAGCACAGTCTGGAGTTTGGGTGTGCCGGCGACTTCCCGCCCACCAATGTTCTTGCCTGGAGGCCAGCAGTTAGGCCTTCCCCACAGTCTCACCTTCGACTTCCTGTTTCCTCCAGTTCATACCCACCTCTACCGAACATCCACTATCATCCCTTTTACCCTATGCTCTTATGCCTCGCCACAGGGCTGGGCGGCACCAGCCCGAACTACCAGTAGGGATTGTAGCTTACGGTTTGATCTATTGTGGCTCACACCGCAAGCAATTTCACCCCTGCCACCTACGTCTCCTTTAGAAGACAGTCTCCACCACACAACCTCCAACTGCAGAACATGTAGCTTGACGTATAGACATTATTCCCAGTTACACCCCAGTTTGCACTTGCACCAGACCAGTACCTCCTTCGGCACCTCCATGTGCACAAAGGGCTATAGTTGAACAGCCGACACAGGCCCATCCTGTGCCCAGCATTAACCTCGTTAAGTTGGCAGCACCAGCTTTCCTGTTGGGTGGAGGGGGAAGGGGGAGAAAAGCTGCAGGCGTCCACCCACATTAAGTATGCCAAAGGTGAGGCGACAACAGCTTTTTCTTTTCTTGGCACCCAATGTGGGGCTATTGAGTGATTGGGAGAGCTCAAACGACTAACACTCAGGACTGGAAAGTCCCTGAGAAAAGCCCTTGGGACTCCACAGTCAGACCACTAAACCGACTTTGGGGAATCGAGAGGAAGATACCCCGTGGCGCCCATACACAAAAGCCAAACTGGCTTCTCGTGAGAATACAGAGGAAAGTGCTGCTCAAACGTGTGCAGTAAAAGAATGCCCGAGTACGGGCCGGTATCTCATTACCTGTGCGGGGCAATATACCTCTATGCCTGTCTAGGATGAGAGGACACAGAGGAATACCGAAGGCCTTGAATACCGCTTCCAGGAATGTCTATATCGTCACCACAGGTGTGACTACACAAACTGCCCAGGAAGAGGGGCTTATCGCATTGCGTGTCATGAATATCCACACACATTCTACCACCTCTGTCTTGAATAGAACGTCCAGGCCTGAGACATGGACGGCCGTATTTTCAGATGCCCAACTTGCCGCATCACGCCACCTCAACCAGAATCTATCGTGCTCGTAAGACCTTCAGTCCTGGAACCAATGCCACTACCGGAATACACCAGGAAAGCACGAATACCCTAGGAAATTCCTGCAAGCTTGCCGAACTAGATTATCAGACGCTCTGGGCCCTTAAGGGTAAGGCCCAGCTTCAGGGAGAAGCCGAGAAATGGTGGAAACATTACGGCGAATACATAACTAACTGGGATCAGTTCTCTGAAAGGCTAGTCACCTATTTTTGAGGACCACGCATGGTCGCCCAACTAATTGACGAACTGTATAGTTAGTTACAGAAGGATCATGAGGAAGCAGAACTCTTCATCCGCCACAAAGCACTGATATTTCAGCGTGTGCACCCAGGCCATGAGGAGCTCGACGTTGTTGAATTAATTACCCACCTACTAACAATGGAAGTCCGAGCACATCTCCACAATCCGGAGCCACAGACCATCAAGGAGCTCGTCAGAAGAGCCCACATACGAGAGGGAGATATAGCTGGCATTCTGCGAGAGCATGCAAAAGCTAAGACTGCCACCACATCTTTCAGAAGAGTAGTAACCTCCAATGCCCCAGTACGATGCAAACCAGTACTGCCACCTCCGGCCGCGACCGGTATTACTAAAAGGGCCGGGGACTGGGCTAAGTAAGAGAAAGGAGGAGGCCCTGCAAGTTACAGTGGTACTGGAGAGGAAGCGTCTCACGAGAACCCTCCCTGCTCATAACTGTACCCGTCGGGTCAACATAAATTTTGGCTATTCTCGACACCACTGCTAATGCAAACTTTATTCGAAAGGATAGGATACCGCAAGAATACTAGGAACACATTGAGCCCGCCCAAGACACCAAGAAAGGTGGCCTTTTGAGTGTGAACATGGGAAAGGCAATTCCTATACCTGCTGGTACAACTGTGTAGAAGTTGTGACGTTTGCAACTAAAATGATTTAGTGTAGTAGGTACAACAGTTAAATAATTTGGTTTTCCTTGTCCACAATTTTTGCTCTGTGCTCAACAATCTTTACCAAACTAATAACTATTGTTCATTTTGGTTTGTGTGGGTATGCGAGACAAGTGGCATATTTGCTGCACTTATAACTTTATTTGTTGAGTATACGACAGAACTGTAGTTGTGTTTCTATGTATAACCTAAGATTATTTTGTGCATTGTGTAATATTNTTTGTTGAGTATACGACAGAACTGTAGTTGTGTTTCTATGTATAACCTAAGATTATTTTGTGCATTGTGTAATATTATAATATTTTATAGGTGTCACAGTCCGCACCTTCTGTTTCGACTCTGGCAGAAGTACCAGAACCATACCGTCCCAGTNTTGTTGAGTATACGACAGAACTGTAGTTGTGTTTCTATGTATAACCTAAGATTATTTTGTGCATTGTGTAATATTTTATAGGTGTCACAGTCCGCACCTTCTGTTTCGACTCTGGCAGAAGTACCAGAACCATACCGTCCCAGTNTAATATTTTATAGGTGTCACAGTCCGCACCTTCTGTTTCGACTCTGGCAGAAGTACCAGAACCATACCGTCCCAGTGAATGGTTGTCAGAAGTGATACCTCGCAAGGCTCCCTATTACCCACAGATGGGAGACGAGGTAATGTACTTTCGTCAGGGCCACCAGCTGTACCTGAATGCCGTCCGGTCTAAGAGGGTGTACGAGCTCAGCCCTCTGTGTGAGCCTTGGGCGAAGAGGCGCATCAGGGTCAGTATGTGGATCATAGCTTTTTACAAATTTTTTAAACAATAATTTTGTATACAGGACACTGATACGACCCTTATGGATTCTGAGACTAGGGTCGTTAGTAAGGGTTGATCATAAAAAATATTGTGGGGAAATTTTGGACCTATTTTATCCCACCCCAATTCCTTTACTTCAGAATTTGCAATTTTTTTGCATGAGGTCCGTGTTCATTTGTTGACAATGCAAAAATGACAAGTTTTCATAATTTTTTCTTGTAATATGCAGATGTCTCAGAAAAAAATGATAACGTAAAATGGCAAATTGGACTGTTCCGTGTCATCAAAAAAAGCTTAAACACGGTGTAGTGTGTTGAGCAAGCGCAAAGTCCAGTTTCATTGACTTCATGATAGAAAATCTGGATGCATTATTATTGAAATTAGGGATGGGAAGAATCGAGTTTTTCCTAGAATCAGAATCTACCCTTGAAACCTTTTATGTAACTACGGAATCCTGAACCCAAACCCGAATCATTGATTCTATGATTTTCCATGTGATATTTTTGTACCACAAAACAAACATAAGACTTTTGTATTGTCATGTTTATCCAAAACTAAAAGTTCCCACACCTGACATCGCTGTCGCGATTTGGCTCGTGTGTTTATGTGGCCTAATCGTAATATATGGAATACATGAATACATACCCAAACTTGGGCAAGTCCATGTTTAGTTTATTTAAATCAATTTTAAACAAATAAAAACACAAATACAAGACAGCACTTCTCCTCACACAACAATCCGTACCACCCCAAAAAAATCTTATCACCGTAGACTAAGAAAATGATGGGCGTCTTCAATGCATAATTTAAAAAGTCTTGTAAGTCACATTGTTGCAAAAATACAAAAATCCCAGGAAGAATGCAATAAATTGCAATAAAAACTGATTAAATATATGTTTGCGAGTCCACAGTGATAAAATACATGGGTTGTAGTGTTACTACTCCTAATTGGCATGCCGCGAGATCAAAAACAAAACATCGCAAGATGATTTGAAACGAGCACACCACATGGTGCCTGAAGGAAAGGCTGCCTGTGTGACAGGTGAAGGAACAAAGGAAGTAACTGTTCTACACCCTCAACCCTCCCAGCATCCTCAAACTGCAGTCTGCATTCTTCACGACTAGCCTAGTCATTTCGCCCGGCCATCGCGTGCATAGCAACAAGTCCTGCCAAAAACAACACAATTTACACACCCCCACACCTTTCCCCCTTCAGCTAATAGTCTTGTCATTGCTTTGCCTTTCACCTCAGAGGTTGTAAGTATAGGCTGTTTGTGGTAAACCATCTGTACTGTAATAATAACCAATAAACATTTTTCGTGGTGGCCTCAGACGTTAAATTTTGATTGTGATGAAAAGTATACACTATGTTTAATAGTCATGTGAAAATGTTTAGCACAAAAAAGTGAGAAAAAAAAAGTAAACAGGGCCTCAAAAGTGCTCACGTTACTGTGAGCAGCCTATACCATTCTGGAATATCTTTTATTCGCAAGACATTTGTCTATAGAATTGAAATAATGTTCATTAATACATTGTTTGATTTTTTCTCCACAAGCTACTGGAAACTGATATTGCATTTGTTAAAGTGCGTCGGCGCCCAATGTTTACATTTTATATTTGCGACTAGAGGTGGTTGTATGTGCCGTTTTGAGGTACAGTAGAAGCCCGAAATTCCGTGGGTCAATTTATGTCTCCCAGCTTGAATAAATAAATAAGTGAAAAGCGTGAGGTCTTTTTGACATGTGGGAAGTCGGGGGAAGGGGTAGAAGACGCAGGCACTGACATGTGTTATCTATTTGAGAGAGGACAAGCGTAGAGTTAGCATTTGCTGACTGGAGTTAATTTTACTGCCGATATTGTTTGTTTATCCATGGTCAGTTTTGTTCGCATGGTGCAATGCANTTGCTGACTGGAGTTAATTTTACTGCCGATATTGTTTGTTTATCCATGGTCAGTTTTGTTCGCATGGTGCAATGCCGCAGAAAAGAAAGATATATTCTGTAGGTTTAAAACTAAGGCTTGGATAATAGGTTGCCTTCTGTTATATTCTTAACCAATTTAACATTATTATGTTTATGCAGTTTGTTTAATTTTTAACGAAAGAATTCCTCATAATCNTTATATTCTTAACCAATTTAACATTATTATGTTTATGCAGTTTGTTTAATTTTTAACGAAAGAATTCCTCATAATCCAATTTTAACGTGAACATACGTGTGCAATCGATATCTTAGCTTAAGTGCAGTGCCCGCAACATGGTATCAAGCATCTGTGATCTACATGCACTGGTGAGAAGAAAATGTATTTTATCCAGGGCGAAGGTGTGGTGAGTGACGTTTCCGCTTGGCCGAGAAGGAGAAGGGGACGATGTGCCCTGGAATGCGAGGGGGAGAAATGGGTGTGAGCGAGCACTTTGCCTGGCACCACCCAGGCATAAAAGAAAAAAGAAGGGGACCGACCGAGCAACAGCTGCTCTACAGTCTAGCTAGCTACACAGTTTCTGCACTGCTCATCGATTTTCTTGCATGAGCGTGATATAGTAGTATACAAAGGAAGGTATATAGTGGATGGAAAAACAGTGCAGTTACACGTTGAAGTTGAAAGTAATTAATTACGCAGTATAAAATGGAAAACAAGTTGCCACGAGAAAATATGTTGATCCTGAAAGTGTCATACGTTGATGCACTAATGTACTAAGAAGGAGAAACTAGACATGTTATTTTTGCGATTAGAGACAATTAAACCTGATTTAACATGAAAAATGCTACTTTAATGCAATTTTTGGGATTTTGTGGGGGTCAAAATCGGTTGCAAACGATTTTGCGAGGTCAGCAATTTTATGACGTCATTCTTGGGCACTGTAAGGCCTCACAGAATGGGGGTTCTACTTTATATAAAAGACGTTGCAGACAGACAACAGTAGTGATCACTGAAGAACACGAACTTCGACTGGCTGTGGATTTTCCAGTAGTGAAAATTTATAGTTTGATTGGTGTAAAACAGACAAATTGATAATTATAATATATATCACTGCATCCATTTTGCAATCTAAAACTTAGTATTTTTTTAGAAAAAATGAGAGTTTTTAAGCATTGCGTAACATTGTTTTATTAACGTTTTACTGTTTGCAAGATGCCCACTTATGTAAAATCTAACATTCTACAAACATAAGAAAACAACTCTACTGTTACTAGTGTTAAGAACTTTATACGTATTTTACCATTTTTCATCTAGTGTGATATTAACCTTGTTTAATCATCACATTGGCACTTTTTGCTGTGCAGTTGCAATAAAGTATTGGGTGATTTGATGGTAAAATACTGCATTTGTCGTAAGTGAAAATGTTGTACGTTCCATGCATCATTTTTAAAATTTAGTTTATTGACACAATTTTATGTCACTGTAATACAGTAAATCCTTGATAATTCTAAATGTTCTGGGCTGAAATTAACTTCACATTTTATCCAAATTTTTGGGGGGGCCTAACTAAAATTAGAATGTTGGTATTTCCCCATGTAGCACTTGCATTTTTATTCCTGGAAATAAGGTTGAATAAACGGCACCAGTGGTACGTGGATCAGACAGAACTTGAGTCGTTTATGCACTCTGATGTATTGGGGTCGTTGCCAATGGCAAGATAAGTGCTGGGGCACGTGCCAAATCTTCTTTGTGTTATGAAAAAACATAAATAAAATGGAGTGAACAAACCACTGTCGGTGCATCTGTGGGGGTGCTTAAAACCAGTGCGCATTTTACGTGCCCAAGACCAAGATGTGTGGAAGCGATGAGGGCATTAGTGGCACGCATACGGTATCACACATTACACCGCCTCTACACTGAAATGGTGTACTGTCTTTCCGTCTGCAACTTGCTTCTACAAGACTTCAGCAGTGGCACTGTCTTATTATGGTGTAATAATAAAAAAAAATTAATGCAAAAAATAGAAAACTTAAATTAATCTTTGGACGTGAAAACTTTAATAAATACAGTTTGTAAGCAGGAAAAAGAAAGAGGAACGATGTTAAAGTAAAACTGACACATGCCGATGTTCTTACCTTAGGACTATCCAAATATATATCACATTGCTGTGCTGTAGGGGTTATGTGTGTAAAGTCGACAAACTGCGTTTGTATTAACGTTGTAATGTGGCACACGCGCAGTTATAACCGGCGCTTAAGTTGCCACTCAGCTATAACTTACCACTCGACTAGCTCAAGGCGGAGTAACACGAGACGCTTTAAAATGGACGCCAATTAAATATTAAATAAAGTCGAGTTCCGGTGTATTTGTTCTTTACTTTAATTTATTTACCAATCAAGTGACACAGTTCACGTACGAGTTCATGTATGAAGAGTACGAACAGGTTTCAGATAACCAGACAAGTGCAGAACATCGCCACAGTCGTTTACGAATGATTTGATTTCTTAAAAACTTGCCCGAAGAAACACCAAATGCAGCGACCTCCCACACTGGCAGAGAAATAATCTAGCAAGTTCAAGTTTGCCGGTGTGGGGGTTATACGCCACGCCCAACGCGGCTTAGGCGAGCACTGGATGACAACTGACTCAAGCGACTGACTTCCATCGCGACTGACTTGAGACGACTGACTCTTATGGTGACCGGCAAACAAATACTTCTGCTGCCTATCACCCCCCCTCTCCAAAGATAAGGGCCTGGCGTGGGCTGCCACGCACGCTCGCCACACGTTATCGAAACTGCGTCGCAGAATATTATCGAACTCTTCTGGCAAAACTGTCGACGCAGTCTGAAAAAAGCTAATCTAATGTTGACACATAACAAAAACTAAAATTTTTAAACGGCAACCGGATGCCTGATATATGTACTATCACGATAAAACGAACCACCACGGCTTTTAATTTCAAACCCGATAAAAATATACGAAGCTTAGCAAAGCGAAAGAAAATGAAACACGTGTCCCAAAAGTCATAATACTGCGTCATTACAATGTCTTGTAGAGCAGACGAGCAGCTCGCATTTACGTTATTTTTTAACATTTTTCATATCATGCAGCACCTTTCTGTTAACTGAATTAATTGATATAACATAACTTTTTTAATGTTTTACACACACCTCACGGTCATTATTCACCCTCAACGCTCATTCCACACAGCTGGCACACTCCCCAGACCTTCGCGTTTTAAGAGTCACAGTTTTTTCTTTGGCAATTAGGTTCAGCTTTACTGAAATAAAGCCTGGCCAAGGACCTAAAATCCTCGTGCAGGCTGTCATTCAACCTGCATTTTCTAAATGATTGAGCCAGAAGGGTTAACTTTATTTAGGCAGTGGTCTCACTGCTGCCCCCCCTCGCCAACCCTTGTGCCGGCAAGGGGGGGAAAGGGGAATTTGTTATCGGTACCGGGCTTGCTGGGGAAACTCAGCAGGCCAAACTTGCGGTGGCAGGGGCTTGCTCTCGACTGCACCACAAATTTTTGTGGGGTAGTGGGCAGAGGGTGTTAGCCTCTCCTGATAACCCTCTTTTTTCAAATGACATACAATTGAGTGGAGCCACCCCCCCTCCCCCCTCTCCCATCCAACACCCTATTCCAGATTTGTACCACCCCGCGTTAAGGTGCTTTGCTACAGTGATGATGAGCGGCGGCGGGTGCAGAGAGTATGTCGGGGAACCTCCCCCAAGGTGGAACACGAGCGTCTACATGCTCTCCGCACCCACTCACCCTCCCAACGACCAGGGGCTGAAATACGCTCAGTGTCGCTACCTCTAACCCATCCTCCTAGTCCAGGGTCCGAAATACGCTCAGTGGTGACAGAGGATTCCTATACCTTCCCTTTCACCTTGTTCTGCTTAGTAGGGGCCGAAATATGCTCAGCTGCCATCTCTCTACCTCTTTCTCAAACCGCCAGGGTGCATACCTACTAGGCTGGGCCGTTTTTGTATGGGGAAAAAAAAACTGTTTGATTTCTTTCGGGCTTATCTCGAAAAAGGTGCCTAATAATGTATTTTGATTGTATATAAAATATGGTTTCGATACAATTTCGTCTTCTGCCTCCGGATAAGACTTGAAAAAATGGAATTTAAAAAAAAATGTGATTTGCAATAAGTTATTACAGCGAGGTAAAAGGCAGGATAATAAGTATTTATCAAAAAAACACAAATTTAATAGCTATATTTATGTATTATACGTATAAATGAAACAAAATAATATTTAAAGATATCATGAAAATAGCTTTAGTTAGCACAAAAATCTTGTTTACTTTCAAACTTTGGCATAGCTCTTTGAGACTCAATGTGGGCTTTTATATAGCCTTCTGTAGCGATTTTTGTGCTTAGCTTGGCTGAAGTCTCAGTAACAGTCTTAACTGCTCTTTCAACTGCTTGTGAGTGGCAAGGCAGACGTAGAACAGGCAAATCACCTTCTCCTTTTTGTGTGACAAGCTTTTTGATGTCTTCAAGGGATATCAGTTTTAATATAGGTGGTTCCGTGATATTATTCTGCCAGTCAATAAGTTCGATGTAGGACGATGCATCGAGGTTCAGAGAAGGAATTTGGAGCAGTCGTAGTCCATTTTTTTNACGATGCATCGAGGTTCAGAGAAGGAATTTGGAACAGGTTAGTCCATTTTCTTGGTTGCTTCGAGCTTTCAAAATGTGACGTGCCCCCAGTTCACGGATGTGCTGATGTGAATCGGTCAACATTGCCAACAATATATTTTCAGGGTGGGCAAAGTAACCATTTCTTTTAATTACCCGATTGACTATTACTTTCAGTTCTGTAGGTAAGTATCTAGTGGCAGCTATGAGTTGGTACAGGTGTCGTGTTCCATCTTTACAGGATGGATGTGTTTTGATTGCGAACCAAGTTGGAGCGTAAGCTTTGACGACGTACGTTGCAAGAACAATCAGGTTTTGAGAAGGAGATTCCATTGAAAAACATATAACCGCATAATTCTGTTAGCGTGAGTTAACCATCTGGCGTGGAACATTTTTCCTGGCGATTTGTTTGCTAAATGAGAAGGGAGTTCACCTGTTGTTACCGCTAATTACAATTATGTACAGGTATTTTTTGGTCAGCGCTCATATCTTCTGCAGGTACATCGGGTAACACCACGTGAATGGGTTGAAATTTTACAATAGGCCTCTTCTCACAGTTTTCTAAATATTTGCCGATGGGCCCTGAAAGTGTTTGGGGTCCCAAAGTTTTTCCGTCTATGTGCAGGAACAAGTGACGAAAAGGCAGTTCGTTCATGTGAAGAAGGCAGACGATCCACTGTAACGGTCTATTTAATCGTTTTTCGAGCAGACGAATGATGCCTCCTTGCTTACCAACATTCACATTGGTCCCATCACACCCTACCGCCAGCAAAGTGTCCATAGAAATATTTTCTTCTAGGAAGAAGTCGGCGATGGATTTTTCTATGCATTCAGCAGTGCCAGAATCTGGTGCAATATAACCCAAGAACTTTGTTTCCGGTTCTTTTATCAACAAAATGTGCTCTTCAAGAATGCTCTCTCTATACATTTGTCCGTCTTTTTTGGATACAATCAATGTCTTATCTTTTCTTCCGTCAAAGTATAAAGCTGGTACTTCAAAGATTTTGGCTCGCTTCACGGCACATTTCCTTGAGAGGTCACGTTTTTGGCGAATCCGATTTTTATCAATAACTTCTGCACTGGAAGTATGAAGCACTGCCGAGGTAATGGCTGCCGCAGCTCTATCTGAGACACCATATCTGTCACAAGTCTTTGAAAGCAAATCATGGTCTACTACGATTTCAGAGGAGAGCTTTTTGATAAGAGGTGCCGTTGTTTCAACTTGCTTCGGTGACTCGATAGGACCGGGCTTATCCCTGGGTACGATGACAACATGTAATGTTTGATCAGAACTGGTGAGTCTACCACCAGCCCTCAAGATATTTTAAGTGATCTTGTGCACCTACAAAGTTCATATGACCATCATTGTACAGATCAGAAAAACATCCAGGATGAGCTATGAACCACTTAAACCACTTAAGGCAGCCAAAGAAGCCTCTTTGATGAACCAATGGCTTGTATAGGTATATGGCTTTGATTGTACGACACACATTGGTTTTTAAAATAATATGTGCCAGTCAATGCTTTTCATGTTTTGCTGCAGAAGGGCCAGTATAGTTGACATCTGCTGCAACAAACCTTGCTGCACAACCCATATGGTTTGTAAACTACCCATCATGGAAGCATAGGGCACAGGTTTCAATTAAAAGAACTGGTTGCAGGATTTCAAATAGTGACATACCTACAGTTCATGCCGTCCTTCTTTCTACGGCACTGGGAGGTATGCAGAAATCCATTTGCTATGGGCCAGAAGATGAAGGTTGGGCTGATGAAATGCACCTCCAGGAACTGATTGTATGTATAACCCCTCCAACAATAGCACTTTATAGAGGAATTCCATCAACAGGGAAAACAGAGAATTTCACGTGACATGGAAAAGTTGGAGAAATGTCAGGGAATTTTCATCTGAGTCAGGGAAAATGTAAATAATTGCTCCTCGGCAAAAATGGTTAGTTGTTTGAATATAGGATGCATTTTAAGATTACAGTTTTTAATTTTGAGAACTGGCAATAATACATCTTTGCCAAGTATTTGTGTGTTTGTAATGGATATTCACATGAAGTCAATAGCGTGTTTTATAAGAATTATTGATGAGCTGATTAAAATGTTGGCCCTGCTTGCTTGGTTTGTTGNATGAAGTCAATAGCGTGTTTTATAAGAATTATTGATGAGCTGATTAAAATGTTGGCCCTGCTTGCTTGGTTTGTTGCAATGTATTTTAATTCAACTTCACTGGTAGCATATTTCTTCTGTCAGTGGTGAAAAATTTGGTATTTCAATGTTTTAGTATTCCTGAAAATAGGCCAGGAAAAATGGTAAGATTGTGCTTGGAAAACAGGGAAAAGTCAGAGAATTGCAAAATGTAATTTCAGTGGACATTCTGTTGTAGGATCAGGTATAGAACCTACCTAAGACATTAATTAACGTACCCAGGGATGTAATGTAATCGATGCCACTGAACTTCCTGACTGCAAGGGGGCTATGGTGGTGTAGTGGTTCGTCTACCCGCTTCCGACCTAGGCGAACCGGGTTCGATTCCTGACTTTGTTGCTTCCAGATATTTGCATGTGGGAATTATGCTGGACGATGCCGCTGGTTATCTGGTTTTCTTGGGGATCTCCTGTTTCATCCACTCTTTCATTCCAGCACTGCTCCATTCTTGCCTCATTTCATCCTCATTGGCTCTTAAGACCTCAATGTTAAAAGCAGCCCAAAACACTTCACTCACTCACTCACTCACTCACTCACTCACTCACTCATTTCATCCTCATTGGCTCTTAAGACCTCAATGTTAAAAGCAGCCCAAAACACTTCACTCACTCACTCACTCACTCACTCACTCACTCACTCACTCTCTCTCTCTCTCTCTCTCTCCCTCCTTGCTCACACACACACACTCCTTCATTCACTCCTGCACTCACTCACTCCTTCACTCACTCACTCATTCCTTCACTCACTCATTCATTCATTCGTTCACTCACTCACTCACTCACTCACTCACTCACTCACTCACTCACTCACTCATTCCTTCANCTCATTTCATCCTCATTGGCTCTTAAGACCTCAATGTTAAAAGCAGCCCAAAACACTTCACTCACTCACTCACTCTCTCTCTCTCTCCCTCCTTGCTCACACACACTCACTCCTTCACTCACTCCTGCACTCACTCTTTCACTCACTCACTCACTCACTCCTTCACTCACTCACTCATTCCTTCACTCACTCACTCACTCACTCCTTCACTCACTCCTTCACTCACTCACTCACTCACTCACTTCTTCACTCACTCACTCCTTCACTCACTCACTCCTTCCTTCACTCACCTACTCCACTCACTCACTCACCCACTCACTCACCCACCCTTAAAGTAGTTTCAGATTAATTTGATCATCTGTCCATTTTTTATGAAGTTAACAGTATAATTTGTCCTTTTAGGCAGTATATATTTTAGTTTATTGACTGGGATAATGTTTTGTTTTTTATTGTTATGCTCCAGTTGTGCTCTTGGTATGTCAAGTTTTCAAAATGGTGTTTAGTTATGAAAATTTTTCTGCAAGTGATAAAATTTTAATGTTTGCTCTCATATAAATTTTAATCACATGCTCACAAGAGCTATCTTTTCAGTAATGGGTGCCTGTACAGGACCATACGTATTATTCATTATAAGTTGTAATGACGCACTAGTCTTAATTTTCGGGACACGTGTTTCAATTTTGTTTGTTTTTCTTTAGCTTTGGAAAGCTTCGTAGTAATTTTATCGGTTTCAAAATTAAAGCTGTGGTGGCTCGTTTCCCGTGATAGTTTGTTTATCCGGCAGACGTGGGNAGTTTGTTTATCCGGCAGATGTGGGCTATTGTAGGTTATCGGGCAGACGTTTGCTATTTACGTTTATCAGGAGTCCGGTTGTCGTTTCGTTTTGAACATCGTAGTTTTCAGTTTTTTGTTAAGCGTCAGCGTTATTTAGATACTTTCCGGCTGTGTCGTACAAGTTTTGTTGTACGAGAAGTTCGTTTATCTTGATGGCGCAGTCTTAGTTTCGATAACGTGCGGAGCAGCGTCGATAACGTGTTGAGAGCATGCGTGGCTAGGCCCTGGAGGTCACACTGGAGGTCAGTCGCCCTAGAGGGCAGGTCAGTGTAAGTGCTTCAGGTCGAGCAGTGCTTCAGTTCAAGTCAGTCGCCCTTCAGGGCAGTGGTACAATGCTCGCCTAGGTCACGTCGGACGTGACGAGAACCCCCACATCTGCAACTAGACTTTATTTTATTTATCGGCCGGTGTGGGAGGTAGCAGCAGTTATTATTTCTTCGGGCCAGTTTTTATAACAAGGATTAATTATTTAACGACTGTGGCGCTGTTTCTGCACTGATATGTGAACGTTCGTACTCTGCATACTGTAACGTCGTATGTGAACTGTAAAAATTCAATAGTAAATAAAAATATATAACCAAATACTCTGGAACTTGAACTTCTTTCTTAATTAATCGGCGTCCATCTTACTGAGTCTCGTGTTCTACCTTTGAGCTAGCAGTGGCAACGTAACATCTGCAGTGTAACTAGCGGCCGAACATTACAAAGTTAACTTGTGAGCATAAAATTATCTTTGTAGTGTTGAAGCCATTGTAAAATATTTATAAATATGTACATTAGTAACTGTGTTTTATTTTTGTTTAGCTGTTCTGTTTTGTACTGTGGTGTTGTTTATATTTAAATTGTGTGGATGTTAAAATGTGTAGAGATTGTTTGTTTATGGTCAACTTATTGTTACATGCTGTAATGTTGTATTTGTTATACTACGTAGGCTCATGAACTGGTGAAGATAATTGGTATCAAGTATGAGATACGACCACCTCGGCTGTGCTGCCTGAAGCTGGGACTAATGGATGAGGATGGTCACCTCACGGGTGATACTTTCACTATCAAATATCACGACATGGCAGATGTGCTGGACTTTCTCGTGTTGCGACAGACATATGACACTGCTGTCGCGAGGCGATGGAAGATAGGTAATAGTGCAGCACTTGCTTCTTTGGTCTTTGCATTACCTCTGTAGTGGGGAGCTTAAATATGTGCAAATATTGATAGGGGCTTTTAAACACTTGATATCAGTGGTAGGGATAGGTCAGTTCCATCATATTTTCTGTTCTTGGATTGGTACTGGTTATTAAAAATTGTTTGTCAATTCTTGATTATTTTTCCTGTTTTTTACTGCTATAAGTTAAAATGTAAGATTACAGTTTGTAAAATCTTCAGGTTTTCCTCTTATACTGAGTGGCTCTGGTTTCAAAGAGAAATACAATGCTAAAATTCAAAACAAATTAATATTACTTAAACTATTATGCACAAATTTACTAACTAGTATTAGGTGCTTTATCCAGTAAATACAGAGTCACGCGAGTAAATCGATAACATAGTTTTTCTATTTTCTTCTTGATAATTAAATGCATTTTGTTTTATTTTAAAAATAATACTTTTTTTCTGTATAAGCTACGGTAAATGTGTTAATAATTTTAACGTCTGCATACATATCATAACCTGTAAGATAATTATTTACATTGGTGGACACCAGAGATATGGTGCCAAGCTGCATCAAACATTTTCTTATTGAATGGTTGTGCCATTTCACTGCAGCGAGAGCTTCATTTTCCATTGTCTGCCATAGTGTTTTCCATTTTGTGCATGTTGCACATAACAGCTCTATACAACATCTATGGACACTTTATTTTTATTTAAATACAAGAAATACACTGTTAGAAACCAATTCAATTTTGGTTTACTGATAGAATCTTGAGACCTTAACCAATATTTAAACATGGAAAATATTGCGTATCAGTAATATTAATAGGAATGTGGTGGTAGGTAATTCATTTCATGCTTCACGCACTTCTATATACATAACTACTGTGTTTACTATTTCGGTCGTAGTAGAAATGAGATTTTGACATTGGTTCTCAGTTCCGGTTATCAACGTCAGGAACCGGTGGAACCGAGAACCGGTAACTGGAACTATCCCATCTCTAATCTGTGCATTATAATGAAAATTTCCTAAATCCAAGATATTATGTGTATTTGCAGGGATATTTGCCAAATTCTGAGTTGTGATAAAGTTTTGTCTTTAGATTCTGTCAGTTCTTCTCAGCAATAATATGTATATATTTTATTTTTGTAAGGTGATCGTTTTCGCTGCATGATTGATGATGGGTGGTGGATGGGGTCCATTGAGTCGCACAGCGCCTTTGAGCCTGAATTCCCAGGCTCACTGTTCATGTGCTATGGCGTGCGGTGGGACAATGGAGAGTACGAGCGTATGAGCCCTTGGGATCTTGAACTCATCAATCCAAATCGTGAGTTATTTTCTGATGGCCTCTTGTGTCGTACAGTAAGTGACTATTTGTTAATTTATTTTGTGCATGTTCTTGAAATATTGATAGAGAGGCCTGGTTTTGGTGAATATGCTTCCATGAGTTTGCCAGTTTTGATAAAGTGATTTCTGTATTATTAATTTTTTTATATATTTATTCAAAAAAATGTTGGTGATTTTAAAGTGAATGATAGTAATTTTTAAGTATAAAGCACACATGTAATCAATTTTCCCGTAGTAAATACTAGCTGTGCCAGCGACTCCGCTCGCATGGACTATAGAATTATTGTTTAGGTTTTTTTTTTTAACATATTTTATAGATTTTACGGAATGGCAAAATTCTACGTTAATGTGTGCATCGAAAACTGATTAAAACAGGATTATATGGCATGACCCACTGGTTGTCTATTTTAATAACACCTGTGTGTTATTATATAGCATACAAGTTAATTATAGTTATATTAATTATATGCTACCGCTGAGTTTTTTTTTTTAGGTCTTTTTATTCTACACAATTCTTTGCTACATGATATTGTTCCACCTTTAACGGTTTAGACAGCGTTATTGCAAAAGAGCGCGTTGGCTGCAAATTTTTTTCCGACTTGATTCACTATTATTGTCACTGCTTATTTCTTATGTTACTTAACGTAACAAAATATATACTAAAACCTGGCCAGATAATATAGCTATGAATTTAAAAAAAAAAAAA
>NQII01002215.1:130338-209615 GCA_002778355.1 Clitarchus hookeri
CCGGACAGGCATCCACGATAAACCAGCGGCCTACAACCCCAGCAGGCTCCCTGCGCTATTATCAGTTCGACAGTTTCCAGTCATGCCTATTTTCGCACTGCTACATAGGCAATGTTTCTGGGCCATAACCAGACCTTTCCTAGTACTGGGCTTACACAGAGCTGCCACCTATGCAGCTGGCAGTCCGACACTGATCACATGGAAGCACCCCGAGCACACCGCGGCACGTTCACAGACCGCCCACGTACACACAAACTGCTACCGGTCGCCTTCTACCAGGCGTAACACTCTCAAAATTCTCGACGCCGAGTGAGGTGGTGCAATGGTAACACTGGACTCGAACACGGGTGGACCGGGGTTTGATTCTCTGTCTGACAATGCTAATTTAGGTTCCCCGTAGTTTTTTCCGAATCACTTCAGGCGAATGCTTGGATGTTCCATTGATAAAGGTTTCCTTCCATTATCGTTCGAGCCACAATTTCCATTTCTTATAACTCCGCTATTGAAGAGACGTTAGGCCGTAACGAAACAAAGAGGAGACAAAATCCTGGCACAGGTATCATACAGGGGCGGTGCCCTTGTTAATGCCTCTACAATTATGAAGAAGGCACAGAGTACTTTGGTAATGCTCATGGTCGGGGTGGCCGATGTCGACACGGATAGAGCCAACCTACGTACATCACTCACTACTGGTCGTTCAGAGTCCACTGAAGTCAGGAAGCCGTGTCGTGTGTCATCTTTCGACACATATTCGTCGTGGGGTGTAAAAATATTAAGGAGGCATTTTGACTCTTCAGTGTTGCATGTCAAGACTCAAGAGGCAGGCCCAGGCGTAGACGGACAACGATGGGACGCAGGTCGCCAGCAGTCTGACGAGGTGTCTCAAAGAGGTTGCTAGAGAGGACTGGAAGGTGAGGCCTCGGCAGTTGACGGGCGGCCTGAGCTTGCTCTCAGAGGGGTGTTGCAGCTGAAGGCTGACAAGGTTGGGTTACCCAGCAACAGTTTAGCGTCATGGGCAGTACCTGTCCTGTTGTCACTCCACTTAGTACCTCCTCTACGGGTGAATGGCATGGGTATAAGGTAGTATGGTCCACCTCCACAAAGCAAGGGCAGGCGACGATATCCCTAGCTAGAGTATGCCCACAGGCGTTTAGGTCGCTCCTCGTCAGTCCTGGCACTCCAACCGGCGGATCTATACGTCGTGGATGGAGTGTGTTAGCTGACTTGGGGTGGTCTTACTGCTTCGTCGTGAGTTGCTTAGATGTGACTAAATCACTCCTCATCAGGCCTGGCACTCGAACCGGCAAATTTCACCTGGTGGATGAAGTTGGTTAACTGACTTGCGTCGCCCAGCTGCTTCCTTAGAAAGTCATTCTAGTAGGGGGCTCTACTGTCCTGTGCACCAGGTACCTTTGCGTACCCTGTCCACAGTTCGGGTGGCCTGCGAATATGTGGTGTTTAGTGATGCACGAGCTGCTCTGGTTAGGGGAAGCCCGCAGACCTACACTAGGATCGGAAATCAGTGAGAAAAACTGCTGTCGCCTGCCTCTCCCTTGAGGGATAGTACTTAACAGGTAGTAAAGACATCACAGTTTCACCCTAGAAATGAGTACTCTGAGGTTAGATTATAATATGTGTTTATTCGAGGAGGAATAAACAATGTGACTCGTACTGTCTCCTGCACTTTCCTAATTACTTGTGTAACCTGCGGATGTTAAAGTTACTTTAAAACAGGTTAAGGGGACCTGTTAGCAAATTACAACAAAAGCAAATAAATTAGGTAGCCATGAAAATAACTGGACCCTAACTGTCGACTATGTCAGTCCTGAAGGGACTTGGGTGTCACTACCAAGGTAGTGGGTGAGTTTAAAGGGGTGGAGGCTTTTGCGAGATAGCTGGTCACTAGATCTGGGCGAATGTCTTGGTTACTGGCGGTACTAGGGGTTCCTTGCAGAGAGGAAGGAGAGAGCAGAGAGCGTTAGCCGACTTGTGCTAAGGCAAGCTGGTGAGATGTCGCTCGGCTGTGCATGGCGACGTTTATACACCTGGCCAGGGGTGTGTCTCTGGCTTCTTCGGCCATCGTGTATCTTCTGCGGGTTGGCTCATCCCTTTGTAAGCAGCCCAGCCCTGGCTGTGATCTCTCAGGGAAGTTTGTAATTGGGATAGTTTATTTGTGTGCAGGCAGTATCCACTGCTCGCTTAGGGGCAACTTTCGTACTTCGCTTTGCTGGGCTTCACTGGCTGGGGGCGATCATATTATATTTGTGTCTAGCATCTGGTTTTCTTGGGTGCCGTTGTTGCCAAACATACGATCCTGATCATACAAGTATGATAATTCCGTGTTGTGTACAATCTGCAATCCAAACTTCGGATTGTACGCCAGTTGTGCGATTATCAGCCCTGCTCATTTTTACCTTTTATCTAGTCCATTAAGCTTCCATATGGTAAAATATATTATGTACTTATTAATTTATTAAANGCTCATTTTTACCTTTTATCTAGTCCATTAAGCTTCCATATGGTAAAATATATTATGTACTTATTAATTTATTAAATTAATTTGTTTAGTTTTGTAAATAATCTTGCGTTTTTACTGAAAAGATATCGGTATACATTGGTACTGACTGACAATTTTGTTTGTAGGCAAGAGTTTTGATTTTACAT
This sequence comes from Clitarchus hookeri, assembly GCA_002778355.1. Lineage (NCBI taxonomy): Eukaryota > Metazoa > Arthropoda > Insecta > Phasmatodea > Phasmatidae > Clitarchus > Clitarchus hookeri. The sequence continues at coordinate 133,003 of NQII01002215.1, forward strand.
TATTTAATAGCCATTAGAAGTGCTTTTTATATATCTGTGTGTGTGTGTGTGTGTGTGTGTGTGTGTTTTTTCTTGTGTGTTCTTGTGTGTGTGAGAGAGAGAGTGTGTGTGTGTGTGTATATATATATATATATATATATATAATGTGCTATCCTTGAAGGGGTTTGTACAATCTTTCTGAGAAAACTGTAAGATCCTGGCATTTCGGAAGGTTGGCAACACTGATAAACGAACATCTCTAACCAAAAATGTTGGTCATATGGCGAAAGTAAGTAGTACGTTATACACTGGGTTGGTGGAAGTTTTGCCTTCTTTCACTGTCTAATCGTCCATTAAATTTTCACTTTTCACTGATTCTATTGCTTTGCTTGGCATTCTCGTAAGGTTGGTGTTGGAGTAAGTCCACATAAAATGTTTGGTGGGCCACCACGCCGTTTCTCTGTAGCTACTAGTCTGTCCCTGGAGGGCCGTATGGCAGGCTCGGGGTGGCAGCTCTCGCGCTTGGCTTGAAGTTTGGTTACTTCCTCCTGCGGATTGGTTACTGCGGTGGTTTCCTCAAGACCATCCAGCTCCACGGTACTGCTGGGCGCAGCCAAACTTGTCACATACCGTTCTGTCCGGGTCGATTATTTTCAAAAGATTGTCAAAATTTGCGTGCGACATTCACAAAAAGTTTTTGAAAAGGGTAAATTCATTTTCTTGCAGTTCACATAACAGTACATTATTTCGCTGTTTTAGATAGTTNGGGGTGGCAGCTCTCGCGCTTGGCTTGAAGTCTGGTTACTTCCTCCTGCGGATTGGTTACTGCGGTGGTTTCCTCGGGGCCATCCAGCTCCAGGGTACTGCTGGGCACAACCCAACTTGTCACATACCGTTCTGTCCGGGTCAATTATTTTCAAAAGATTGTCGAAATTTGCGTGCGACATTCACGAAAAGTTTTTGAAAAGGGTAAATTCATTTTCTTGCAGTTCACATAACAGTACATTATTTCGCTGTTTTAGATAGTTTCTCATCCATTTTGAGTTGTGTTTCTTTTTTCCCTTTCTTTTTAACTAGATAAGCCGTGCTTATGCATAGAAGCCCACTAGCGTTTTGTCTGATATGTTTTCTCTTCCTGGTGAAATTGACTGGAAATGGAACAGATAGTGTGGACAGAAAGTCTCTTCAACAAATGCATTCTATAAACTCATGCCTTTGACAAAAGTTGAATTTCAATTGAAATGCACATTGAGTTGAATTTCGAACATGAAAGTGCACCAGTGTGGACATTGCTTTACAGAATTGGCACATCGGTGAATCGGCACATTAGCATAATTTTGTGAATCGGTACAGCTCTTACAATCTTTTGTTTTGTCTTGCACCTTTCTTCAAGACAGAGCTTGAAAATGCTGTAACAGGTTATCCAAAGTTTGGTATTGGAATGGATGAATCTCTGAACAAGGTGTGCCAGCGCCACACATGGACATAAATGTGTGGTATTGTGGCAGTGAGAAATATTTAATGATCTGAATTCATTACTGGAATCACTACCTACTCTGGATTTTCGGAAAATTTTACAGGTTTCCATGGATGGCACCAGCCATGAACATTTGTGTGATTTTAAGATGTTTGTCACAGAAGATTGAGAATAAAATCCAGTAGTATTGGATTTAGATATTTGTGGCCTTTACACTTTGCACAAAGCTCTTTAAGTTGGTATGCTAACCACTTGAAGTGGATGGATTATATGTAGTTACATTTTTAGGAGTTTTGTTTAATGTTTAACATTCCTTCAAGAATTTGTGTGATTAGTCTCTTGCACCCTTTTTGTACAAATGTTGAGAAGACTACAAATCTCCTCAGTTTTAAAACCGTAGAAATAGGTTTTGCAACCAAAGAAGAAGTAAAAAAATGCAGAGGCCTCAAGGATTTGCAGATTTTGGAATTTAGGAGTGACTATAGGAAAATTCCTCTTAAGTTTGTCTTGAAAATGAGGGAGAGGTCTCTTAAAATACAAACAATATTTCGTGTTTGGATCCATTTGTAGCTGCCCAGCAGGATGCTGAACATGTGTATTTAAATGATCTTCTTGAAATGTTAGTTAACACAAATTGGCTGGATGGGACCACTGCAGACAAGGCAGCTAGCGAAACAGGAATATTTGCAAGAGTGCTTCAAAGCATCTGAAGTCATTCAGCAAGGAAAAAGATTTCCTGGGCCAGTTTTGTATGCAGCTGCTAAATAATTCCCGCGAAAGGTGTGATGGAATTAGGAAAGTTATTTGGTTGGTTTTGATTCAGTGCATGGAAATGCGAACATTGAAAGGGGATTTTCTGTCAACGCCGACTGGAAACCCTGGTTGTCCACCGGCAAATTTATGACTCAGTGGCTGCTGCTGTTGGGATTGAAGGTGTGATTGTCTCAAAAGCTATTTATCCATGCAGTATGAAATGCCAGTTCGTGTTGCAAATAAGCACTGGAAGTTAAGAAGAGAAGCCGAGCGGTTAAAATGACTACGAGCAAAGAAATCCAAATTAATGAACGATGCTCAAAGATAATCTTAGCTTATAGATTCACAAATTGAGGCATTTAACAACAATTTAGAAAATTACCGGTTTATAATATGACATGTTTTGTAGGCATATTTGTAAGTATTTGTATAATATTGTGGTGATAGGATAATTATATCTGAAGCAACCTGCTAGTAGAACTAATTTTTCATTCAAATGCATTTTACAGCAAGGAATAAAAATTGAAGACTCTTTTCATATTCTTATGGTTAATAGCTTGTGCTGCATATATGTGTGTGTGTGTGTGTGTGCGCACTTGTGTGCATGGGCATGTGTGTGCGTGTGTGCGTGCGTGAATTTCATGTGTTAAAATGTGTAAAATGTTTTTAATTGTGGCAAAAATAAAGTAGAACCTTAATTTAACAAAATGTCATGGTTCCTGAAAATCTTTACTTTATTTCACTATATTCATTAATTTCAAATTTACCCATTTTAATACCTTAACACTAACACGTTGTTCTGAAAACGTGTTTTTTATGTTAAGATGGTGTTTCATCATCTGTGGTGCAAAATTACAACTTTATTTAATTTTAATATTAACTTAATTCACTGGGCATATGTTCTGCAATGGAAATGGTACCCCACCAGACCATAAACGATCTGTAGTTGACAAGGAAAGAAGTTTAAACATTGTACACCCCTTAACTTTTAATGAGCTCAAAATCCATGCTCAGTGACCTTTTGTGTAAAAATCAGAATATTTATTAAGCGAAATAGTAGTGATGGGTGAGTTTGAGTTTTTTCTATTTAAAATTGAGTTTTCAACATAAATGTAAATGTGTACCTATGTACACTGGTATAATGCCTGCCCCTTACATAGTTTATTTGCAATTTCTTCACACGTTTAAATCAAACCAAAAAACCTTTCACAAGCCTGAATATATACATAGGCCTCATATTGAAAATTCTGTCTCACAGTATGTCCATAAGCAGAGAGGAAAATGTGTGCTAGTGGTTTCACACAGCTTTACTGATGAAGTCGGGATAAATAGTTAAGAATTCTGGTATTTATTTAGCAGAATTCATAGCAATCCATTTGTGGCTAGCACAGTCATGAAACTTGTTAGTTTATCACACTGGCACAGGATGTCAAATATGCTAAAAATTTGCCAGGCCTCCCTTCTTTCCATACTCAAACATCCAGATAGCAAAGCAGCACGAAGGCACAACTTTCTTAATATGGCTCTTTCACCTTACACTGTAAACAGAAAGTAGGATAGCACTGTTATAGTGAATAAAAANTAATATGGCTCTTTCACCTTACACTGTAAACAGAAAGTAGGATACCACCGTTATAGTGAATAAAAAAAAAGAGAAGCAAACAGGCTGCATTTCTGTTCACCTTGATAGATGTGGGCAGTTAACACTCCTTTCTTTTTGTCCAATTAAACAAAAAGAGTAGCACCTACATAACTACTACGTACAAAGAAAACCTTTACATATATTTTTTATGCGTTGGCTTATATTTATGTTAAGCTCAAATCCGCACTATACCTGACCATGTTATATCCTATATCTGACATCTCTAAGCTACTGTAAATCTGCCTTCATGATATATGGTGAAAAATAATTTCACTGTGCCATTATCCATAATCTTTCAGTCAATGCAAATTTTTGTCAATATGACAGCCTATATCCGAATGTTTATTTTCAATTTTAAACCAGCAAGAAATAAAATACCTAATCCAATTTGGTGAAGTGATTATACCTCTTCAGCATGATTTTGTAAAGTTAAGCAATGTGGATGCCAGCTGATGATTGCAAGAAGGAATGTAGTGACAGTGCTACAGGCTTGTTAAGTTTACATAAGCAAAGTGTTACACTCGTGTGAATGGACACACGGAAACAAATTGAGACACACACATGTGGGAATGTACTTTATTACCTGNAAGTGTTACACTCGTGTGAATGGACACACGGAAACAAATTGAGACACACACATGTGGGAATGTACTTTATTACCTGTGGCTCGCTGCTCCCAGGAAGTGCAGTGGAGATTGTGTTGTGTGGTTGCAGGGAGGTGCGAGAACTTGATGTGCCGCTAGATGTGCCTCTCGTCTACCACTCGCTACTCGAATCATACCGCTGGTCGGATTTGGAGTCGGAGCCAGAGGTTGACGTAAATGCCCCAGGTCCCAGTGGTGTGCGGCGCTCCCAACGCACTCGCCAGATGTCCAGGAGAACCTCTCTCAGGGTCCCGTCCATTCCCACTGATTGGAGGAAGGAATGTCGTGACTTACTGGAGATGCTTTGGCTCTGTGAAGATTCTACACCATTCAGGTAAATGCTTTGGCATTTTTTCATGCTAAACTTATAACTTTGTGAACTGATCTTACGATGCAAGACAACACAACCTTAAAAATTAAAATACACAANCGTTCCCAACGCACTCGCCAGATGTCCAGGAGAACCTCTCTCAGGGTCCCATCCATTCCCACTGATTGGAGGAAGGAATGTCGTGACTTACTGGAGATGCTATGGCTCTGTGAAGATTCTACACCATTCAGGTAAATGCTTTGGCATTTGTTCATGCTAAACTTATAACTTTGTGAACTGATCTTACGATGCAAGACAACACAACCTTAAAAATTAAAATACACAANTTCATGCTAAACTTATAACTTTGTGAACTGATCTTACGATGCAAGACAACACAACCTTAAAAATTAAAATACACAAACTCAAGTCCTCCCAGAGTGGTACGTCCAGATTGTTATTGCCACGAAAACAAAATGGACTGTGTCGCCTTCCGAGGAATGCGAACCGTATGAGCTAGGGGCTGCATGCAGCCTGCGGGCTGCGAGTTTGACATGCCTGTTCTAAACTGTAGCAAGCAAGTATTGTTCTTTTTTCTGTTAACTGCTGGGGCAGAAAATAACCAGCTGCATACCCTTGTGATATTAACATTAATTATATCATTTTTACCATTTTTATTTGTGATTGAGAACAAAGTTAACAAATTTTGATTCATTGTAGGGAGCCTGTAGACATTCTGGAACATCCTGACTATCATCATGTGATTGACACACCAATGGACCTGCGCACAGTAAAGGAAGACCTGCTGGGAGGAAACTATGAGTCGCCATTGCAGTTTTGCAAGGATGTAAGACTCATCTTCCAGAATTCCAAGAACTTTAACACCAACAAGCGTTCCAGGGTGGGTATTTTATTCTTTTATGTATGTACCTTGTCTCTTATGTCTGTATTCTACCTTGCATTATTTGACTGAAAAATATATTAAANTTATTCTTTTATGTATGTACCTTGTCTCTTATGTCTGTATTCTACCTTGCATTATTTGACTGAAAAATATATTAATGTCAAGACAATACGAAATGTGATAAAATATAAAAGTGCGTTCACGCACACTGGTATTATCCATAGGTTATGCAGGGAAACAAAAAATGTAGGTATAATACCATGTTTTATCACNTTATTCTTTTATGTATGTACCTTGTCTCTTATGTCTGTATTCTACCTTGCATTATTTGACTGAAAAATATATTAAAGTCAAGACAATACAAAATGTGATAAAATATAAAAGTACNGATAAAATATAAAAGTGCGTTCACGCACACTGGTATTATCCATAGGTTATGCAGGGAAACAAAAAATGTAGGTATAATACCATGTTTTATCACATCATCAAATGCTGCAAGTAGATTATTAAGACAAAGTTGTGAACTTTCACAGATCCGTTGTTTGTAAATGTTAGGAAGCATCTTTGTTTACATCAGTGATAATGACACACTGGTATTTTTGACATTCCACAGAACTTTATTTTTTTTGGGGGAAAGTAGTTGGTATATTTCAGTACAAACCACAGAAGATTAAACATTGTTGTGCACCGTCATGTTTGCAATCACAGCAGATGGTTGGAAATTGCCACCTCCGGGCCACCCCTTCGTTGCGAAATTGAGCGGGAACCTAATCCTCATTGAACTTCTCACCAAGAGTTTAGAGAAAACAGATATTTAAAAGGCTTTTGACTTAACAAAGAAGATGCTCTGTGGCAGCCTACGTGAAAGACATTCCTCGAGTTGCAGTTCAGAAAAGAGTAATGACTGAGTAATCCTTGTCTTGATAAATTGAGTTATTAAATATTGTTTTTCATTTTTCATAATACTTATGTCCATGTCGTTTACATTTTCATATTTTTACTTGTAGGATGGCAAGTTGGTCATTCCCTTATCTCTTGGTTTTTGACAATATAAGAGTAATTTGAAGAGCAAGGTTTGGCTTTTTTTTGCTTTCATTTGTAAAAAAATCTGTTGATACGCTAATGTATATATGTAGGCTATGTGTTGTTTTGTTTATTGTTAGAGCTGTGCAATTTTGAATTGGCTTCAACTGAATTTGCCGATGTTGACCAAATTGGGCCTTCTGCTGATGTATGAACACCAGATAACGTTCTGCCGATTTACACATACAATGTCACACATGAAATGTTGTGGGTAGTTCTGAGTTACTCTTCATTATGTATAATTGATGAGTCTTGTCTTTGTGAACATTGTAAGTCCTTCATATGAGGAAGCATCTTTCACCACCAGTACAGGACATCTAGGAAAGGAAAGTATCAGTGAAAAAGTTTCTCAATTTCCACTGTTTTTTCCAACAAAGTTTGTAGTTTTCATTTCAAGCTCCAACCTGTTGTGAGGTACATAATAATCTACCAGCTTGACATTGATGAGGGTTAGTGTCCCAGGGGAAGGCAAGACGCAGGACTGTTTTCACAGCTGCGCCCATCAACAAAATGTTTAGGGGAGGGGGTAAGAGGTAGGTGGTAAACCATGAGAAGATAACACAAACACAATGCCAATTTTCTGTCTCAAAAAAATGTTTGTGACTTTGCTTTCTTTTCTTAACACAGTTGACTATTTTAAGTTGATCAACTACGGAATATACTATTATTTTCGGTGACATGTTGCACCCACCCACACAGCAAACCAGATGTTAATGTCGGGATGGAGATCAAGTCTGCATGCATTGCTTGTGAGCGTGCATCAGATTTTTATTTTGGTCCCTTGAAAAACTATCCATACAAGTTACAGTGTATTTCGGTTTTGATTTAAGTTTATATTTTAAAAAATTTTAAGTATGTATTTTAGTTATAAAATGTTTTCGCACATGTTATTAAGATTATAAAGTACTCTACGTATGTAAATTNGCATCTTTGTTTACATCAGTGATAATGACACACTGGTATTTTTGACATTCCACAGAACTTTATTTTTTTTGGGGGGAAAGTAGTTGGTATATTTCAGTACAAAACACAGAAGATTAAACATTGTTGTGCACCGTCATGTTTGCAATCACAGCAGATGGTTGGAAATTGCCACCTCCGGGCCACCCCTTCGTCGCGAAATTGAGCGGGAACCTAATCCCAATTGAGCTTCTCACCAAGAGTTTAGATAAAACTGATATTTAAAAGGCTTTTGACTGTAACAAAGAAGATGCTCTGTGGCAGCCTAAGTGAAAGACATTCCTCGAGTTGCAGTTCAGAAAAGAGTAATGACTGAGTAATCCTTGTCTTGATAAATTGAGTTATTAAATATTGTTTTTCATTTTTCATGATACTTATGTCCATGTCGTTTACATTTTCATATTTTTACTTGTAGGATGGCAAGTTGGACATTCCCTTATCTCTGGGTTTTTGACAATATAACAGTAATTTGAAGAGCAAGAGTCGTTTTTTTTTTTTACTTTCATTTGTAAAAAATTCTGTTGATACGCTAATGTATGTATGTAGGCTATGTATTGTTTTGTTTATTGTTAGAGCTGTGCAGATTTGAATTGGCTTCAACTGAATTTGCAGATGTTGACCAAATTGGGCCTTCTGCTGATGTATGAACACCAGATAACGTTCTGCCGATTTACACATACAATGTCACACATAAAATGTTGTGGGTAGTTCTGAGTTACTCTTCATTATGTATAATTGATGAGTCTTGTCTTTGTGAACATTGTAAGTCCTTCATATGAGGAAGCATCTTTCACCACCAGTACAGGACATCTAGGAAAGGAAAGTATCAGTGAAAAAAGTTTCTCAATTTCCACTGTTTTTTCCAACAAAGTTTGTAGTTTTCATTTCAAGCTCCAACCTGTTGTGAGGTACATAATAATCTACCAGCTTGACATTGATGAGGGTTAGTGTCCCAGGGGAAGGCAAGAAGCAGGACTGTTTTCACAGCTGCGCCCATCAACAAAATGTTTAGGGGAGGGGGTAAGAGGTAGGTGGTAAACCATGAGAAGATAACACAAACACAATGCCAATTTTCTGTCTGAAAAAAATGTTTGTGACTTTGCTTTCTTTTCTTAACACAGTTGACTATTTTAAGTTGATCAACTACGGAATATACTATTATTTTCGGTGACATGTTGCACCCACCCACACAGCAAACCAGATGTTAATGTCTGGATGGAGATCAAGTCTGCATGCATTGCTTGTGAGCGTGCATCAGATTTTTATTTTGGTCCTTTGAAAAACTATCCATACAGGTTACAGTGTATTTCAGTTTTGACTTAGGTTTATATTTAAAAAAATTTAAGTATGTATTTTAGTTATAAAATGTTTTCGCACATGTTATTAAGATTATAAAGTACTCTACATATGTAAATTNTTTAAGTATGTATTTTAGTTATAAAATGTTTTCGCACATGTTATTAAGATTATAAAGTACTCTACATATGTAAATTTGGTTCATCAGTTTTGTATATTATTTCAAGACAAGTGTATGTGTGACGCTTCCCTTCTATATTGAACATAGAAAGTGTTCCCTTCAGATTAATTATAACGAGGTTCTACTGTGTTTGTGAGTTATTAGTATTCATGTTAACAATTAATTATGTGACTGTCATTAATTTTTATTCTTTCTGTTCATAAACAAATCTTTTCATACCAACCTAAATGTGTAGCAAAGCACTTAAACACGAAACATCAACTTGCCTACATTTTGTGTGTTTGAAAGAATTAGGCTTAACAGTATGTATTTTGCACGTAACATTAATTCTGTCTATTGCAGAACCAATGCATATAGTACAAAAATAATCCAACATTTTGGTTTCAAGCCTATCAATTAACTGTCAACAGCAACAAAACATGTAAACAACCTTGCGCATATTTATTGTTTTCAGTGTTCACAAATAAGTATTTTTATGAACATAGACATGTTTTTTCTTTTATTCTTTCTTTACTTAAACTTACGGTTTTTTGCATTCCTGTATTTTCTTTTCAGACACTTTAAAATGAAATAAGTTAAAAATTGTTTTTAATTTTGCTTCACTTCACCAATACTGTTGTTATTATAATAGTAACTTAAATACAAGCAAAAAGCTTTTTCACACATCTGCAGCACATCAGTGAATTGGCATTACAGATTCTGCGCACATCTGCATAATTTTCTGAATCGGCACAGCTCTAGTTACTGCAATGTATTTTTTTCTTTTAAAATTTATCCATAATTAACATAAATACCTTGTTGTTTTAAAGGTAAATTTGGAAAAATAGTGTGTGATTATTATGTGATAAAACATGGTGTATAAAATAAAACATTAAAATTATCGTGACATATTATGGCATTTCTGTAGACACTAGTGATTTTAAAGTCAGTTCATCGAAAATTAATAAAAGCAATGAAAAATTGTGGTAAGTAGTTTCTGGATAAAGTTTATTGAATGTTGTTGTAAATTGTGCATTTCAAAATTGTGATGGCCCAATATTGACTTTACATGTTGGTGTTCTTACATGGCATGTGTCTGTGTAGAGAAGTGAGGAGATGTCCGTCTGCCCAACAGCACAACCAAATAAGCTGCCTACAGGCCACAGGGCCACCAGTGAGAAGTACAACAGCAGGGAAAATTCATCTTTGTTCTTTGATGTTGTGCAGATATACTCCATGACAGTGCGCTTGTCAGCGATGTTTGAGGAGCACATGAAGACGGTGTTGTCCAACTGGAAGTATGCAAAGCGTTGTGAGGCATTCTCAAAACAACAGACCAGGAAGAAAATACCCCGGGCTTCCAAACAGAATGCTACCAGGATGAATGGTGCAGGTTAGATCTGTTACTTGAAACATGTTCGTATATTTTCAAAGGACATGGGGAAATTGTGAAATTCTGAGAAGGGTAAATACTGTATAAAAAAAAAATACTTTGCAAGTGTTACATATGAGNCATGGGGAAATTGTGAAATTCTGAGAAGGGTAAATACTGTATAAAAAAAAAATACTTTGCAAGTGTTACATATGAGCACACATTTTGGTGAAAAATGAAGGAAACTGTGAAATAGTGCATGCTTTAAAAAAGATTCTACTGTATGTCGGTGATATGGGACCCATCTGTGGAGTTGGGCCACGATGTTGTAGTGGTCAGACTACTCGCCTCCCACCAAGGCAAACTNCGACACATTTTGGTGAAAAATGAAGGAAACTGTGAAATAGTGCATGCTGTAAAAAAGATTCTACTGTATGTCAGTGATATGGGACCCATCTGTGGAGTTGGGCCACGATGTTGTAGTGGTCAGACTACTCGCCTCCCACCAAGGCAAACTGGGTTTGATTCTCGACAGGGTCGTTCTCGGGTTTTCGCTTTCGCTCGTGGGAATCATGCCGGATGATGCCGCTGGTCGGCTGGTTTTCTCGGGTATCTCCTGTCCCCTCCCTTTTTTTTTCATTCCGGCATTTATCTATACTCTCGTAATTTCACCCTCATCTGCTCTCAAAACCTCCATGTTAAGAGCCACCCAAATCACTACACTCCACTCTGCTACAGGGTTCTGGTTCAAACCAACATGCAATTCCAGACCACTCTCCCAGTACATCTAGATGCATAGGACAGCAGTCATGTAAGAGAGGGTGGGAGGTGGGGCCGATTCCTTTCCTCTGCATTGTTACCCAAGGTTGAGGACTGCATACCTCAGACTTCAATCCTTTTGCTCTGTTAGTACTAGACATAAAAGAGACAGTTTGATGAGTGTGGTTTGTGTCCCCATGTGGCCTTGATTGTCCTGTGACTGTTGCTTGGCTGTGACGTACAGTTCAGGACACGGAGAGGTCGGAGCATGAACTGAGGGTCCTCGGTCTGATCCCTGCAACTGCAGTGAGCAGCAACTGAGAGGCACGGTATGCTAACTCTGGTCCTGATCACCAGCGGATTAGAGCAGTTAGTCTGAATGCAAGGCTGTTGTTCAATCCCTGTTGCATTTTAGTCATATGCACAGTCTGTCACGTCCCATCCCTTGATCAACTAAGTGTGCTCAAAGTGTGTGAACAGGAGGGGAAGTGTAAAGACAATAAGTAGCCATTGGGCTCAGAAACAGCAGAAATGAACCATACAAAAAGTTATGTCACTTCCGGTAATGGCACTCCACTCAACTCATGCCCCAGTATCAGTGATGTTGCCTATTAATTATTGTAATACATGATGAGTTATGCTTTCGCTAACTCAAACAGTCAATAAATAGATGGTAATGTTAGAGCTGTGCCGAATCTGCTTCTGCCGAATTTGCCAATGTTGACAGAATCGGTGCTTCTTCCGACGTATGAACTGCAGATAATTTTCCGCCGATTTGACTAATGCAAAATGTTGCGGGGTAGTTCAGAGTTATTCTTTCATTGGAATTGAGAAGACTTACCTTTGTGAATATTGAAACGTTTTTCTGTTTTCCCGTGTAATGAAGCATTTTCACAAATACACTGAATCTAGGAAATGAAAGCATCAATCAAAAAGGGACTCAATCTCCTCTGCTTTTTCAAACAATTTTTTTTTTGTCCCAAGTTATTAACTGGAGGTGCCATTCTGCTGAGATAACAATCTGCCAGTTTGACATTGATGATGGTCGATGTCTCAGGGGGAAGGGAAGAAGCCAGGCCCTTCAACAAAAGGTGATGGAGAGACAATATAGTGTAGATTTTCTGCCTCAATAAATTATTTTTGCTTTGCCTTTCTTTTCTTAACATAGTTGACTATTTTAAGTTGATAAGTTATTGAATATGCTATTATTTTCTGTGACATATTGCACCCACAAACAACAGCAAACCAGATGTTGACGTCTGGGTGGAGATTAAGTCTGCATGCATTGCTTGTGAGCCTGCGTCAGTTTTTTTTATTTTGGTCCCTTGAAAAACTATTTGTACAGGTTATAATGTATAGTTTTGACTTCAGTTTATATTAAAAATTTTTTGACTGTGCATTTCAATTATAAAATGCTTTCCCACAGGTTATTAAGATTATAAAGTGCTGTATGTTTACAAATTTGGTACGTCATTTTCTTATATTGTTTCAAGACAAGTGTACAGTGAAGTGTCCCCTATATTGTGAACATAGAAAGTGTTTCCTTTAGATTCATTACAAAAAGGTTCTATTGTATTTACGAGTTCATTTGTAACATTTTCATGTTCAAAAATGAATTCTGTGACAGATGTTGATTTTGAATCGTCCTGTTTATAAACAAATTTGTTTCCCAAATGTGTATCGAAGCACCTGAGCACAAAACATCAATTAGTCTAAATTTTGGTTTTTGAAAGAATAAGTTGTAACAATATATATTTTGCAAGTAACATTAATCCTGTCTATTACACTGCAGTGGGTTACTGATAGAGCGGTGTAGCCCTCCATTGGCACTGCAGTAAGAGGCTCCATTGTCAGAAAGTGGCCAGGAGTGATGGCAGACAGGTCGTTGTAGTCAGCGTTCATTGGACAAAATGGTCTGCGAGTTGAGAATAACTTTTACCTATACTAGGACTGTGTTGAACTCCTCAAAGGATTTATCATAAATGGAAATATGACCACTAATTGACAGCAAAATTAGCCTAAACTGGGCTGTAAATCCACGTAAGATGCAGCGCCTGGCGAGACAGTTTGTTTAATGTCTGCTAGGAAATAAGATGTTATTCATTCGTTAAAACAATATTTTAAAAGGTAAATGTGTTACGGTTAAAAGTTTTCCTCAGAACTACATATATGAATAGAGGTTCCCGTCAAAATTAGCATTACAACTGAGTCACCAGTCGGCGTACGATGCATTGCTTGTTTAAGCAAACACTTTGCGAAAAAGTGAAATGATTGTGTAAGATTTGCATGTGAATTACGAAATGCATGGTTGGTTCGAGTAATTGATTGATTCACAAACCAGAACAGCATCGGTGGAGAATATCGAAATCTACAGTGATGAATAGGGTTATTTCAACAAAATTAGGTTTTATGGCTGATAATGTGAATAAAACAATCAAGTTATTTAGTGGAATCTTTTTTTATTATTATTATTGTTATTATAACTTAAAAATTACATACACAAAGCAACGTAAATAAATTTAACCATTTTTCATAAGTTATTGGGTCTTTTAAGTTTTTGCATTCAAATTATTGGGCTAATGCAAACTTTGACACTTGTGAAAAAAATTTTGTGTCTGTCATTTGCAGAATAGTTCTTGTTATGGTTTTATTTTAAAAGTATATTTCTATTCTGTATGGGAATCATGCTGGTGATGCATGCCATTGCTTTTATTTTATACATTCCTGTAAATTGTCTCTTTTATATGCCCACGTGTATACTGTATACTGTATACATGAACTGATGAATATTATTTTATTGATTTGGCAAATTTCAGCTATTAAAATAACATTCAAATTTAACAAGCAATTTACATTAATTTGGTATTTTACTGAAAGGAAATTAATTGCATTTTGCTGAACGAGAATTAATTGCACACATGTGATATTGTATTACATTTTAAAAATCATGTAAATTATTGATGAAATGTTAAAAAAAAGTAGTAAAAAAACATACCGAAAATACCTCAACAAAACTGAAGAAATCATGGAAACATTTTCACAGAAAACAGGTGTGTGTATTTATTCACAAACAAATCATTATTTTAAAAGGTAGATGTGTTGTTGAAATTATTCCGTAGAACTGCAAATATGAGAACAGATTACCTTCAAAATTCTAATATTATCTTTATCATAAAACTTTTTTTGTGTGCAATAAAAGAGGTTGAGCTCGAAGCTCAGGAACTTTTCAGCAGGCTCGCTCGGGTTTGAGGCAAACTAAAAATCCTACGTTTACAGACCTCTACATACAAGTATCTTATATTAGGTTAAATTTAACTTTTAATTATATTTTTATCTGTAAATTATAGTATTTCGTTTATAATTAATATGAATAAAAACGGGGAGAAAAAAAGTGTTGGTAAAACCTAGCAAGAAATAGTTCTCATTAAAAATATTTTTTAAACTGAGTGTGGACAAATGTGATGTGTTGTCCCTTTGTTGTAATTGCGTATACTCAGTTAAGCTTTGGTTTCCACGAGGCAGAGGAATAGCTTCAAAGTAGAAATTCAGCAGGGCTTCAGAAAAGTTGGAAGTAACCGTGAATGGCTCTTCTGTGCTGCCACCAAATTAGGTTCAGATTTTTGGGTCTGGCATCATAGGTGCGATGCATTTCTGTCTGTTATTTATGTCTGGAATATTTGCAAGTTTTTATCAACTTATGATTTTTGGATTATGTGGATTTTGATTGTTTACATTTGCTACTGTATTTTCATATTTATTGTAATCTGGCACGCAGACTAGCATCCAAGGCCGTGGCACGTTTGCACCTTTTAAGAAAATTGGAATGGAAATTGAACAGTATTGTCGGGAGTATCTGTATTGTATGTCGTATCAGCATCAGTGTTGAGAAAAGTAGTATTGGAACTTCTAAAAAGGCTCCCACAACTCATGTGCCATCTCACTGCGGAGTTCACCACGGGATGTTCAGAGGCGAGCTCCCGCTCGTGTAGGATGAGTCCCCAGCCCTCATCGGGAGGGACCTTAGCTAGGGCTTGACTTCCCACCCTCTGCCAGAACGGTTGCACCACCAGGCAGGCCTCTTGGCGTGCCTCAGTTTCTTCGCTGGAGATGGTAGACCCAGCAGGCTGGTTGGTCTCTTAGTTGGTGCTCTTGTTTCTGTGGCTGTGGTTTTGAATGAGCATCTGCCAGCTGGAACACCACTGACAAGTCCAGTATGCCCTTGTCAGATTGCTAGGGACTACTCGAGGTCATTAGTGGGTAGCAGGGCAGAATTTGCTGGCTGTTTGGCATTTTACTGTTGGCATCAACCTTCTACTCTGTTGCTTTTGCTATATCCTTCATTCTCTTTCCCTTCTTTCAAAGTTCCATTTCAAAGAATTCCTTCTTCCATACTTGATGTTTTACAGCCGTTTCTCCTTTTCACATGCTCTTCTTCCGGAACCACGCACACACACATAGGCGCTGCACATACACATGCATGCTTTCACACACGCTGTGACATTATTATGGTTATTTTCTGCACATAGAAAATAACTACCTTCTTTTCCTTTTTGTTTCGAGTTCATTTCTTTTTAATTTATTGTCTTTTTTCCCTTTTAATGTTTTTTTATTATATTTTCTTGGAGTAGTAGTTATAATTCAGCATACACCTTTCTAAATTGGTAATATTCTTTTCCCAGAAATTCCTATGGAGATAGCTTTAGCTTGATATCGGTAACGGTTTTGGATTTGAGTAAACTCAGTGGTGATTAATTATCAAGCTTTGTCGCTTCTGCTGTAATCAGAAGTACTGTTTGAAAAGTTATCAAATTCTTGAAAGTCATTCACTATGATGTTGGCTGTGCCATTTAGTCCACTCGAGATCCTCAAATTTCTTGCTCCTTACAACCTAAAACTATTACATAACTGTACCACAATTTTCTCTTGTTTAACATTTGCAGTAATGTTGCAAAGAGTCCTTGAATGCCATTACCAGATGGACCAGTGTGTTGTAAACATATTCTATATATTTCAAATACATCGTTAAATGGAGCTTCATTCAGTAAATTAGCATGCAAGTAAGTCATAATTTTGTGATGCCGGCAGTTAAGGTCACAACACAACTCCCAAAGTTATAACTCCCTGGAAATTGCAAGTATCTTTTAGAAAATGATAACCCATACCATTATAAAATTGTTCCATATGCTGTGGCTAAAACTTAAATATAGTACAGCAAACCTCCAATTTAATGAGGTGATAAAATTAGTGAGAATGACTTTATATAATTGCCACCCTCATAAAATGGAAACTGACTAATTTTGACCACCTAAGAAATACATCAATTGTGTTTAAAGTATTTTTTTTCCATGAAGCCTATGTTTAATCATCTGTGACGTAAAACCAACTTTAAATTTAAAAACATTTAATTCAAATGCAATCATCTTCCAAACTAAACAATTCACCAGAAACATATACTTGACACCACCATATCACCAAAATTGTTATAACATTGAGCAGTGCAGAAGTTTTACCAACTGCAAAGTCAAAGAAGTAAGAGGATTGATTTTAAAATATTAATTTATTTAAATAGATACAACTTTTCTGAATAACTCAATACAGTAAAACTTGCTTCAGACGGTTTTTTTTACTTCACCAGTCAATAAAAACTTCTTAGCCGGGAAAACATCTTACATGGGAAGATTAAAAAAATCCACTTCTTTGCATTGGTGCACTAATTTACATCAATATATTTTCCACTGCAAGTGCTTTGTGATGAAAGTATAGGCCTACTGTACAATGAAATGTTTAAATGTTACTCTGAAATGAGCCACCGTAAAATAATTACTATTTTGTAAAGAACATGCTGGATACACACTTTTAAAGAATAACAGTCGATGTGCGGAGATGCACGAACTTGCTGCGACGCCATCTTGAAGTCCAGTGAGTTGTCTTCTTTGTGAAGATGGAGACTAATTGCATAGGTAACCCCTTCGCGAAATTAGGAAAAAAGGTTTAAGCATATTTGCACATAGTTTCATTTGAAGAACACACGACATTCGGCCCGCTGAGACCAAATGAGTTCTCTAAAACACAAAACATGGGTCACTATGTACAGCAGTAAAGCACACCCAGAACATCAATGCACTGGGAAATGATACAATTTGTGTACAGGTAGAATTAACCGGCCTTTTCCCAAGAATACTTCTGCCACTTGGGCAACTCCTTCCTTTCCTAGATGCAGTCTGGTTACTCTGACTAAACACCAACCCAAGGATGGTACACTCTGTTCCTCCACAAGTACGAGGTCTCCCACATTAGGTCCGGGTTGCGGAGTTTTCCACTTCCCACGAGGTTGGAACTGTTCCCGGTATTCACTGTAGCATCTTTTCCAGAACTGGTTGGCAAGAGAACACACAGTTTTTCATCTTCTGGGCAAATACAGAGTACTTGCAGATGCCAGTGCAGTGGTGCTCCGTCCTGTTGAAAAATGAAATTGTCAGAATGTTCTCATAATTGTGGAAACTGCCAGATCTCCAACATATCCAGATTTTACATTCCTGCTTCAGTGTTTTCCCTCCCCTCGTCAATCTGTACATTGCAGTATGACGATGTTCACTATAAACAAACTCGGCCACAATTTTTGACCAATTTTGTTAATTTTTTAGTACTTTATACCAACTAATGAATATGACATTACAGCACCTTTATCGCCAGTGCATGTTTTATTGATTTTAATTGTGATGTTTTTTTTCCCCCTCCCCGAGAATGGAATGACTTTTTGAAATTTTTACTTCCTAAAATTGAGGGTCTACACTATGTGTTTTTCTGTCATAAACTGTACTTTTTATATCAAAGTTCAAGTAGGAAAATATTATCTAATCAAAAAGTATTAAGGATCCCACTTTTAGTTTCTTGTTTGAATTAAGTAACTATACGAAAATTTTCAGAAATCGATAACTGTTAACATTTCAATGCAGTTAACATGGCATAATTGCTTCTTAACCCCAACAGTTCTCTTAGCTATTTTGTACTCTTATAGTTTACTGCTTTTTCTTTGTTAAGAGATAACAAAATATTACAAAACCTGTACACATTTCTCTTCTACTTGGAATAAATGTTAACACCACCAATCTTTTCAGAGAACTTCCTATAGTGTGACTATTCTTTACAGGTCCTTCACGACGAAGACGAAGCACTAGTGAAGAAAGCAATTCGCCAAGTGAGCCTGAGATAGTTGTGAGGAAACCACCACCCCAGAGAAAGCCCCCAACACCACGGAAATCTGGTTTGTTTAGATCATCATTGTTTCATAGTTTTTTTTAGTAACTGCTGTTTTACTAAATGAATTTGGTGAAACATTAAATTTTTTTTGTTGAGCCTACCTGATCCATAATGTTGCTGTAATGTGTTTATGTTGCAGCCTCAACAGTGGTCGCAAATGGCCACATCCGACCTGGTCCTGTGTCCAGGCCTTCCATAAGACTGAGAATCGCCAAAGTGCCCGTGTCCACCCCCGCGGCTGCCTCTAGCCACAGCGACAGCAGCAGCAATTCTAATGATAGCAGCAGCAATGCGAACAGTCGTTCTGACTCCAGCAGTGAACGACAACCCACCCCAGCTCGTCCCACCAGAGGCAAGAAGCGTGTTCGTGGGTCTGACTCTGAGGACAGTTACAGGCCAAGAGCCAGTGTAGGGACTAAATCACGGCCCAAGAGGCGGGCTCCAGTTCGTAGGGAGGTGTCTAACCACCAATCTAGAAAGCCACGTAGTGCTTCGCAGGCAGTGCATTATCGAGAGGAAAGTAATGAGGAGGAGACTATTGCGGAACCTTTAACAGTGCGTCGCACACGTGGCCAGCGCCTTAACTATGCCATTGACAGCGACGTGAACGGTGAGGATGCTAGTGACAGGGGTAAAAGTGAAGAAGAGGAGGAGGAGAATGAGGAGGAAGAAGAGGTGGAGGAGGAAGAGGAGGAAGAAGAAGTGTGTGTACGTCAAACACGAGGCAAACAGCAGAGACGGACTCGTGCAGTGCGGTATTGCGAGGCGAGCGATGACAGTGAAGGGACCTCAGTGCGACGCACTCGAGGCAAGAGGACTCACTATGCAGAGGACAGTGACGACACAGATGTAGCAGTGCCTGCCATCAGCGTGAGCAGTCGAGGGCGGGTCAGGAAGCTGACCCCACGAGCTCGGGCATTGCTCAAGCACTGATAGTTGGTTCTCACTATCGTGTGGCTTAAAATTTATCACTGCCTATTTTTTTTCTTTGTATTTGTTTAGAATGACCAAATAAGTTTTTTTATGTGATCGTGTTAAATTTAAGACTTATTTATTTGCTCTTCTTAGCTTGACTATGAGGTTCTGTAGATTGTATATAGTAGAATTCTGCACTGTATGGTGAAATCGTTCCAGGTTGTTCTTGTTTGTAATTAGTGCAGTGTGTACAATGTATAAAAGATTAAACTATTTTCCCATGCAAAGAAACTGCATTTATTTTCATTTGTTGCCTGTGAAACGATGAAATACAGTCTGTAGTTAGACATATATATATAAATTGGGCTCAAGGGAGCCCAGATATTCTTAATTATTTATGTAATATATTGGCACTAGTCATAGTAGTCCACTCAATATGTGTAGGTAAAAAAAAAGGTGTCAACATAAATGTTGACACCTCACCAAAGGATTATACATATGGACAAGCATCCAGTTACCTGTACTCTAATCCCCTCCCAGAGCTGGGAAGCATGTGCTCTGTTTACAGGGTTTGTCTGGAGGGTGGATGACACTTGCTGTCTTGGTTTAACTGGTCAGGCTGAGGAATGTCTTATGTCTAGCAGCTTTCTCATGCAACTACGCATACACTGGTGCAGACCGGAGGGCAGTCACCCTTAGCACGCTTAGCACATGCAGATGCTATTTTAGTCGCCCACCCTGGTGAGAAGGCATAAGGTGATAGAAGAAGACAAAGGATTTAGCGAGTGTTTGGTGGAAGTAGGAACGTCCATCGTAAACTCAGCAATCTGTAGATTCCGGGGTGAGTGGGGCAAGCTTCCTGGAGAGCCAGTACCAATGCCCAGATGACCTCATGTCAACAACCCACGTTAGTCAGATAGAGCAGCAGTATCACTAACACACCATCATCTCTGGATAGGATTGCAGAGGCGTTATCCCCACAAAGGCCACCTCCACTTTCCTTCTGAGGAACACCAAAGAAGAGTGGCAGCATTGCTGACGACCAAATTTCCCGCCATCGAGAAGAGCAGAAACTCCACTCCCACTGTGACCAACAATGAGGCAGTATTGCAGATACCTCGGTCATCAGCGGTAACGGGGAGTGCCACACTAACAATGATGCCTGAAGTGTGTGAAAGGAGAGGACGTGCCTCCTCCCAGAAGTAGAGTGGAGGTAGTGAGTAAGAATGTGGATAAAGTGGGAGCTAAGTCGCAAAGAGGGCCAAGTGAAATAGGCAGGCTTCAATTGAGAGTGATTGTTTTATTGGTGAACAAATAAGGTCATTCACGATGCCCAGCCTGTACCTGACTATTTCCAGAGGAGCTGACCCTAGGTTGCCAACGAAGATATAGAGATGCAGACATCACAGATGTGAGGGTGACACCTAGAGTAGGCGGAGAGACTCTGTACTTGAGCTAAGCAGGGCGTAATAATGTAACAAGAAGCAGGTGATGGTGGTAGGAGTTCTGACCGAGTGGTTGTACAACAGCATAACACTGGTATCTGAGAAACAGTTACAGTTGACGCGTGGCGCGGGGAGCGAGGGTAACCCCAAGTCAACAAATACTCGGACTCGCACTGGCTAAATGCATCATGAGCTGAGAGACAGCTGTTGGGCTAGTCTGAAGACATAACTGGCTGAAGGCGAGGGAATATACTGACGGCCAGCGATTCGTCTGAAGCAAAAAGCTAGCTTTGTTGGAGCGCGTCCGGGAAGAGTGACGTTCTGCGAGCGAGCTGTGCGAGTCAGCTAGTCTGAATGCGGCCGGGCAGAGTGACATTCTACAGGAGAGCTGCGCGCGTCAGCCTCAAACTGAGGACTGCGAGTCCTCTATATACCCGGTCCACAGGGCGGGCGTAGGGGTAGCGGCGTGGAAGAGCGGAGAGAGACGAGAAACGAAGCAAAGGCAGTGAGGATGGCGGCTTGCTTCCCCTTAGTTACCTGGCCGGAAGGATAAGCAGGCCTTCTGTGTCGAGTGGGTTGCGGGCTGACAGGAGGCAACACAGCTCTCCTGTAACCTGGGGCGATGCGCTCTGTTGTGGCGTGTGGTGGCTATGTCTCTTCTTGGAGGGGGGCAGAGGTTAGAGTAGATTACAACATCTGCTGTGGCGCATCAAAATCCCCTCCCCCCCTCCAAATCCTTTCCAAAAGCTGGAGCCCCAGGCACGAAGGACAAACACACACACACTCTCTCTCTCTCTCTTTCTCTCTATCGCTCTCATTTTTTTTTATGCCCTTGGAGAGGTGGAGGCCATAAGGAGAGGAAATATTGCTGTGTTTTCACAGTCCATTTTTGTTTTGTGAGACAATTTACAGGCTTCTAATTGTCTGACATGTCCAAAAAAACCAAGCTTAATAAATAATCAACAAACAGTAATCAAAAGCCAAGAAAAATCCAAGTTGTAATAACACAAGCAAAGTGAGAATGTGAGCGAGGACAAACACTGAGGGTAGTTGCATTGCGCACAACACATTCGGTCGCCAAAAGGATGGGCAGAGTTAATTGGTATTGGCTAGTGGTGGTGGTGGTGGCATAGAGGGTGGTATAAATTTTTAGATATGAGCTGTAGCATTACCCCGTACAGTGCTCACCAAGAGAAATGCAGCAAATTAATTTGTCGGCAGATTTCACTTACATTTTTTTATGGTTCCTCAAAAACAAGTTGTTATAGAAAGACACTTGCTTTGTATAGGGCAATATAGAGACGTTGTATTATATTAATGGCTCGTGTAAATGACAGGGCTATTAGGAGCAGCCCCCAAACCTGTCTGGACTGGGCAACCTCAGTCGCTGCAGCATTATTTTTCCTCCTTGGCAGTAGAAAGGTATAAAGGTTACCTAGTGTCAATGTAAGCTCTATGGTAGTAGGAGCTTGTGAGTATGCTAGAGGGTTCCAACATAAGATATCTGCTCATGGTGCAGAGTGCATTTAGTGGCCATAAGCACTCCAGTATCCTCCTTTTGGGAGATGAGAGACCGTGAGGGATGAGTTGTTACTTATAAGTGAAGCTTGATGCATCCAGTAAGTCCTGGCTGTGTGGTGTTAGAAATTCTCTGCTAGATGGCTGAGATGCTGGCTCTTAGATGGGCAAGTTGTTGGGTAGAGACATTTATTTCACAAGCAACTCTGATCTGACACCTGGGCTTAGCTTGCTCTCTGAAGTTTGTTAGTCCCTAGCCCCTCGAGCACTTATGTGAAACCAAATATGGATAGCAAGTTAAATAGCTTAAGTGGATAGGGGTTAGTCATATTAGAGAGAGAGATATTCGTAGCAGAAATGAAAACATAATAGCTATCAATTAAGAGATTGTTTATTTAACAAACAAAACAAACCAAGTGTTTGTATTATTATGCTGACCTAGAATCTGTTCCTTATTTGCCAAATTTACGTCCACTTGTTTTAGTCCATTATAATATTGGCATGGGAACTGTCAGTTCTTGCCATGAACAAGGAAGCGTCATTGCAAAACCATATGTAGGCAAACAACTTGTAGCAAGTTATACTGCAGACTAGTAGGGTAACTCCATGGGAACTTGAAGCTTTGTGATGTGTGACCATGAAATCTGTTTACTTAGTCCATAATCTAAAGGGGTGCGTGATCCAAGTCCTTGTTGGATAATATGGTTATCAGCAGGGGTTCATTTATTTTTTCCCACTGTTCGCCCACTGCAGGAAAAAAAAAGCATGCCTTCATTCTCACCATCGGTGCATAGAGCCGTAATCACCACACCTGACTTTGTGCTGTGCTGTAGGGCAACTCACCCCAATCGGTACCACTGCCTATTTTCCAGTAGGCGGTAAGTAATACACACTTCAGCTCAGTAAGTGAGCTAGTGCCTTTGTCCGGTACTATAGAACCCTTGTGTGCAGTGATGTCGCCGCCATTGTAATTGACGTCACGTGTCGGCAGATATATTGCTGGTGGCCATAGTGTGTGCGCACACTATATCAGATTGTCGCATTGATAGCCAATAATTTGAGTAAAACTCAAATTTCATTTAATATTACTTATTTAGGCCTCAAATAAATTGTCTAAACATTATTTTGCATATTTCAAATTACAGTGTTTGGGGTAAAGAAAAATAATTTTATCCAGAAAGGGCTAAAATAGGCAATAAAATTTCAAAGTTGTACGTGTAAGGTAAAATGTAAATGTAGAACTATTTTGTTTACCAAGTGTGTGAAAATTAGTTATGGCTGTAAATTTTGTGAGATATTAAAATATGTTATAATAAAGAAGCTCCAGTAAAATTTAATGTTTTTGAGTGACCTTTAATAAAACTTATATCTAACTGTATTCTTGATTTCTACCAATACATTTCAAAATTTGCATTATTTAAGGGTATCAGTTCCCGCCATCTTGGATTTATGGAATTTTCGCCACAATCTGAGTCATACTTTAATATTTTACTAGCTTACCCGGCCACGTGTTGCTGTGGCATAAAAGATTTTTGTTCTATTCATTTGTATGAAATTAGTTGAATGAAGTATATGTATTTTCAAAATCTTTATTATTGAAGTACTTGTTTGTGTACAATGTTTTTAGTTTTACCATCTTCCGCGCGTATGAATAAGTTGGACGGTTTTCCTACTCTAGAACACGACACATACAATTGGCCGTGCGAAAAACATTGTGTTTATAAAGCTATTCCGCACATTTGCAATGACTGCCCTTGAGCTTTATTTATTGTCATTGCTAATGCCAATCTGACTGGAAACTGTGTTCTTTTAAAGTGAAAGGGAATTTCTGATGGAATAAATGGGATTCTGGGAAGAAGCACATCTTCTCCTTTGAAAGCGCCTGCAAAGTTTTGGTGGATTGATGTTACAAAGTAAAATTACTGGCCCCCTATTTTCAATTTTAATATATGTGGTGGCAATCCTGGAACATCAAGCGAATTTAGAAATTCTGGTGGATAATTTACAGCTTCATTTTCGTGTAATGTTACATCCAAAGATTTGTATGTGACATGCTCGCTTGGGATTTTCTCAAGGATGTTGTCGTTTATTTCGTAAACATCTTAATTTTTTGCTGCAAGTATTGCTCGCTCGCTTATCCAATTGTGATCAACATAGTTCATTGCGATGTTTGGAAATATGTGATCTATCAGTTCACCTTTAGATGTAACTACAGTACAGAAATTTTGTGGAAATGTAATTTGTCCTGTGATGTTATCTGCAGGCAATGTTCCGTTTCCAATTTCCAACAATTGGCGTGAAAATATTCCTGAAGATGGATTGTTGTGCAATTGGACGTGCATATTTGTAGTTAGTTTGAATAATTTAACATGTTGCCATAAAGGTGAAAATTTAAGGCACGCATATATTTCATCTGCCGGTGTAGAGCGAGGAATCACAGGCAATATTTGTCTGAAGTCTTCTGCGAGCAATACTAATGCATTCTCAAATGAGGGAATACTTCCCCGCAAGTCTTGCAATGTTCTGTCGAGAGCCTCCAGAGATTTTTTGTGGGCCATTGTGCATTCATCCCATACTATGATCTTGCAATTTTCAACACTTTTCCCATTCCAGATGTTTTGGAAATGTTGCATGTGGGATTTTCAGTTGCATGCAAGTTTAATGGCAGCTTTAAAGCTGAATGCGCTGTTCTGACTCCAAGTAGGAGTGTAGAAGCAATTTCGGGGGACACTAGTGCTAACGCAATTTCATTCTGTGATTGAACCGTCACTAAAATGAGGGTAATGAGAAATGTTTTCCCAGTACCTCCTGGTGCATCTAAGAAAAAGAGTCCTCCTCTTTGATTGTCCGCTGCATTCATTATTTGATTGTAGGTGTTTTTTTGTTAGTTGGTGAGTTTAGGAACGTTCGATCGTGCGTATGACAGTAGACGGCTGTGTTATAGCTCTATTCACGAAGCAATTCCCTTTCCAACGTAGCAGAAGCAGAACGATTGGGTGATGGCATTCCCAATTGAGCAAGAAACTTGTTCGCGATTTCTAAACAGAGGTCCTCAATCAGAATTAATGCTTGATTGTAAATATCTGGTGTGAAATCCAGGTCTCTGAATCGTCGCAATAAGTCTTCAGCCATATGCGATTTGTACTTTTCCCATAGTTCTGATGGTGATGAAGGTGAGCAAGTAGTTAGTATGATTGCCAATAGCAGACGTATTTGATGAGGATTCGATGTTGCGCACGCATCAGCTAGGCAATCTTCCCAGTGTTTATCGTCTTCCAGCAATCAAAGTGCTTGCCATGCGGCATGGTACGTACGTGTCATGAGTAATTCCTCCAACAGTTCTTAACTGCTGGAATGAAGTCGGTCAACGAACATTAACCAATAGAAGACGAAGATAAAAGCATTCAGCTTGATTGGGATGCACAGTGTAAATTCTCCCTAATGTATTTTCTTAGAAAATACCATTGTGACCGCTAACTCGTTTCTGAGCCGATCTCATTTGTTTGCTTCCAAAGTTTGGCTCGCAACTTCACGTCGTCATGCTGCAGCTCGGCGATTGCGACATCCAATGTTTGGTCTTGCGCGTGGCATTCTGAAAATAATCGAAAAAAACATTGAGAACAACAAACTGAAATGTTCAAACAGGCAGCTGTCAACAAAGGCGCTTCCTGACGCGAAAGTATAGTAAAAATGAGCTTTTTGCAGATTTTAGTACCTTTGCAGGTAATACAGATAAAAAAATAAAGGTGTACAAACACTCATAGGAACAAAAGGAAAGTTTATAAAAAAAACAGAATGATAATAGGTTGATTTTTTCGGGAGTTATACGCATCCAAAAATATGAAGACAACATATATATATATATATATATATATAGAGAGAGAGAGAGAGAGAGAGAGAGATAGATAGATAGATAGATAGATAGATATATAGATAGATATATAGATAGATAGAGATATATATAGATAGAGATATATATAGATAGATATATAGATATATAGAGATATATATAGATAGAGATATAGATAGATATAGATATATACATATATATATATATTTTTTTTTTAGGCATCAACAAAGCCTAGGACATTGTTTTTTGCATGTTCTGAAACATGTTTTGCTTGACAACCACTGCTAGTATCATTTCTGTGAACTTCAGAAAGAAAAAATTCCTTATTTTTAGCCAACAGTCACTAGTCAAAAATTAATAAAGGCAGTGAAGTTGTAATGATTTGATAAAGCTTGATAAGCTATTATTTGAGCTGTGACATGCAAAAGTTTTTGTTAAACATTCTTAAATGGAACTTATGGCAAAAAAATGTATAAATCCAAGATGGCGAAGACTGATCCGTATTAAATCTTTTTGTTGTGTGTTTCTAATAACAGCAACATTTTTGTACTTGAGGGTAAGGTAAACAGATAGTTACAAATCATGAAAGATTGTTTAACTTATAATTTTTGTGTAACACAACATGATCTCATGTACTGTATTGTAAAAAAAATTTAAAGTGTCTTTTTTATTTTTAAAGACAATTACAAGATTAATTGTGAAACACAGTGGCAAATCATAACTGTATTAAATTACACTTCATAATACATTTTCAGAGAAGCAAATCAAGGATTTAAAATACTGCTATTTGGTTATTTGGCAAGTTTGTTTGTTTTTGAAAGTATATAACCACTTTCAGATTAGCAGCTAATAATAATAATTTAATTAATTTTATGTCCCTTCCATAATTCTATTCATATGGGCAATGCTTTATGTTAGCATGGTTTTACAGTGATCCTCACAAGTGCAAATTGTCAGTTGCCTTGAAGTTTTGGCTGTATATCCTGGAACGCAGTGCTAATTATCAGCATTGCGCTTATTGTTCATCATTACCATCACAGCGTCAAGAGAAGCAGATTCAGTACTAAACATGTTTGCAAGGTCTTATCAGCGGCATAGAAAAACATTTCTTCCAGAGAAGGGTCAAAAATAAATTACAGTGATAATTATTCATTTTGCACATTATATAAAAAATTTAGTATAACAGTTAATGAAAAATTACACATGTATGATTTTCTTACAGATACATTAAGCATGCAGCTCAACATATAGGTTTGTAAAAGTGTTTCTTACAAAGATATATTGTAGATAAAGAAATTATTGTGGACACATATAATGTTGGCTTACGTTACAAGATTGGTTATCTAGGATTCTACCCATGACACTTTCATCCAGCATCATTCTGTATTCTTTTATTGGCATTATCTGTTTTGCTGACAGCACAGTTTGAAATCCCTGAGCGTGCATACATTGGTTTGCAAGGTGGATGTTAGAACAACTTTAAGAATGTTGACGTCTGACATAAAGGTGAAGACGGTCTTGACTGCCACGTCTGGGGGTGCCCGTTGCATAGGGGCGTGCTGGTAGGCTCTGGTAGCAAGTCGTCCAGGGTTCAAACCCCGCCTTGGGTGACATGATGACACGTGAAGATGAGGCGAAGTCGTGTATGTATAGGTCAGTACTCGTCCTACAACAAACCAGCACTTGGTCTTCAGCAGAAGACACAACCAGTTGTGTACCCTCCGGGTACGCAACTGGTTGCACCTTGAGGCAGACTAGATGGCACAATTTGCAGTAGATCTGTCATCCTACATCCACCATGACAGTACCCGGTCAACGAACTCGCATACCTACCAGCAAGTGTCAAGAAATAGCACATGTTTCTGGTGGTAGGGGAGTGGAAGATAGGTCACATTACTCAGGTAAGCACTGAGGTGGATCATGCAAGGAGTACCATTGGTAAGAAGTGTATTACATCGTTAATTCGCCTTGTATCCCATGATGTGTCACTTTTAAGTCTTAACTTGGGACAGACTAGGTGCTTTCACCAATCTTATCTTCTTTCCACGGAGATTCGAATAGAGGGAGTCCAGGGTGTGGGGATGCAATTGGCTCTTTTGCCTAGGAAGACACAACCCTGGTTAACCAGGAAGGTAGAGTTGAGCAGCTCTGTGCTCTGGTGCATCTTGTGGGTTACTTCTCTACCTACAACATAGGCAAGTAGGGTTGAGAAGGGAAGTTAGGTTGGATTGCCATCTCCCCATCACCTCAAGGGTCAGCAGTAAGCATGTGCAACCACCTGTGATGGCAGATCATTTGAGAATATACTGCACCTCTAACCAATGCCAATGCCTTTTTACAACAAATGGTGCTCAAAAGTTAGTTCCTTTTTAACAAAAAAAGGCAGCGACAGACATTGCAGGCCAGGACAATGCTGCAGGAAGTGATCCTAGAAGTCCAAAAAGACATAGGTGTCTGTGAAACGTATCAAGGCACAATAGATGAAGAATGTTAGGGGGGACAGAAAAAATTGATGATGGATTCATTATCAATCCCACCCCCTCTTCTGTATGTGTCTCCCATGCTGAGAAATTCTGGTGAGAAGCACCCTAGGCCAAGATGATGCTGAGGGGATTTTGGTTCCAGTGATGACAGCATTGGAGAACTACGTTTTAACTCAGTTTTTACTTCCAATAATTTCAGGGTCTTCGTACATATTTTGGAATTAATGTGTGACGTAGTGTATGTACAGTGAAGTCTTGCTAAGCCAAACCTCGCTAATCTGAATGTCTGGTTAAATCTAAACATTTCTATGAATATTAAATTTTTTTTTAAACACAAGACAGTAGATTTACAATAAACCACATTTTTACTTTGTCGAGACGTAAACATTTTATGCTCATGTCTTACAAGTGCTAGTTTGTCGCCATAAACCAACCTTTACATGTTACACCAAACTTTAAATTTTCTGCTTGCTACTGCATTATCGGAAGGTTTTGGTTAATCCATAATATGAAAATTGGAACAAGTCTTGGTCCCTATTAGTTTGAATCAGCGGAACTCCACTGTAGTAAGGACGAGGGTAAGGAATTTGTCGTACAAGTTGTTTGTTGTTTAACATGCCGAGAGGGCTGGCCGCGTTGGTCTCGCATAGTGTAGGCGAGAGCTGTGGCTCAGTAACTTAGGTTAGCTAGGTCAAGCAAGGCGAGGCAAATTGAAATTGTGTTTGTAGAAGATGTTATGAATACTGTTGATTTTCATTGAGTTAAAAATACTGTTTCCTGAAATTTGAGAGCTGCCAGTGGAACTCAGGGTGGCTACAGACTGTGAAAACCTGGAGAAAACAACTAAAAGTCAGGGAATTTTAAGCAGTCAGGGAAAACAGGGAAATGTTGGAGACTTTTCTGAGATGTCAGAAACTTTTGTGCTTGTTTAAATGTTTTAATTAACTATTTATAATTCTCCTAAAATGTTTGATGTTCCTGTCTTTG
This sequence comes from Clitarchus hookeri, assembly GCA_002778355.1. Taxonomy (NCBI): domain Eukaryota; kingdom Metazoa; phylum Arthropoda; class Insecta; order Phasmatodea; family Phasmatidae; genus Clitarchus; species Clitarchus hookeri. The sequence goes on from NQII01002215.1 coordinate 162,800, forward strand.
GTGTCTTTGTGAAAGGGGTATTTTCTGAATGCCTATGCAATGTGCTGCAAGTAATGTTTTTCAGTTGTTTACAATGTTTGCAGTAGCATCTAAAATGCAGCTAATTAATTGGCTATTTTGTTTTGTTTAATGTTTTTTCTTATTTTTGTAATTCTTTAATTTTGCGGATAATGGTTGTACATATTTATTTTATTTGAAATTCTAGTGATATTTTGTTCCAGAAGGTGTTTACATCTGTGTTTACAGTATTGTATCTTGTATGTTTCAACCATATGTTACCAGCACCATGGAAATATTTTTAAGCAAGGAAATATAATTTGTGCAACAAAAGTCAGAACATAATGAAATGATTAAAATACTGTAATATTTATTTTGTTGCATACTTTTCAGAATTTATTCACATATTACATACGGTAACTCTTTGTTACAGTGCCTTTAAATAGACAGGCATATAAATATAATTTTATAGAAACATTTTTTTTATCAGTGTAAAAGGTTTCCACTAAATAAAATGTGTACAAAAATTTAGTTTTAATGCATTGGTGTATGTCAGGAAAAAATGTGATGGAAACCTGAATAAGTCAGAAAATTTATCTTTGTGAAGTGTGTAGCCACTCTGAAACTGTGCTGTAATCCAAATGTGTTTGAATATACTGTAATGTGATACAGTAGCCCTTCTCTTTGTCATTCATCTGCTGCAACTGTAACTCAGCACTTTATCAGTAGCTGTTTGCCAGCTTTCACTTTTTCTGTTCCTCTGTGTGTGGGCATGCATGTACACACACAGGGCAGGAGTTGGAAGGAAAAGATACAAACATGGACAGAAGTATTTATACAGTCACAATTACAAAGAGAAATCACACATTTTGTATGCTCCAGGAACGAACAAACATAATTGCACTTCACAAATATAAATGTAATAAATTCTAGTATCATGTACAGATATTACTATCATATTGTTTATTAAGTTTAAGAAGTAAAGAAATAGTATTTCTCATTGGAGGCACTTTAAGCCGGTAAAGCACAAGTATTCGTCTAATTTGTTGTGAATAAAGGAACAATGAACATGCTAACTCCCTGCCGTAATTCATCATGTATAGCTGCATATAGCACTGCAAGCATGTTGAATGGTGCGACTAGTTGCCTACAGAATGTTGAAATGGGTCACAGGGGAAAAGAAACTACTGTAGAAATGAGACAATTCTTTGTTTCATTGTGTAGTACAAACAAATCCTATTCTGAAATTGCCAACATTTTTGGACAAAGTCGTTCAACTGTACAAAGTGCAATCCAGTTATTTAAAGATCAAAAGCTTTAATAAACATACCAAGACTTAGGTAGTCTGATGCACCACAGGCATCATCATTCATCTGATGTAGCCTTGGTCCAGCTGATGCATCCTGCTGTGCCGCAACCCGCTTCACACCACGACACCACACTTTGTCCCTCTGGTCTTCGGCTGCAAGAGGCGAACTCGCCACTAGCTTCGGCCGCCTTTGGTTTTCCGCCACCCTCTCTCCGCGATCACTCTGCTACCCCCGCATCCCCGTGCTGGCCCTGTGCTCCGCGTATAAATATAGTCTGCAGCCCACAGTTCTAGGCTGTTTGGCATAGTTCAGTTGCACTGTGTTTTACTGCTCGAGCGCATACCAAACTGAATTAGCTGTCTCGCGACAGTATTCTCAGAATGTCACTCTGCCCAAGAGTCTACCAACTTCATCTAACCGTCACTGCTTTACGCAGCCTTGTTGAGAGTCTTACTCTGCACAACACCGCCACGCTGCTCGCCAGCACACCAAAGCTTGCAGTGCTTCTAGCTAACTTGTAGCTCAGCCACAGTTGACATGAGTATCGCTGACTTGGGGACGCCCTCACCCCCTGCACAGCCGTGTCTTCCGAGATTAGGGAACATACCGGTTGGCATCCTAGGATCAGTCCCTCAAGCCCTAGTCAGGCAGGATACAGGCTGGTTTATGTGTGTTTACCGACCAATCAATAAACAGACATAATCTAAACTTGGTTGTGTTGTCTCTCCCAGCACTCTGTATAACTCTGCCTTGCTTCCACTATCTCCTGCTTCGTCACCAAACGCTTTCACTTTCTTGCAGGAGTAGTCACGAGCCGGAACCTTCGTTCTCTACCTCAGTCCTCTGAAGATCTGTCTCGACGTGGTGCTGAGGAAGCCTGCCTTCCTGGGTAACACAAGAGCAGTTGCTTCCTTGGACTATCGTCTCCTCCAGTACGTGCCTGGGTCCGCCAGCGACGTCCCGCTTGCCCGGTTACTTGCTGGAGAACGATAGGCCAACTCCCGACAAGGAGCCCCTCCTTTTCTCAGTGTATGCTTGGGTCCGCCAGCGACGTCCCACTCGCCAGGTAAACATGAGAATGGACGCCCTGATCCTACTACTGATACCTTCTGTCTGGTACTTGGGTCAGCCAGTGACGTCCTGCTCACCAAGCCACTTGACTGAAGGCCAGTAGACCAGGCTATCTACCCCATCCGACAGCCTCTCCTAATTTCCTTCAGGCCGTGCCTACCCTTTGCAACATCCAATGTCCACTTCTGTACTGTCACCCCCCTTATGCCTCATCATAGTGCTTGGCGGGGGAAAGCAGCTAAGCAGGGGCTAGCCCTTGTTGGAGTTCTGGACAGTACGGATCCGGGTGCGAACCGGATGTACTCCTGGAAGGCGGAAGAAGTTGCTCGTCAGAGAGGGTCAGCTGCCAGCACATCCAGGGCACCGCCGAGTCTGATCTGGCACGTGCCACCGCTACCCCCTACTCCACCCAAGAAGCCAACCACTTTCACCCATCCTGCTTGTACCGACAAGGTGGTCAAACGCCTTAACCTCACACCAGATTATACCCCGACACGAGTACCAACTCATCCCACGTTAGCCATTGCACCTCCCAAGGCCCAGCGTAGTGTGATCGAGGTGACTAAAACCACCACCACATGCCTCAAGAATAACCCTGTCAGAACAGCGGCTCTCACTTCTCAGTCGTCTGGGGGGGAAGAGCCTTGATGCCACCCAGTAGAGTGAGCGTCAAGCCCACAGAGATTTGCCAACAGAGAAATACAGCAAGTGGTGAGAATGATCAAGAAAGATGCAAAAGTCACAATATTTACTAATGTGCAAGAATGATTTGGAAAACAAGTAACACCAAGAACAATTAGACAAATTCACAGATGTACCAGATGCAGAACCAGGGTACCAAGAAAGAATCCCTACATAACCAAGAAGAATCAATAACGGGTTAGCATTCATGAAAGATTGTGTAGGGAACTATCAGGACTTTTGGGACAGAGTTTTGTTCTCTGACAATAGTAAGTTTAATATTTTTCACAATGACATCCACATTTTGGTATGGAGGAAGTCCAAGACTGAACTTGACGTCCAGAATCTGCAAGCTACCGGTACTGGTAAGCATGGCAGTGGTGGTGTTATGGACTGGGCTTGTATGGCTGCATCTGGTGTAGTGGAGATAGTTTTCATACAGGAAAATATTTATGGACAAATGTGGTTATCTTGACATACTTGATAGCTGGGTTTAGACGTTGATTACTACTTCCATCAAGATAATTCCAAATATGAGGGAGAAATCGTGCAGCTCTGGTTGCTTTATGATATACTACACAGCCTGAGAACTCCAGTACGTTCCCCAGATATCGATTTGATGAAGCATCTGTGGAGTGAGCTAGAGAAAAGAGTAAGGAAACCTAACTTATCCAATCAAATGCAACTGAAGGACGTACTATTGCAAGAATTATGTGGCATTAATGCAGAAACAACCAGTGAGCTCGTGTCTTCGATACCCAAACGATTGAGGGAGGTCATTCACAGGAGGGGCATGCATATAAAGTTCTGATAAAAGGAAAGCAACATTTCTTTTGTTTTGGAAGTGTTATTTTAGAGCACTAATACTTGTGTCAGGCTCAAAATACCTCCAATGAGAAAAACTATTTTTTTATTTCATAAAGAATGTTATACCTATGATAGTAATATATCCACATGTTGTTATAATTTATCACATTTACATCTGTGAAGTGTAATCATGTTCATTCCTGGAGCACGCGAAATATATTTTTTATATTTATACTTGTGACTGTCTCTGTGTGAACTGATGGAATGGATTGGTGGCTCGGAGTCTCCCAATCAGCTGTGCGTAAAAAGGAGGGCTTGAAGTGCTCTACGCCACAGCCACCTGGTAGACTACCGGTGAACTTATTGTAGAACAGTTTGGGCTGATCCTAAGATACTTTATATGTATAAGGGAGTACGCAAGATAATCCTAAAGTTAATGTGTGATGTAATGCATGGCCAGGTTATTGGATGCTTCTTTTTTTTCCAAGAGCAGAGAATACAATCAACATGATGAACCACCTGGATGTGCTGCAACTGTACTCAGCACAACAAATTAGGCACTTTCAGCCAAATATATAATTCTGCAACAAGATGGTGCTTTACCTCATTGGAATCTCAGAGACAGCACATTTCCAGGAATATGGATTTGTCTCCACGTTCACCTGAAATAACCTCACTTGAGTTTTTCCTGTGGAATTATGGCAAAAGCAATGCCTTCCAAATACCAGTTATTGGATTTGATGACCTGAAGACCCATACCAGAAATGTAGTTTTGGTTATTCCACAGACATGCTCCACAAAACACGGCAAGAGTGGAATATTGTCTGAACATTCTCTGTGCTACTAAGGGAACCCGCATTGACATCTACTAAGGTCAGTAAAAATCTTATAGAATTTTACTTAAGTGTGCTGAAAAGCATGTAGTTTGCTGTATTATTTTTTGTGCCAGAATTTTTTCAAAACTCATAGCAGACTTTATAGACAAATTGTGTGTTGTAAATTATTGGGAAATCTACAGCCCAGTGTTGTAGATTAACACTACGAATTCTGGTGGTCTTCGCTGTTCTGAAGGGGTGGTGCTTCCAGCATGTAGATGTAACATCTCAAACCAGAACAGTCTGTTGATAACTCTAATCTACATGACAGTCAAAGTACTTGGGTGGGGGGGGGNAGATATTGTCTCTCCTGCACTTACTATGAGCTACGCCAGGCTGGGATAGATTGGCATCCTGAAATGACTGAGTCTGAAGAATTTTTTACATGTCACAACTGTGTGTATTCATTAAAGAGGGGCTGATTTTTGGAATGTATGTGGATTATATATTTTTGGTGGGAATAGCTGTGAAATAAGTGAGTTTATTAAATAATTGTATTCAAAAGTAAATGTTAGGATTATCGGAGAAGCATCATATTTACTAGGGTTAGAGGTTTGCAGACCTAAAAGTTATAAAATCGCAGTACGTCAAACATGCAGTAGTTTTGACTAGAATATTTATAGTGAAACAGTAGGTTGCTCACAGTATATAGCAACATGTCCAAGGTCTAATATATGTTGTGTTGGAGAATTAATTATATTTTGTAATAATGCTTGCAAAATCAATTGGTAACATGTTAGGAAGGTCATGAGATTGTACTTTATGTACACAGTGAGCTTAAACTGACCTACTTTTGTTCAAACAATTTAGTTTTAAGTTTTCTCTAATGCTGATTGGGCAAATAATATAAATTATAGTAAGTCAGTTGGACGTTATGTAGTACTGACGGAAGGAGCAGATGTGAGCTGGAAAAACAAAAAAAAAGAAACTGGTAGTTATATCAACGATGGAAGCTGAGTACGAGGGTTATTCAGAAAGTAAGGTCCGAATCGCTGTAGCTATTCAAATGTCGCGCGAACATTGTAACGCGCATGAGCACCGACTCCCGGCATGCCTTGCTCGTCAAACGACGCCATTTGCATTGGTATTGTTGCGGTGTGCTGTTTATAGTGTCAGTTCAAAATGTTTAAAACAATTGATCAGCCTGCAGACTGTGAAATACGGTCAGTGATTCGGTTTTCGACAACAAGGAACGTTTCAGCAGCAGAAGTTCATCGACATATAAGTCAAGTGTATGGCCCCAATGCAATGAGTGACAGCAAAGTACGAGGGTGGGTGAGAGCTTTCAAGGGCGGACGGGAAAATGTCCATGATGAACCACAATCAGGCCGACCATCAGAGATCACAGAAGATTTGGTCAAAGCCGTGGACAAAAAGATTCGTAAGGACCAGCGATTCACAATTTCAATTTTAGCACTGGAATTTCAGAATGTGGGTAGAACAACTTTGCACAAAATTGTCTCTGAAAATTTGCAATTTCACAAATTGTGCGGATCGTTTTGCTGTGCCTTTAATTTTGAACACCTATACATTTCTACTTTAGCACGAAGTTTAGTTTCTAACTCTAAAAACTGCTGTTTTGTGACCACGTAAAGTAAAATGTGATAATTAACCTAGGAACTCTTTCTTGTTGTGCGTATTTTCGGCTGGTCTAATGTGCGTCTGCAGTGCACTCAGAATAGCCAACGTAATATTAACTTTTGTTCGTTCGTGCATCAGCTGATACAGGATTTTGTAAATGGCACGTTGTTTGTTTCGAATACGTCAATTGCCACTCACTGACTGTCAGAATCTGGCCAACTTATATGAAATGAATTATAGGTAAGGCTTAACATCTTGTTGACAGCGAAGTTATTAGAGACAGAAAGTGCTACAAAGATAGGAGAATGTTATAAAATAATGGGTATGAAAAGTCCATAAGAGAAATAAATTTTTTTCTTTATTTACAAGCAGTTTGTGCAAGGGAATGCCAAGATATTTTCTTGTGTTTTGCTTGTGTTCAAATTAATTCCTCATCCAAATACAATAAAGCCTATGTTTACTGCACTAATTGGGGTGAGGTATAATCCAGCAAACCAGAAAGTCAGTTAAATGACAAAGTACCAAAAAAGGTTATAGTTATGACTATGTATATTAGTAGCTTACTTTAGTGTTAACGTTTTCAAGGTGGCAAAGATGTTTGTACAGCCAGGAGGGATGATGAGCTGCAAGTATTTATGGTAATTTACGACCGACAGTTAGTTGTCCAAGCAAAAGAAAGGAATAGCATGATCTTGTGTAGTTGACATATTTTCTGGATGTCGACTGAGTATTTGTGGCGAGCCTGTTAAATTGCACCGTGACATTCTTTTTTATTTCATTTTGTGTCTCCCTAACCTGTTGACATTTCCACTCCTGTGCCTTTCTTTTCTATTTTTTATAACTTTCTTGGTATTAGGTCATACTCTGGAAATGGAAACAGGTGGCACACCGTACCTATCCCCTGCTGTCAGTGGTGGATTTACCAACAGGCTGAGTAGGCTGGAGCCTAGGGCGGCAGATTTTAGGAGCGGCAAATTTGAGGCCAAAATTTTTTTTATGTCTTAAAGAAACTAAAAAGATTCATATTTATATACCTAAAAGTTATTAGATCCACACAAACAATTCAACATGTAATATGTTTCACCACTTAGATACATTTTTCTACAATTTGCGTAGTTGTGTTTGGTTTCGGCGCGGGAACGAGTGACATGACCGTTCGCTAAGTGTGTCTAGCCGAATTGACTGCACGAGCGCAGCGTGGCGCAGCCGCCGTGGGAGCCGAAGCGGGGTCGTGCTGTTGTAGGCATACGCCGCGTGGTGGCATTGAGTTCCAGAGTGATAGACATAGAGCGGCGGCCGGCGATACAAACGGGCAAGTCCCGTCCCATATTTACTTTTTCTGGTTGTGTGCTAATTTTTCAAAGTTTTCGTGGATTGTATGAATAATTTCATAGCATAATATCATCGGTGCGTAAAAACTTATAGTAGGTAACTAATCATAATGTATTACAATAAATCATCCGTAACGAATCAGTAAGACGTAGTTTAACTTGATAAATAGCTGTATCGGAAGCTATGCAAAGAAATTTCGATTTTTTTGTTATATCATATTTAAATAAATTTCTTACACTTATGTTAGGTAATTATTCAATGTCTGAAGTCTGAACAAATGATGTACAAGGAATAAAACTCCCATTGTAATCTTTTTTATTTCAGTTCTTGGAATCCAAGAAATTGTTAGAATGAGTGATGGGAGAAAGCGACTTAGCGGAGTTAAGTAAAAAAGAAGGCCAAAATGAAAAAAGAAAAACAAGAACAGATTATCCTTAAAACAATAAAAATTGTTAGTTTTTTAAAAAGTGGAAGTGGAAGTAGTGTTGAAAGACCAGGAAATTCAACAACATGCACTGACACAATACCATCTGGAAAAGATGAAACGGATTTGAACTCTGTGGCCCAACAAAAACAGTCATCTGTTGAACCATCTACTTTAAAAAAAACGGATATTTATGTTTTTGGCGTAGAGGCGGTAGAGGAATCATTAATAAGTATAACAATTGGAGATACGTATCAGAATCAGACGTTAAGTAATGACCAAGTGCAAACAACAGTAAATCTAAACAAAGATCTAGCTTTATGGCAAATCAACGATACCTTGAGGGAGATTATCGCAAGGTACGGCTTCGATCAAAACAAGTCTTGTGACTTCTCTAAAAGTGAAAAAATATATGCTGATCAGCGTCGTTTCTTGCCAGTGAGTATCTTCCAGAGAAAAATGAAAAATAATGAACTGAATGACCGAAATTGGCTGGTTTATTCTGAAAGGAAAATATCTGTATATTGCGGGCCCTTTTTGGCATTTGGTCCATTGGAGAATAAGACTCAGTTTGAGAACGAAGGATTTAATGAATAGAAGAATGCAGAACACCGAGTAGCTCAGCATGAAAACTCTGCGCGTCATAAATATAGTATCCTTAGTTTGAAAGTTAGAAGTGAGATTGATGGCCGACTCGATAATTTACTGCATGTCCAGATTGATGAAGAAATTACTTATTGGAGAAACGTTCTGAAGAGGGTTGTTGCCGTAGTGAAGCGACTGCGTTCAAAAGGCCTCGCTTTCAGACGAAAAAATGAAAAGTTCTGTAATCCGCATAACGGAAATTATTGTATGATTTTGGAACTGTTAACGGAATTCGATCCTTTTTTAGCCAGTCATATTGAACGATTTGGGAATCAAGGATCTGGATGTAGCAGCTACTTATCAAAGACGGTTTGCGATGAGTTTATTCTCTTGATGGGTCATAAAGTCTAAAAACACATTGGAGACGAGATAAGAAGGGCGAAATATTTTTCCTTGATCATCGATTCAACACCAGATATAGCACATGTGGACCATATTACCCTCGTCATTATATACGTTTTGGAAACAGGCGAACCGTGTGAAAGATTTCTCAAGTTTTTTCCCTCAGTGCGACATAGAGCTGTAAAAATTTTTTTCGGTCATTATTTTGGAACTCAAAATACTGGGCATAATTGAACACTGTCGTGGACAATCATATGATAATGCAGCGAACATGTCTGGTGTGTACAATGGCTTACAGGCTCAAATTCAAAGCCAAGCACCTTTTGCTTTTTTCGTTCCTTGCTCTGCCCACTCTTTAAATTTAGTGGCAACTGCGGCTGCTAAATCTTGCACAGAAGCTTGTTGCTTCAAGAAATTTAGGTTTTTTTTGTAAGTTCGCCCCAGCGCTGGCAAAAATTAATGACTCAAATCGGGAAAGGGAAAACGCTAAAGAGAATAAATTGACATGTTGGTCAGCTAGAGAGGACGCATGTAGAAGTTTGAGAGATTGTTGGCACGAAGTCCTTAAAACTTTGGAATCAATCAAGGATGATTGTACCGAAAAGTCTGTAACGCGAAATGAAGCGACTGTTATACTTTTAAATTTAGAAAAACTGGAAACGGCGGTAATGGTTGTTGTGTGGAATGTTTTTTTTTTAAAGAATAAACAAAGTGAATGTTTAAATTCAGGCTTTTACCGTAGATTTGATCACTGTTGCCGATCTTTACGAATCTCTATGCAAGTTTTTCGTAGCTGAACGAGAAAATTTTAAGTTTTTCGAACAAAAGGCAATGAAATTAAGCGTGTCGAAGCCGTATACAAAAGACATGGAAAAAAGACAACAGAAAAGGAAAAAAAATTATGATAAAACACCCGATGAAGAAATGAGAATGACTGCGAGTGATACGTTCACGGTTAACACATTTCTCGTCCTCATTGATAGACTCGTATTCGAATTAGAAAAACGGCAGGAGGCCTACAACAGGTTCAATGAAAAGTTTTCATTTCTGACCAAAATGAGCGAATTGTCATCATCAACCCTTACGGAAAAAACCCTTTTCTTGGAAGAAATTTATCCTAATGATTTAGAGACTGACTTAGTTCAAGAATGCATACATTTTCAATGCCGCCTTTCTTCTGAAAGAATTTTGGTAAAACCAGATTCTGGATCATTGAAAAGTCTATCTTCGTTCCTGCGAAAACAGAATTTGCAAAACGTTTATTCAAACGGGGATATAGCAGTTCGCATGGCTCTATGTACACCAGCGACAAATTGTTCGGGGAAATCGCGCAAAAAGGTATTGTAAAACTTTCATAACTTAATTAATTGAATATATTGTTTTTAAACTGTAAGAAAGTGCAATAAAAATTATTTAATTACGTTTACCGAATGCACATTATTGTGTAAGTAGTATTGAGGCATACCTTACCCTGCCTTATTAGTAATACATGATTGAGCTTTTATTAGCTCAGAAATTTACCCAAAAACTATTTCTTGTGCAATCTTAACTAAATCGTTGGGTTGTAAAAATAATCTAGAAACTGACACGTCAATCCCCTAGTTCACAATCATACTAATTACGGGAAAAAGGTGCTATGATTAGGGCGATAGTGCACAAATCATAAAGTTACAATTTCATTGACAAAAAATTTGTAACTAATATGATTGTGAACTGGGGTATCCGATAGTAAAGGTCGGTAGGGGCGGCAAAATTTGAATAGCCTACTGGCGGTAAATGTGTAAATCCGCCACTGCCTGCTGTGAACGCGAGCATGTGACAGTTAAATTCCGTATATACCTACATATGTACAACTTGCACATTTTTCCACAGAAATGAGAAGAGTAAAGTCCCGGTTGCCCTTTGACAGCAAGAATACGATAATAAGCATGCATGTACATGATATGAATAGCAGTACCGTTAGCCATGTGCCAGGCCATGACACACTTCGCCAATTTCACTATGCTCAGACTGTACATGCTGACGTTGACAAGCTTCCTGTTGTGTTGTCGATCGCCCACCTGCTTGTTCTCTCTCATGCCTCGCACACAGCCGCCAGGCAGCTAAAAATGGAGCATCGCAACAGGCAGACATTCTGTCTGTATCATTGCTCTCCTTTAAATTAATTTTAAGCACTTTTCCCACTGTTCAGTAATTATGGCATTTCAAGTGCTGTGATGTGTAGCCTTGCCACTGAAACACCTGCTTCAATTTTTTCTCCTCAGGTGGAAGCCATTTCCCACAACAACAAACATGCTCTATCTTTATCTTAAATGCATGAATGACTATAAAAAGTTGCAAGTGATATTTCCCTAAGAAAAACCTAGACCATGTTACACGTGAGCAACACTATGTTTAATGACCTTGTAACCATACCATAGCATGATTCTTAAAAATAATTTCCTTCCCCCTGCCTAACACTTCTGCTCACACATGCGTGTATCTCTACAGTGTACAGTAACGCATTTCACGTCCTATGAGCGACAATTAGACACAATGATAACCATTTACATTGTAGAATAAAATCTCAGTATGTACGTCTTAGTGATTTCCAACTGTGAAAGGCAACGAATAACAACATGTAAATTAAGGGTTGTTTGCTTTATTTTTGTACACTATTCTTTCATGTCATAACTTCCCAGCAAAGTCACGTAAAGACGTGTTAAAAGTTAAAACACAATGGACTGAAACACTTGCACACGTTTATTACCACAAGTTGTTAGTAATCAGAATAAAAATAAACAAAATGCATCAATAATGACAACATTTAGGTTTTAAAAAATTATATGGAAACGTGGCAATTGATAGAAATGTGCTTTGTGAAACATACAAAATTGCTGCAGTAAACAGAAACAGGCATATTGGGCCCTGCATTCAAGAATTATGCACTCTCTCTTAGAAAGCAGATCCTACACAGCGAAGAATGCCAATCGTTTGAGCTCGAAGGGCAGTCATGATTTCATCTGTTTATGTATTCATAAATAAACACCAAACACAAACCCTGACAATCAACATCAAGCTACAAGGAAATGTTACGTGTGTCACGAATTATGATTACTGCTACAGTAGACTCTCACAACAGCGCCTTTGAACGATTCTAAAAATAACTTCCACCCCCCTGCCTAATGCGGTTGTTCCCGCATGCACCGTGTATCTCGCTGCTGAACAACGCTTTTCATGCCCTACAACCGGCTAGTGGATACAGCGATAAAAATAATTGTGGCTTCTAATTTTGTCCGGTAAATTTGAAGTTTGCTGATTAGAGGTTTGTTAAACAGGCATTACTGTATTGTTATTTTAAGAATTGGTCCAGATTGCCCCTTAATGAAGTAAGCTGTTTTCTGTGTTATTTGTAGACAGTTTGTACAAGAGGAATTGTTAGAATATTTGTTGTATTTTGTTTAAGTTGTAAAAAATGGTTTATTTGCAAGGTTAGCCACCAGTAAAATGTTTAGTACAATTTTGGTTAAAGTTGGCAGCCATGTGTTTGGTAGCAAAAATTAAAATATGGCAGATGTGCTGGTACTCTTTACAAGTATACTGCTTGTATTTCAAAATGGTTATGGTCAAATCAAGTGTCACATGTATATTTATGTATTGGGGTGGAGGGCTGCAATCAGGAAAAAAGAACTGAATTTGACTAGTATATGGCATAAAATTGAGCATGATGATTATTAATAGGCTGTATATGATATAAAATGAGAATGGTAATAATATTTTTAAAAACTCTAAATTCTTATATTCTCTAATTCTGTAATAGCTTACCAAACTATCAAATAAAATAGTACAATCCTAAAAACAGTAAAAAAAATTGTAGCAGATAGGGTTGATCCAAGGCATTTACTAGTGCAGGAATGTCCACATCAATGCCTCTTATCGCCTGTATCTGCCACACATTCATTATTCTTGTTTGTTTTCTACATATAGTCCACACAAATACTTATTAGGAGTTGACTATTGGAGAGCCCATGTCTAGGACAATGCCCCCCAATCCTGTGATTCAGCACTAAACTGCCAGGCTACACAAATTACCTCTAGAATCCTCCTGATGACCACAAAAGGGAAGGGTGGTTCGCCTTGCAATTGGCTACCTCACTCCACGAGTTCCTCCACCAGGGCACATAAGCTGTGCGGCGATGGTGGCTCTAGCCCGTATTACACTCATGATTGTGCATTTTCATTTTCTTAGCATACAGAGAGTCTGCTCTGAAGACTGCTGGCTACCTGTTGGCACACAACAGTGATAGGTCACCTCTCGGAGATGTGATACAAATATCTTGATGCAAAGGGAGTCCACAGTTCCACAGGTTAGGTGTGTAAAGCCCATATAAAGGGCACAGGGGTAAGTTTTGGAGATACTTGTAAGTTGGCTGAGTGGTGCAACTTTGAAAAAGTGGGCTTTTGACATACCTGCTCAAGTAACTTCACTTTTCATCATGAGATGAGTCTCAGTACAACTGGATAAACCTGAAGGATGATGTGAGTAATTACTTTGCATCAAACAGGAGGAGAAACACAGCACAGTCCAACCCTCACATGCAAACATGCGTGGGACTCCCAGGTAGGGAACAGCCTCCATAGGGAAGGTTGAAAAGAGATCAACCAACCTGAAATGGTGATGGATGCAACCTCCATACTTACAGGTTGTCTCTCAGTGACTGATCGTAGAAGACCTTGTGGCGTGTGTGGTGGTAGGAACCAAGGGGCAGTTAACTGAGGAGTAAATCGGTCAGAAGACCCACACTAAACAAACCACTGCATCCTCTCCTGAAAAACATGTGAGGACCTCTCAGACACTGTCCATTACACCTTTACCTTCAACAGCCCCACGGCAGGAAGGGTGTATGATGGATCAAGCTCCTACAGGAAGGTGTTAAATTTGCAAGGATTCCCAGGCTTGTTACCTCCATGTAAATGGGGAATAGGACAAACTTGGAAGAGCAGGACTGCAGTTCCATTTATCAGTGCAGCCAACCGTAGGTCGACTTGGAAACAGGTGGTGTGGCAGCCTGTTGAATGCCCCTCAAAGTGGTCAGACCAGTTGCTGTTGGTGGAGCATTTCTTATTTGCAGTCTTTCAAATGGTTTACCAATCAAGGAAGCCGGTCCATTCCCTGGTTCCAAGGACCAAGGAGCCTCTGCAACAGGGAGGGAAAACGTGAGGTGGTTCTGGGTGAGAAATCCATTGACCATTCTGTTCTTTCCTCTTGAGACTCATTGCAATCTTGAATAAAGCTCATATTTCAAACTAAACACAAAATTGTTTTAATTGCTCCTTGCATGTGCATGTTTGTGTTTAAACATATCAACATTTCAAAAACTATTGTAAACATTTTGTTAAATAAAAATTAAACCAACATTGCACACAGAAATACTCGCATTACGTATCAAAAGCATTAGTCATTATTTAAAATTTAATAATCACTGCAGTTGGCAACAAAAGCAACTGGTTTAGTGGAAGTCTATCACTACACACCTCAATGCACATCTAGTTTTCTTCCTGTACTGTAGATATAGCGGACCTCATCTTCTAGTCTGAGCAGTCCATAGCAATTCAAGACAAATCAGTTTAGATCTGTGTACGAAAGTGTTGAAACCCTTCCGTTTTGATAGATACAAGGCAACTGTAAATTGAAACTAACTAATGTTGTTTAAAACATTACAATTCATATAATGTTTACTTTATATCCTCACAGCTGACTAAAGGCAGGTACCGTGGTTCATTTTGTTGCCTGTACTGGAGTGGAAGCAAACGAAAACCAAACTGAGAGTTGCAACCATCTAACCATTAGCTAGCTGTGGTTAGAATTACTTCAAAAAAACATCCTACAAATAGTACCAACATGGTAGAGGAATGGAATAAGTCACTTGTGCCATGGGTAGGGATTCATAACTTCTTGAGATACCTTCAACTTTTTCACCTTGAACATAATATATGTTAACACAACTCTAGTACAATATTTTAGTGCATTTGAAGAATAAATAATGTGTATTTGTTACACCTTAACATCCCCAAGTTACAGCCTTTAGTTGAGATTTAGGCCTTTTTCTTGCAGGTGGCAATATCATTGGTTTTCTTAAGATTTCCCTTGTCGCTAGGTTTGACTAGAAGGCTTACTGACTGCTCTCAGTAGCAATGTCATTCCCATTCTCGAACCACATGAAAGTGGCTCTGATGAACCTCCCAGTGATGTCGGAGTGTAACAATTAACACTCTCTGTATTTCACGACAATTTCTGACTTTCTGAAGCCCTACGAAGAGCAGTTACAATTTACGGATCAGACTGCACAATCAAATCACGGAATTTATTTTAACTGCACCATATCCAGCTATAGAAATTTCAGAGTAGAAACCTACTTCTCTCTTGTCTGTCTTCTACAGGAGATGTTAGATGGCAGTTTATGAAATTTTCTGCAACAGTTTTACATTCATCTTTCCTCATGTTGGTTTTGGGCGTTAGGCAGTAGTGGCTCCACCGGCAATGAACGGGCAGGGCAACAGCCCAGGGCCTGCAATTATAAATAGTTCCTGGTTAGTTAACCCTTTTTGAAACTAACCTTTGGAAAACGTCGCTGTCCATCACAGCAAATACGGTTACACTGACTGGCATGTGCTAAAGAAATGTGGTTCCATGTTGTAGAGCAGTGTTAAAAGTGTATTGTTAAAAATGGTTGAATCTGAAATTAGGTTTATTTTTTCATGCAAATTTTAATTAGTAAAATATTAATAATCCTAATACTTTTACAGCTTTGCTTACCGATGCACGAATAAAGTTATTAGGCCCATGACAGTATTAATTTTATATGTTATATGTGATTATAGAATAAAAACTTCATTGACAAAAATGAGTGTGTTAAGCAAGGCTTTCAGAGGTGTTCAGTTGAACATGAACGACCCGTATAATCACCTGGCATCACCTAAATTATTGACCTCATGATAATGAAAGCTTGATATGTGAATGTTTCTGGTACAAGTAGATGTAGTGAATCTGATAACAAAGATGGTGCTGGGAATATCAATGCTGTCGTGTAGCATACACTAGTTACAAAATGTTTGTAGTAATTGTCACTATGCACAAGAAATAAATATTTTAGTGACAATTAATGACAATGCGCATAGCTTTGTACTGTACTGTATGCTGGCTGAAATCTTTACACTGTCGTTCCTTATACTAAGCTGTCCTAAGATTTACATCCTCAGCTCTTCCAAAAAAGATGGAGAAAATAGTATAGCTGTGCAAACAAAAGGTTGGAAGTTTTATTTACTACTCCATCCCATCACTGAATGTCTCGGCACTAAATATTAAAACTTGCGGGAGGAAATGCTTACATGCACGTTAACTATAAACACACACTCAGTGCTCCAGTAAAAAAAAAAAAGTGGTAATATGGTACATATACAGCCACCGTAAGGTTTTCCCCAGCGTGTTATGCTGCTAAACACTGTGCTAAGTATTGCGCACGTTACATACGCATAGCTATTTATTCTCGTACGTAACCTCTCTTAACAAACTACCATGTATGCATGCTAAAACAATGGTCAGATTACTTGGCGGCAAGGGTGGAAAGTAGAATCCGCACACCCACCAACTTTCACAGAAGCCAGCTACGTTCAAAATACGAGTTCAAAGAAATGAAAGGATGGTGACAATCACGAAGCTGCGTGTTAAGTGCTATAACTCTCACCTTGTTAGCACCGGTGGTTTAAGAAGGCGGATGTGCGCGAGTGTCGTCAGTTCGCAGCGAGGCGCCACGACGAGCACAACATGATATTGAATATAGTTGTCCTGTTGGCTTGTCACCGTCTGGTGAGTATTAGGCTACTTTCTGAACGGTCCACTTACCTTTATGCTGCAGTCTAGCAGAAGGAACTGAACTGTGAAATGTACAGTATGGTTCTAAGTCTAAGCTCAGGCAATTATTTTTCAAGCCTGGCATTCTCTATCCTACATTCACTGTTCAGAAAATATTGATAATCCTTCACAATGCTGCCTGAAAGGCTTCCAGTAACTCGCACAACCAGACTAAAATGAACATATTCCTCAGTTTTCCACAATAAATTAACTAGTTTTGTGATTGACGAGGATATTTTCATAGCTACACACTGGCAAGCATAATGTCAGTTTATAGGTACGCACTGGCCAGCATAATGTCAAAATTGAGGAGTTGCAAAACTATAAGTCTTCAGGGGGCTCAATGAGGGGAGGAAAGGGGAGTGATGTGTGCAAGGAACTCTTGTCTTCCTAATATGTAATGTTCCATTTTAGAAATACATGTTAAAGATACCCTGATTTAATAATAAATATACAGGTTTCTTCCCACAGAAGATTTTAAATTTTAAGATTCAAAATTATACCAATAAGTGACTCACAGTAGTGTCATATTTTACACAAATACAAAATATTGAAATAATTTTTATAAGATGTCAGTCAAATGTGCCTTTCTAGACACACACATTTTTAATACAGTTTGTACCATTTACTTTTACAGACAGTTTACAAATAATTTACAGGTTTATTGCGACATATCTTGCAAATTATTTTGAAAATATATTTCTTTCAAGTGCATAAAATAACTGTTGATTCTTTAATATTTTTGTTAAACGTGTCAATTATAAAGTTTACTAGAAATATTATCCAGCAGTATGAAAATATCTTAGTACTGCATAAACATTTGCAAAAAATTTTTTTTTAAAAACAACATTTAACCAGCTAGTAAAAGCAATATATTTAATAACAATTATTGAAATTTTAAAGTGTTATTTTACATATAAAATGTTTTTAGTAAAAGTGTATATCAACCTTAGTTATAATTTCTAAAACAGTATAAATAAACTATTCTCATTTGTATTTGTTAAAAGACTAATTAATATACTACTGTAGTTGGCAACTTTTAGTCTCAGTGTGGATCTAACTAATGGATGTAATGCATTAGTAAACTAGAGTTACAATAATGGCTATGTTAAACTTTTTACTGAATTATCTTGCTGGATCATAGAAAGATAAAAGTACTCAGATAACTGTTACATTAATTTGGTCACAAAGTTTTGCCTGACTTGAATAGAATTCTATTTACTTACTTGTTGCACTAGAAGTTAATAATGTGTTCTTTTTAGGAGTAATTAAGAAAATTATTTGTTTGTAACATTCCTACTGGCCTCTCATGAAGTAGGCGTCAGCCAATCAGAGGTTCATGGGTTTCCGTTATTTATATCTCAGACATGGTTGTGGTTTTTTTTTTTAAATTTTATATATATATATATATATATTCAAGCAATAACCAAGGCTTTTCCCCAGTAGCATAATTTACATTATGCAACTGTTGATTTGTATTTGAGTTGGAGTACGTCTTCTTACTCGGACAATATGGTAGAGACAGCCACTGGCGGCTCCAGGCCAAGAGAACAGACGGGGCAAGGCCTGCTTTGCCATCCCTTCTGCCTTCAAATCCTCACCGGGGCAAATAAGTTTGGAAAAATACCATGGTACAAAGCAATATTAGCAGTATACTCCTACCATGGAGAAGGGTATGAAAGTTAAATACTACTCACCTATAAAGTTTAGGGGAAAAAGGGGAAGGTGTTATTTATTCAATAGAAAAAAATATTATTTAAATTGTTTAATCACTGCAATGTCAGGAAGGGGGCGATTTTTATTGTTTTTGTACTTGTTAAGTAACATAATAGTTTTGTAAATGTTTTAAATATTAATAGATTAATAGAAAAGTTTACCAGCGGGTTCACATATATCAGAAAATTCTACCAAAAATACAATTTTTCATATTCAAAAAATTATTTCATTAAGAAATGTTAGATAATTAATATATTTCAGCATTGCGACACTTATACAAACAATTAAACTAAGTCGTATCTTCAGATGTCTATAAATTTATGGCTCAATGCCGCTTTGCCTTAAGCATAATTCTTAGGTGTACAATCTAACAAACTGCAACAATTTTAGCAGTAGTTATAATCAAGCCTACTGCAAAGTCTTGAAAGTGTTTCAAAGTAACAATAACTCTCAACAGACNGCGCCAGAGACCTGTGGCCCTACCTGTTGAGCCACCAGTGATGAAAACTATAAATTGTTAAAATAGTTAGTATTTAAACTTGAGGTAGACCTAGACTTAACTACATACAACTAGGTATGCCTATGGGCTTAAGTGTTGGCAGTAGTGAGTACACACAATAAAAATTATATGTGGTTGATGTCTTGAAAATACATGAAAATACACTAACCATATGATTCACAAATATTAATGGACTGTTATGGAATTCTCAGAGTTTAAAAAAAAACCACATACTACAAATACATGTAATTTATTATTTTTGGTCCAAGCATTGCGATCAGAGGTGACCAAAGATGTTATTGCAAGGATGGGTTGGGGGAGGGGTGGACAATATCACTTCATATTAGCAACAATGTTAACAGCATACAGCTGACAGATAATCACAAATGTTACACACACTACTCCCACAGTGCACTTCACAAACTTTATAGTATTTTGCAGTGAAATAAAATTAATTTTGTATTCCATCTGACAAGAACAGAAAATGCATTAATAAATAACTCACTGATATTCTGTGTATAACATTGAGGCTTAGAATGACTTTGTCAATTACTTACAATGTTCAAAAATATAAATATACAATTCAAATAGAGTTACTTGTGTTAAATTTTTTTTCAGTTGGGGTACAGCCAATTAAATTTATTTAATGTAATATAAACATATACTTTTTTTTTTAGTTCTATTAATATTAACTGCATAAAACCAAAAAAAAAATGATTAACAAGAGCTTTCACATGTAAAGGTAACTGTGTTAACTCTGCTTTGACTTAAGATGTACATACAACTTTCCTTTTCCACAAAATTGCTGGTGATTTGCAACCTAGGAATTCCAGAGTATAAGGAAATTGAATAAAAATTTTCATAGCTGCGAAAAAAATATTTAACGAATAAGCTAAAGCATTAAAGAAACATTTTGGAATATAAAATAATTAATTAAGTCATAATAAACATATATTATTGTTGAAGATCTGCGAAAATACATTGTTATGGACACAAAAATGAACTACGTTATATTACATACTTTTTCTGCAAAATGTGGCCTTTCCACAAAGTCTTTCATTTAAAATAATGATGGTATTCCTTGTAATTTTTGTTATGTCAAAGTCTACAGAGGATTCAATTTGCAGTCTTCCACAAACCTTATTTTAAAGCAAGTAAGGTTTATACCATTTATGCTTCCTTTACTTTTCACACGTCGGTTTGTACATTTTTTTTTTCTGTGTAGAGCCAAAAATTATATGCTAATGTAAACAGTAGAACTGCAAGTGGATTTCGTACACAGGTGTAGAGTGGTCCAGGTATGCACAGGACCACCCATTAGGAAAGTGTTAAAGCACTAATGTTACACCTGTGGTTTACAACATACATGTGATAAATAGAGCAAAGCCACAATATTTTGTGTTTTATTTCTTGGTTTCATTGTACAAACCAAAGATGGGCTCATGTATCGTTGGAAGATACATCACAGATAAAGCTGCGCTGGCTTGGCCAGTTAAACTACAGTGTTCCCACTTGGTTCCTTGGAATGCGGCCACCCCGTCACCAGAACACTGACCAGCTCTGGCCACGCCAATGATTTCATGTAAATTGCACGTTGGATTATTTATTATTTGCACCATAAATGGCAGATTGATTAAGAAAAGCACCACTCGGTCAGTGATAGTTGAAAATTTAAAGTTGAAAGATTGAAGCAACAAACTCTTAAAAATACAATAGAATTAAATGGGCATCTGCTTGCAATTCTGAAAACTGCCTTTAGTAGTGCTGACAGTGAAACATGTTAATTTGGAGACCAGTGGCTTTTGAATAAAACAATGAAATAACCTCATTTTCATGCTTTCCCTAATGGCTCACCCTCATGTTCATGCTGAGTTTGATTCAGTGCGGGAAATAACATTTGATACAATAATGTGTAACCCACATCTTTAGGAAAAGACGTCACAGCTCAGTTGTACCTCATGATTTATTTGCTTGTACGTATGCTAAAATATTGGATGTTCCAAATTAATGTTTACGCTCTTTGAATGGGAATAGCAGAGAAACTGACGATCTGATTGGACTGCTTGTATTCGATGCCATAAGGACAACGGGTGTATATGAATGTTAAGCTTTGGTTTGCGTGGGAATCGATTCATGAGCAGATACAATAACATTTCTCATGGCATCCAGCGTCCGTGGCTTTGTGGCGTACACAGTGTCCATCAGAGTTCCCCACAAATAAAAATTTAACTGTGTTGTATCTGGAGATCTGGGTGGATACTCAACACTTCCCATCAGCATATCCACCTCCCAATAAATGTTTTATCCAGGTACAACCGTACATCTCAGTGGTAATGTGGCAGTGCACCATCCTGCTGGAAAAAGCAGTTGTCATCTGGGTAGAGTTGTAGAACAACTGGCACAATGTTTTCCTGTAACATGGTATGGTAAATTTAACCTGTCGCCATTACGTCAAACGAGAATGGCCCCACAAGTCCTCTGGCAGACATATTGCACCACATTGTTAACCTAGGAAGATTAACTGCTTGCTCTACCACAATAGGAATTTTCATCAGCATAGTGAAAGTTGACAGCTTCATTCTATTTAACGGTTGCCATATCTTCCCAAACAATCACATCAGTAAAATGTTTGTTGTTTTACATGCTTACAACCCACTCACAAAATTCGACATGCGTATATGGGTCGTCTTCATTCACAACGTGAAGTAGTGTGGGAACAGAGGGCCTCCACTTTACTTGCTTCAAAATGTGATAGATACTTTATTTGCTAACACCCGACTCATGTGCAGCTTGCCATGTGGAATTCAACTTCCCCCAGGGGAGCATGTGAATGTGTGCAACATAGCCCACACACTTACTTCATCTGTTGTCATTCTCTTTCTGCCACACCATCCTTTCTTCAATCACACACAGTTCCGTCCCTCTCAAACTTGTCACGTAATTGTGTCATTTTTACAGGTGACGGTTGTGCAGTTCAAAATCTGTCCTCCGTCATCTCTGCACATAAATCATGTTCTCACATTTCCTATAAAAGTTTCAAGTATGTTGCCTGGAAGAAAACCTCATCTCTTCCACCATGTTCTCCACAATTGTGATGCTGCCGCTCATGGTTGCAAACAGGTCTGGCAACAGCAGAATGGCCACACGAACTTGCACACACCCAAAGTTGCCCTTATATCGTCAAATACATGCAATCCCGTCAGATTGGTTGTAATAGTTTCTCTGTTATTCCTGTTTAAAAAGCGTAAATGCTGATTTGGGTGACACCTGGTAATTGTAGGATGGCCTTTAAACTGTGAGGAAATAAAGCAAACTTAAAAACTATGAAATGTTAATGTTAAGTTATTTGTGCATCTTGATTAAACATGATGTGGAAAATCTTTTGTACATCACGGAGAGATACGCCTTATGTGTTTGTAGCACCTACCAGAATTATTTCCTGAATTAACCAATCACTGAAGGGAGTCTGCTTTTTACATTTGTGTCCAGAACTGCTCTCCAACGATTAAGTTGCTAACCATGTTCCATATTTGTAGAGTGAAAAAAAATTAACATACAAAGCCTTGACAGTTGCTACAGTCAATAATTTTAGAACATGCAAGTTAAATTGCTGTTGTATAACCTACCCACAATATGTTTTTTTTTTCCCCAGGTGTCAAGTGCAATTGAATTCCCAGATGTGATTCACAAGTCTCTTGGTTCAACTTTTTCAGGGTAAGTTACAGTATTTAAACAAAGTAATTTGGAAATTGTACTCCTGTAGTTAAAGTGATGCACTACTAAATATGTGTTTTTAATGAATATGCACATCACATTAGTCGAACATATACTTTTATATTAAGAAAATAATTAGCATGCATTCTTGTACCAATCTCCATTTCCAGTTATTGCAGATCTCACCTAAGAGAAAACATAATGTCTGGACAATTGTATGATATACTCTTTGTTCAAGCAGTTTTTTGTGTAATGTTTTACATTTTTGGAAAGCATCTACAGTATTTCATTACCTAATAAAGGTGTGATTACAGAATTTTTCGCAAATTGGTACCTTTACACAGTGCATAATCCTTTATGTAAGGAGTTTTACATACTATCATGCATGCACGCGCGCGTGCACGCACCCCTCCCCCCCCCTCTCTCTCTCTTCTATTTCTCTCTATCTTTCCCTCTCTCTTTCTTTTTCTCCCTTTTTATATGATATATCCATACATAGGCGTAATACTTGTTAGAAATAAAAAGCCTATCATTCAATAACGTCCAAAATAACTCGGCATCACAAGGACAATAAGAAAGCACCTGCCATTACATAACCACAACTACAGTATAGTCAGAAACAAAACAAGGCTTGCGTGTAGCCAACTTTAAACAAAAAAAAACCTAATGCGGCAGCTGATGCACAACACATTTCAACATTTCCCCTTGTTGTGTGTCAGTGCTCTGTGTACTGCAAGAACTATGTGAACACAAAACATAACGAACCCTGAACATGGCCACATATGCTGCATCTATATAAAAAGAAACTAAGCATAAACACAAACGACTATAACAAAGAGACACAAAACATTTAAACATTGATATTTTTCTTAAATCCTATTTTGTTTGCACATTCCTCAGTTTTCCTCCTGGACAATAGTTTAGTCAGCACATCTGCTACATTCTTGTTAGTTTCCACATGCTTTAAACGGATAACCCCCTTCTCTATTTTTTCCTTAACGAGCTTTGAGCGCTTGGAAGTGATTATGTTGTTTGCAAGAGAAATAGCTCCCTGATTATCCACCTGTATTTCACACGGTTCACATACAATGTCACTCTGCCCTATCTCCTCTAGCAAACGCTTGATCCACAACACGTCCTTCACAGCTTCTGCTACTGCGATGTATTCTGCCTCCACAGTGCAACACTACGTTGTTTTATTGCTTGCCACACCACTGCTCCACCTGCCAGTATTATCACAAAACCACTGTAGGATTTCCTGTCTTCTGAACTATTTGCCCAGTCAGCATCTGCGCAGACTTCTATGGTCTTCCCCTGCTTCTCATATACCATACGAAGGTCTTCTGTACCCTTGAGATAGCAGAAGATGTGCTTCACCTCCTGCCAGTGCTGAAGTGTCACATTGCTGTTAAATTGGCATTGCCTACTAACCAAGTATGCAATATCTGGCCGTGTACCATTTGCCAAGTATAGGAGGCTTCCTGTAGCTTTCCTACATACGTGCTCAGGAAAAGGTTGGCTCACCTGCGTCTCACTAGTCTGCTTCATTTCCAAAGGGGTAGGTAGGTAGCTCCCTAATTTTCTCCATTCCAAACTCCTGCAGAATTTGCCTGACATAATTTTTCTGGCCTATTTCCAGAATATCTTCTCTAGGTCTGTTCACTCTCATTGACAAAAGGTGAGTGATTTTTCCAAGAGATCTGATGTCCATCATCCCTCCCAAATACATTTTTAGCTTTTCGATCCTGTTTCTCTCTCCCCACACAGGTATGTCATCAACGTATGCTCCAAGCCTCAGACCACCACTTTTGTCGTAGTAGACACATGGATTATTTTCAGACTGATTAAGGCCAAATTTCTTAATGTGTTCCAGTTTCTTCCTGCCTGGTGTAGGCCATACAAGCCTTTTTCTAACTTCCACACATATGCTTCTCTTGATTTTTCGTCAAAAAATTCTGGTTGTTCCATAAAAAACCTCTTCTTTCGAAGGACTGTGAAGGTATGCTGCCATCACATATAGGTGTTCTTGTTCCCAGTTCCTTTCAACGCCCACAGCCATCAACAGTCTTATGGTCTCCTTTTTGACAACAGGACTATGTGTTTCTTCGTAATCCTATCCTGGTACCTGCCCAAATCTCTGTGCCACCAGCCTAGCTTTATATCTTTCTACATTTCCATCCTCATTCTTCTTCACCTCGAAAACCCATTTGGAACCTATCACATTTCTCTCCTTTAGTCTTTTGATCAATTTCCAACTGTTGCTTTCTTTCAAGCTCTCTATTTCCAATTTCATAGCTTCAGGCCATTTGTCTGCATTTTGGCTTGACAGCGCACTCCTTACGTTCTGTGGGTTCTCACTTTCAGCACCTTTTGCAGCATTGCAAAACCCACAAGTTTTTGATGTACTACTCCTATTTGATCTTTTAACTTCTATTTCTTTGTCTCCATGCTCTGAGTCACTCGTGTTACTTTGCGATATATTATCTTCTTCTCCAGTTTCCACACAGAGTTCCCTTACTCCATTTCTAGCTTGCCCTGTTAGGTAGTTTGGATTCTTCTCACCCAATTCTTCCTGTATTTCTTCCCCTAGGTTAAATATTCCATCTTCAGCCTCAACATGCAGAATTTAATGTTCTTCATGCATTTCTTTTGCACGTGGAGTGCTGTCTTTAAACAGAAACACATCCTCTTTAAAAACCACTTCTCTTGAAACAATTATCATCTCCCTTTTCAAGTTCCAAAGATGATAAGCCTTCAGACCTTCCTGGAAACCAAGGAAGATGCATTCTTCTGCTCTAGGTTATAGCTTGTCCTTTGCCAGAGTTGCTGCCCAAGTTTGACAGTCAAACACCCTTAATTTTTTCACCTCATTTTCTGTTAACTTTTCTGCAAATCATAGTTCATAAGGAATTTGCCCCCCAATGGCCTTTGATGGACACCTGTTTTTCAAATAACATGCTGTTGACAGCGTTACTGCCCAAAATCTCGACAGAAGGCCAGCCTGAAGTAGCCTGCACCTAACCATGCTCATGAGTGTTTGGTTTACTCTTTTCGCTCTGCCATTCTGTCGTGGAGTATAGGGTGTTGTTACTCTGTGTAGAACTCAGCTGTCTTCTAAATGTTTCTTATATTCAGTGTTTATGAACTCTCCTTCATTGTCTGTCTGTAATGACTTCAGTTTTCTTTCCTGCAGTTTCTCGACACTACTTTGGATGTTGCAAAACTCATTGATGTCACTTTTCTTTTTTACTACAGCAACATGATTATACTTGGAGTAATCATCAACAAATGTCACAAAATACTCAGCACCTCCGAGTGAAGCTGGGGAAATTTTGCCCATGACATCTGAGTGGACAAGATTTAATGACTCCAAGGCCCTACTACTGCTGTTCTGAAATTTTTGGCGTTTCATTTTGCCTTCCAGGCACACATCATATCTCGCTGAAGACATTTCTTGAAGGCCACTAACTTGTGGCAGTACCTGTACATGTAAAAATTTTCTGTGCCAAGCTTCTGATGTTACCGTAGATTTTGCTGTTGCACGCACCTTCTCCTGAGCTGCTACTTGTGTCTCATATTCAACAATATACACATTATGTTCATTACCACTTAATGCCTTAAAGATTTCAACATTATCATCCACTGTCACAGCCATGTATAATTCTAATTTCCATTCGCTTGGCATCCAACCGTTTCCCAGATATTAAGTTATTACACAAATCTAGAACATAAAAGATATCACATAGTTCAATTCTCCAACCCTCCATGCTTGTCCTTCAGCTTCATTGTCACAGACCGTACACCTTTTATTTTTGCCATTTGCCACTTCAACTTCCCCGTGTAAATCACTGTTGAAGTTTCTCATAATATCCCTGTTTGGTGTCATGTGATGTGACGCTGCTGTGTCCAGTAACCAACATTTCATATTGTCCTGCGTTTTTACAGATCTAGTTCATAAAGCTTTAAATTTATACTGCACAGTTTGTGCATTGCCTAGCTGACGCCCCTGTTCACCATATCCTGGCCCCTGTTTCCGGTCTTCGGTTTTTGTACCATTATCCTGTCTGGCGACCTTGGTGCAGAACCTGGCTGTGTGTCCTGGCTCATTACATCATTTGATCTCTTGATTTGTAGTCAAACTTTCTCTTGGTGTCAAAATTGGGGTACCTATTAAGAAGTTGTTTTACTGTCATGGCTTTAGCTCCTTCCATGTTCGCCTTCTGATCTTCATCTATCTGTATCCTTTTCTCCTCAAGGAGCAGTTTAGCCTTCACAACTGCTGGAGTGAGGTTATCCTCATCCTTTTCCATCACTCTCACTAACCCATCATATTTTTCTACTGGGAGTCCCATCAAGAAAAACATTGCCAGTGACTTATCTGAGAAATGCAGTCCCCCTTTGATTAGTTTTCGGTTTAGGTTCTGTATTTTAGACATGCATTCCTGCAGTGTTACATCATCTGTTTTCATAGTTCCCCATTTCCTTAAGAATCATAATCATGTGAAGCAACCCATAATTTGTGTGAATGCTTTCCAGGATTTCCCAAGCTTCGCTCGCTAGTTCACACCTTCCTATGTCATCGAGATAGGTATCGCTCACCACCAAGGTTAATAAAATTAACGCTGTGTCATTTTTCCTTCTTTTCTCAACAGATAAATTCTTGACGTCTGCATTATCACAACCTGGTTCAACAGCTTCCCAACAGTCTTTCTGTTTGAGTGCTGCTGACGCTCGCCCTGACCACTGAAAATAATTGTCCGTATTTAACAACGGTGCCCGTTGAGTCAAAAAACAGTTTAAGCATCACCTTGCCTGTAGACCTGTTTTGCTGGAGTTATTTCCATCGTGGTGATAATTGCGGTTTCCAGGTGGTCGATTGTCACTTCAGTTGCAGATTGTATATGATCCAATTGCGAAACTCCCCATCATCATCATCAGCACTACTAACATGACATTTGTCTTGCGTCAGGATACATGGCACACCGTGCTGTGTAACACATGACATGTTCAGGTCATTTAACAGAATTCTGTGGCATGTTCCATAGCTAATTCCTACTGCTGCTACGAGATTGTCTACCATTTGGGTGTGGTTGGCACTCCCCAATGTTGCAACTTCTTCTATCTTGCGATCAGTTTGGCTTCGTTGCTGACCAGTATGCTCATCATCCTCCAAACACTCTCCTTTGCGCAAAGCGTTGGTGCCAATTAAACACAGGAGTGCGGCCCATAGCGTCATCGCCGTATTCGTGTTTCATCATCTAAAACATTTTGCTAACGGATCTGCCTAACTTTTGGCAAAACTTGACACTTGCCCACTTCTCACATTGTGACCTTCTCATATTCCGCTGCTTGTATTCAACTAGCTTTCACAACTGAGCCATTGTTTTGCTTGCACTGCACCGTATGCACCCAACTGCCCATGGTGGAACTTATCTGCTGTAGTGCACCACAGCAATACCAAGCAACCAGTCCACGAACTTATTTACTGTACAACATATTATTTTAACATGCATTTGTAGTACAATTTTAGCTATACAATATATATGTTGCAAGTAATGCACTAAATTATGCCCCTCAAACAGGTGTACAATAGAGAAAACATAAAAAGGGATTAAATAAGATATAAAAAATATGTATATAAAATACAGTAATATATTGCCTGTATGTATAATGCACAACAGCCTACTGCGTAATGACCAGTTGAAAGGCATACATAAAACCCACTAGCGTAAGTATGCATTAAAATTTTAGAGAAGTGAAAACATCACAGTCCCATTTAATTTTCAGTCATGTACATTACAATAAGACTATTTATTGTAATTATAAAAAAAAAAATTAGTAAAAGTTTATTAGCTCTATTATGGGTGTAGGCCTACAATAAATGCTTTTTTGTTTTCTTTTTATCTATTGTTTTTTATGTTTAAAACATTAATATGTATTATGATAACTTTGATCAGTAGCCAGTATTATAATAGTAAATTCCATATAATTAATTTCTTTAATTTTTTTCAACTTTTTAAAATTCCTTGTTATTTGCAAAGTTAAAATCAACCTGTAATAAATTTCTGAAGAAGTGAACTAAGAATTATTAAATCAAGTTAAATAAAATATTGTTTAAAGAAATTATTTTTAAACTACCACAACTCCCAAAAAAAATAAAATTGCAAGTTACCAAGTATTACTATAAAAAAAACACATGAGCCTGTTTTACATGTTTCAAGGGTTTCCCAAATTACTGGCTCCATCTTGAAATCAGAAAGGATGTGTGTATGTTTTACCATGCCAAGGGTTCCTGCCTAGCGCACGTGTAAACTCAAATAAGGACACTGCACAGAGCTAAAAATGAATTCCAGCAGCCAAGATGGTGGTTTTGCTCACCATCACAAGGGCAAGCATTAACATGACAGTATTTTGTAAACAAAATACTATGTGACTTGAGAGCAGTCTACTGTGACTGGTAAATGCAGGGTGAAGTTGACTGAAGCGACTGTACTTGTATATTTCTGCTATGGTACGTTTTTAAGTTTTGTCGAATATTAATATTTATTTCATGGTGGCTTGGCATTAATATGTTTTTATTTTGACTGCTTCCCTTCACACACTGCTTTTCACACTTGTCGTCTAAAAGCAGTATCGTATGTTCCAAACATTAGTCTATAGTCTACTTGTTTTCATTTAGTAAAGATAGTAATTACCTCTTTGAAATATCACTTCCACTGATAGTTGTGCATACATGTAATGTCGTCAACTGTTAAAATTCACTATTTTACCATTAATGGCATAGAAGCATACTCAGCTAACACTATATGCAATAGGTGCAGGAAATGAATGCTATATTATTTAAGTGTAACGTAACACCTCACAGGGACCAGGGATGGAATCAACAATGGCCTGAATTGAGGAATCATTC
This sequence comes from Clitarchus hookeri, assembly GCA_002778355.1. Classification (NCBI taxonomy): domain Eukaryota; kingdom Metazoa; phylum Arthropoda; class Insecta; order Phasmatodea; family Phasmatidae; genus Clitarchus; species Clitarchus hookeri. The sequence goes on from NQII01002215.1 coordinate 192,595, forward strand.
TCACATACACCACGAGTGATTTCTGAAAACAATGGAAGACTGAAATCACGACGGCCAGGCTGGGAATCGAACCCAGGTCCTCCCAAACACTAATCCAATGTGTTACGATTGTAACATCCTGCTTTGTACAAATGATATAAAGTTTTCAAGGCAGGCATGAATTTTAGTTAACAAACTACCTATGAAATTCATTTGATAAGTAATGGTATCAAAGGTGGAAGTCAAACTTTTCGGTAGACTATGTAAATGATCTATCTGTATAACAGCCCAACGTAACATGATGCTACTTACAGCTCAGCTCAATATCAATGACGAGCAACTGAATGCAAATTTTTTCATGGTCAGAGGTACCTATCTAACTACATGATGCAGCACTAGTTGAGGCAACCTTGATTTAAATTTTATTGCTGAACACAATTCTACTGATTAGTTAGTCTGTGCGTGGCATAACTACAAAGTGTTTTTAACACAAGCAACTTCTCATGGTAACACACACTTACTAAATACCAGCACAGTATTTTTGCAAATTTTAACAATCCCTTATAAACTGTAATTACAGCACATTTTACCATACAGTGCAGTTCTGAAAACCAGAAAAAACTTTTAAATAGTGTAAAAATTTATATTTTATCAACTGTTTACATATTAATTGCATTGCACAAGAAGGTCACACCCAGATGCATTAAATACTGACACTGAATAAAGATAACCATCTACTTGAGAGATGAACTTGTTCTCGACAAGCCTGAAGAACAGGTGATATATATGAGAATGGATTAGATACTTATAAATGGGTTAAAAGGGTACCTAAGTAATAACAAAATATCCTATATCTCAATAACAGACACATTGTCTGTTCAGTATGGTGAAATTTCAAAACCAATTTTACCAGCGCTACCTTGTATGAGTTGTTTGATAACAGGATGATAATTCGCATACTGTACAGTTTTATGGCACATTTGCCTAATACAGTTGTACCTATTTGTGTGGTTTGCTGCTTTAAAGTGGTAATGTTTAAAGTATCTGTACAAGGTTAACTGTACCCAGTTTGCATGTGTCTCACTGGCAATTTGAACTATTCTGTATCTGAACCTCTTTAAATCCTTGTGTGTAGGTTTATTAATAATAACCAGAGCTGAAACTGCTCACAACCAACATCATCTACGTAGTCTAATTCTCTATCACTCTAAATAAATCAATTTTGTCATGGCGCTGTATCTTTGATTTCAGATCATCTCGAGTACGGAATGACATCATTATGTACAGACCAAGTGGCGAGGAAGCACTGGATGGCAACTATGATTTGCTGGAACGTAAAATCGAAGTGAAATGTACCAAGCCAGGCTTACAATGTGCAAGTGACTACACAACGCTGGTGGAATGCTCTTACGCATTAGAAGCCATCAGTGCTTGGAACTGTCACAGGATCTTTCCCAAGCACTTGTTCCTAGGTGCAGATGCAGTGGAAGTTCTGTGTGATCCTTTTCGTGGAAGCTGTGCTGCCCTCATTCAAGTCGCAGAATCAGAAGACGGTCGCGCAGACTCTGAGCCACTTCCGAGCTCTGCGGAGATAGCAGCGAAACAGAGGGATCACAAACAAGAAACCAACTTCCCAAACCAAAATTTTCATTCAACAAATGAGGTAGGAGATTTATCTTCATACGACAAGCCTAGCGGGAAATATGTTTCTGAAATAGCAGCCAACAAAACTTCAAACGAAAACAGGACAACTGACAACATAGTTACTTTACAGAAAGTTTCTCCTGATGAAAATGAGTCTGACACTGAAAAATACTTAAGAAGTGAAACTGTGGATTCTGCACTCAAAGTGAACGACCAAGTTACAGTGCAAGGCAATATTTCAGATACGCCAATCAACAGCAGTGCAGCAGAGAACGCAAATGAAAGCGCCAAGACAGTGGCTTCCTTGCCTTATGTGAAGTGCAGAAACAAAGGTCTGCACTGTGCAGATGCTGCCACCATAACGGACTGTGATAGTGAGTCCTCAGAGCCTCTCTTTGAATTGTCATGCTCATCCATGATCCAATCCTCGGACATGGAGAGTGACTCTGGAAAATGTGATGATGCCACTGCCTCTTGTTTGCTCAACCTGGGAGGCTTCCCACTGCGGATGCGCGTGTTCCAGTCTGATGAAAAGATGGAAGGTGTGTGTCAAGATGGAACACTGACGTGTGCAGACAACTCGACATTGGTGGCATGTTCTGGAGACAGCAGCATCCCTAACTATGCCATAAACTGTGCAGGTGAAGAGAGCAATGACATTTTCTCCTCGTACTGTGACTCAGAGCAAAAGGGTTGTGTAATAAAGAGAAAAGAATCTAGCAGCATACCAAGAAACATGAGCTCTGTAACTGTTAGTGAGAACTCTGTGGCACCGATAACTTCAGAAACTACCACAACCAGGAAGCCTGCCTCGATTGTGGCTATACCAAGCATGTTCTTGATCCCACCTCTCATCCCGCTGTCAGAGAGCGTCGGCACAACCACAGAAGCACGTACGACTGCAACAGACAAGAGACTGTGCGGAGAAGCCGGCTGGAAATGTGCTAATGCGAGCACCCTCGTGTTATGCTCATCGCTCGGAGAACCACTGGTGCAACTGGACTGCCAGAGCACCGACCACCCGTACTGCGATGTGATGAGCGGGCACTGCTCGCTGGAAGGAAACACCGTCCCTCAAAACCCCTGCTTCCACCCTGGCCTCCAGTGCATCACCGACCTCGTGCTGGGCTGGTGCTCCAGTGATCTGCAGGTGAGGCATGCCACGCCGTGCAACACAGCATGCAATGCAGATACGCATGTCTGTCAAGAGGCAGCGACCCTGACCCCGACGAGCACTGCCCAGCAGCAACCTTCATCCAGCACTGTCCCACCTGTAGCCTTGCTCAGCCAGGTGCCCTTGGTGCAGCCATTGTCCAGTGCTCTTCCACCAATCGCCCCGCTCAACCAGGTGCAACCCTTGTCCAGCGTCGCCCCACAGGTGCAGCCCTTGCTGGGGTCCTGCTCCAAGCCTGGAATGCAGTGCATCGGGACGAACATGCTGGGATCGTGCGATGTGGACCTTACGTTGAGCTATGTGGTGCAGTGTAGCAAGCTGCTTCCGTATGCCAACACCAATTCTGTTGACGTGTTCTGCGACAGGGAGATTGATGCCTGTGCCATCTCACAAGTCTTGGGCAGTTACACAGACTAGATTTGTTCTAATATGCTGCAAGCATAACTACAGTGTGTGTTATCAAAAAACTACTCCACTTATGTGTGTTGCAAAATTACATACTGCTTCAGAAATGCCCAGTTATGTGGATAAGGATATGTTTTTTTTGCCACTGAATTATTTCTGTAAACTCATTTGCAAAATCTTTAAATAACACATCTCGCCAATCCTTTACCCAAGAACATACTTCAGGTAGACAAAAGCATAAAAGGAAGCCATGAAAACTGGTATTGATAGAAGGATATTTTGATCAAATGATTTATAGTTTCCATTACAAAATCCAACTTGCTTCATCCCATTTAGAGCAAAATAAATAGCTAAATAAAATTATAAAATTTGTGCACATAATCCCAATTTATATTGTAATTTTTTTTACTAGCAGCAGTTAGAACACTTACCTCAGTAACTGAGCTTAGGCTGTGTAATTTTGCCAACAAGTAGATTGTTATTATTTGAATGTACTTAATAATATCACTTAATAAAGTACCTGATTGACCATCTAAATCCCCCAGATTTAGGTGGAGAAATAAAATGCTAGTTTTTTTTTTTTTATAACACACTCGACCAATTCTTGACCATGTTGCATGCATATTTTGGAAAATAATCTAGAATTAATATGTTAAAACAAAAGTGAAAACTAAAAATTAGTTTTTTTTTATACTAACAAGTTTTTAGGATAGATGTGTGAAGATGCTGCAAATAATTATTTTCTAAATATAAACCAAAGAAATTAATTGTTTTAAGCAATTCTTTTTTTTTAGAATGTAAGTGTATATTTTTGCATTGTATGTGGCTGGCATTGCAAAATTACCCATTTGAATCTCTTACATCAGTTCTTTACAAATCATATTCAATACTAGTACATCATGCTATAACTTAAGAGGCTGTCTCTTATTTGCCATGCTAAATTTTCCATTTATGTGTTATAACTTTCTTTTCATTTAAGTAACTATATGTTTCTTATTATAGCATGTTTACTTTTACAAATGCCTTCAAATTTAGCTGCCAAATTTTATTCAAGCATTTTCTGAAAATTGTAAAATGGCAAGAATCTGCTGATAATTTATAATCAGGTCGTAATAACTTGACAAAAAGTTCAGAATGTATGTTTGTTCTGTAGTGGAAGGTATATTGCCAGAGTATAGTTGAAGTTTCAACATGGCGTGTGAGGCCAAGCCTCTTATATTAGTGTTTATTTAATACTTATTAATTTTTGTCCATAATTATGACATAACTTTGGGCATGAAGATTTAGCAAAGGAGCAGATAGGCAACATTGGCAGGTTCAGGTAGTCGGATCTAGTGGTTGAGTAGTGGTAACATAGATTATGAATGGTCGACTTGGCGTGGAAAAGGAACGGAATGGACCCCAGTTGTATCAGCCATAATTAACTGTTTTCCTGGAGTACACGCAATCTTGTAGGAGTATCTCATTATGCGTAATCTGATCCTTTGGAGCCGTGGTGAAATACCATCTAACTCTCTTCTTAAAAACGGAAAGCAATGGCTTCTGATCTGTTTCAATAGTTACGGGGACGCCTGTAATATACTCAGAAAACTGTTCACATCCCCAAGCGATAGCAAGTCCCTCCTTCTTTATTTGTGCCCCGTTCCGCTCTGCTGACGTCGGGTGTCTTGAGGCAAAGGCAATGGGTCGTTTAGTACCATCTTCTTGTATTTGTAACAGCACCACACCTAGCCCCAAAGAAGAAGCATCTGCTGAAAGTATTGTCTTCGCATGGGTGCCATAGAAGGCAAGACAAGGTGGTTTCGTGATAGCAGCTTTAATTTCCTCTAGTGCTTGCTCTTGTGAATGTCCCCATACAAATTCTACATTCGACTGAAGGAGTTCATGTAACAGATGAGCCAATGTTGAGAGGCTTGGGATGAATTTACCCAAATAGTTAATTATTCCTAAAATGCATCCGAGTTCGGGGATATTATGTGGGTGCTGTAGTTCTTTTATAGCCTTTACTTTCTTCAGGTCTGGTATGATACCATCTTCAGTAACAACATGACGTAGCAGACCAACAGGCTCAGTCCTAAAACTGCATTTTGAAAGGTTGAGTGTCCGTCCTTCATCCTGAAGTTTGATCAGAACTTTGCGAAGCCGTGCATCATGTTCTGAGAATTAGTTTTAAGATTTGTACTGTTGTAAGTTTTTCTAGCAGAAAATTTATCAACAAATACTGTTTGGTTGGATGGGCGGAAATTATTTTCTTGCTGGAATTTTATAGTTTCCGGTCGTTTGGCACTAGTAGTGGCAGTTTCTAGGGTCAGTGTAGGACTCAACTGTAGCTTCTCTGAAAGACTTCTGTCCTTAATACCAACAACGATTTGATCCCGGATAGCCTCGTTTTTATAGTTTGGGGGGGAAATCACAATTTTTAATGATGCTATGTACATCGTTAATGAATGTCTCAACTGACTCTCCCTCCGGCTGGAATCTTGTACGGAATCTATATCTCTTATAAATTACATTCTTAGCAGGCATGAAATGGGCATTGAATTTAGCTAATACAGTAGTATATTTCGTAGCAACAGCCTCACTCAGATTAAATGACTGTAAAATATTTTCTGCTTTGTCCCCCATCAAGTACACCAAGGAGTTTACCTGAGTTTCTTCTTCTTCGTTACTCAAGCCTGAAGCACAACAAAGCCTTGTGAGCCTAGATTTTCAATTTTTCTTAATCTTCTCCATTAAAACTGAAAGGGTGTTCGGTAAACTGGAACAGTTTTAAGAGCAATTTCGCTGCCACCGTGTAATGTGTTTGTGAAATATCTTTATTTCTTACTTAACTTTTTACAAGATGTTTTAACAACCACAGATTCTCTTTCAACACAACACTATCATAAGTTATTTTCATAGAGTCATTACCAGCGCAGAAAACATACAAAGAACACTTAAAAATAATAAAACCCTTTTACTGTTGTCATCAGCTGTCGGGCCTAGTCCTGCTGCACTTTACACCAGGTGCACATGCGAACATAGCCTGCACCTCGTGTGCGCATAGCCCATGGTGGACTTACGGCCGGCTGAGGATTGAGGTCGGGTCACACAACAGACAACAATATATAGTTTGACCTTAAAAAATTTGTTAACATAATAATTTTGTAGCCTAAGATAATACTGTAAAGATTTCTCTTTTCGTTGTAATGTAAAACCCACTAAATCTTCTCTTTTTAGGACCATCATTTTAGTAGTACTCTGTTTTATTGTGCATTGCTGATAAAACAAAAATACTTAGAAAAAAAATTAAAAATTAATTTTTTTTTTCTTTATTTATCTCTGTGATTTTGCTACAATTAGCAAAAGGAAAAGTTACATTTATTTGCCCTAATTTCTTGTATGTTTGGCTATGCTTCCACAACACCACAGGGTTATTCATGCATGTGATGAAGATTTTAGTTTTTTTCTTCTGCAGGCAATTGTTTTGGCTATAGCACTTCCCTTGGTGGTAGTCAGTCATGAGTTAGCTGGCTTGATCTGGGTGCTGAAGGGGGTGTGAAGTACCACGTCAGTTATAATAATAAAATGATGCATCTTTACCTGGGGGCTGTCGTAGGATCATGAAATTCGACTTTTCAAACCGAGTAAAGTATGCATACACACAAAACTAATATATTTTGCTTCTGTACGCATGACAAATGAGGTATCTGATATTTTTACTGACTCAAGGACAAGGCCACCATGCTAATGTGACCTTTATCACTGCATTTTGCAACAAACAACTGTGGACAAACCTCAGAAAACTGGGGAAATAGTTATTACAACTACTGTATATTTACTGTAAATACCAATGGGCATGAAAAGTGTTCAATCCTATGGATTTTTGGATGCGTGTGCACTCAAAGACCTCAGTGTACGCCAAACCAGTTAACAATGTATGAACATTGCAACACCATGTGAGTAATGCTTTTCATCAAATCCGAGAACAGACAGGCATGTTCACAAGAGTACGCGATTCTGTGACAATAGGGCAGAAGGAAGTGGGAAAGTGAACAGATATCACACTTTTATAGTGACTACTCTACAGACCGGTGTTATAATACAGCACTGCCCTTATTTCAACATGTTTTAGTTTCGCGTGTAGGTGGAAGAGTGGCCTGGTAGACAGACCTCCATTCACTTTGCATCACCAATAACTGCCTCTGCTCCCTCAACGGGATTAAGATCTTCATGAATAAGCAATTATTTTCAAACATTCACCTGCTTAGCACATATCACAAGATAAAAAATGGTAGATAAAAACATCAGGGTTTAAATGGTGTCTCAACCCAATTTTACCATTATCTAGCTATGTTATATGCTCGTAATACATAGTAGTTGACTAAAGCTTTGCAACATTAGCAATTATATAAGAAATGTAAAAAAAAAATTTGCTGCATTTGTTTAAAAAAAAAATTGCATTCCACATGTAACTACCGCCAGGAATGAACATAATTTATGTGGTAACAAGGGATAGCAGACTCAAAAATTAACATCATTTGAAGAATCTAAAATTTTCAAAATCTGAAATTTATTTATGAATGAAAATATTGGTAATCTACTCTGGGACTAATGTCTTGCGCAGGTATTGTGAAGTATTACTCTTAAACTCTTCAGCTGCTTCTTTGAAGTTATAGAACTGATTATTCAATGTCTACTTCTTAACGAAGTATAGGGTTAGTTGCGCCAAACAACACCCCAATCAATTTTAGTTTATTTTTTAAAAAATATTATGCAATCTGTCACACACTCCTGGTAATGTCTATGATGGTTCCCCCCCCCCCCCNACTTTAAAATTACTTTGGGTGGGCAAAACCTTTCCCTGCTCCAACTGCTATCACTGCTGATGCAGTCACAGGTCCAGTTAGTGCGGAACAGTCGCAACCTCTTTGTCCAAGAACCCCAAAACTAGTCAATTGATCATAGGGACATAGAAAAATTGCAGAAGGCAGGCAGGCCTTCGCTCCTTCCATCCTCTTCAGACACGGTGACAACTGCTATTCACCAACCACATCACTCCGGCCGCCACAAAAAGCCTGTTCGCAAGCAGCCCAAAGGGGGTTTTCATCTCCCAAACACTTGCCTGATGAGTTGAAACGGTGTTTGTAGGGAAGTTTTTCTAATCTTGACCAGTACTACCTGCTTGTGCAAGTATGGATACTTTTTTTTAAAATACCTTGTACTATATATAATTGTTGAAAACTGCCATTTAATGGCTTCAATAGTAACAACTTGCTAACTCACAACCATACGAAAGTAGGAGAAACGTCTATACTCCAGCAAGGGACTACGCCTACAATCATTCTGTTCAGCAGGGGCGGCTCTTGTCAATGGGCACAGGGGCACGTGCCCTCCAAAATAAAATGTAACATGCCGCAAGAAATAAATGCTCTTTTATAGATCTTTCTTTCATGATTGAAGTGTAAAAGTAGTGTATTTGGTCAATAAATTCTGTATCACTAGGCTGCGATTAGTGTCTACTTACTTTAGGCACTGACAAAATTTTTCCTATCGGGTACAGACGGTCTGTGCTCCTGCTGCTGTATATATATTCCTTGCCGAAGGCATACGAGGCGTCTCAGAAATATCCAAAGTGCGGTAGAATAAGGACACAGCCACCTGTGCCGACGCGGTTCAGGCAGCGCTATAACAGCTCGATAGATGGCAGTTGCGTCTCGTCTGTGACGACGTAACGTATTATGTACTGCTACTGTTGCAGTATTACATTTAAGGCTTGAGAATTTGTGAATATTTTGAAAATAACAGTGCATAATATAGTTTTTAAAGTTTGTGTATTATTCCGTTTTTAATGTTTATGCACGGCGTCTAGAATCGGCCGTACCTGTGGACGTGTCCGAATCTTGACGTCAAGTGATGTCACATTCAAGCAGTCTGAATATGGTCTACGAATGCGTTGTTCGAAAGTGGGCTTTCAGAATAAGACATTAGATCGCAGTAAATTTGGCACATTACGTGCTGTTACGTAATGATTTTTATATTGCTGAATTGTTGATTATATAATGTTTGCAAGATGTGTGATTTGAATATTTATTTATCTTTTTGATATAGGCCCCAACTGTTTTATTTGAAATAAGCTCAGCAACTGACATCCAAGAATTTTCTTTGAACTTAACATTTTTTAAATGTTCATCCTTAATTTTAAATAATTCAGACTCGCCTTGCACATCCATTGTTTACATTTATAACATCAACGTTCCACGAATGCGCGCAAAAGTATTTGTGTTATTTTTTTATCGTCAGGCAGTTGAGCCAACTTCAATTAGATATTTGGGGGTCAAGAATTATAATTGTTATTAAAGATCATCAATCTCCCCAATAAAGCGGGGGTCCAAGGGTTTTTCCTCGGAAAAATTTGGATTTCAAGGGGTGCAAAATAGTGCTATTTAAGCATTTCTTCATGCCTAAATATTGAATACACTACTAATAGAAATTGTGATAATTTAAATGTGAAATTGGTTTGAGTGATACCGTTATCTAACCCAGAGCCTTGTCAACTCAAAATCAGTACCTTATATTAATATCAGGAAGAACATTATGGATGTTATATACTGCGATTCAATGCCTATTTCCATGTATGATAGTGCCTTAGTCGAAAAACATTTATTTATAGAATTTTTTTCTTTATAGCAGTGACTTAGGTCTACATGATGTGAAGGAGGGAAACAAAGCCAATATTTTTGTGGCCATTATTCTGCATCCCAAGTAGCAAAAATCAAAAGTCAGTTGGCCACTTGTGCAAATCTGCTTGTACATGAGCGGTCCACATACAGATTCCATAATCAGTTAACGATCAGTCGACCACTGTAATGCATCTGCAGATGCTTGTGGTCCACACGATTCCTCTCGACTGTTGTTTGCAGTTGTTCAGAAAACTTCAATGTAGCAAAAAACAAGATCTGCCCTCAAGCAGCTCGTTTCTGCGTGACCAACTGTACCCCAAACATGTCAGCACCATCAGTGGGCCATGTGTGGCAGCAGCGGCCCACTGGCTTTCTGCTTCTGACCTGCCGTAATTAAAACACATGTCAGTCAACTGTTGGCAAGCCACTTGTTGCCCACCTATTGACCACTAGTATAGCCCACCTATTGACCACTAGTATAGCCCACCTATTGACCACTTGTGGCCCACATAGAAGCAGCTTGCAATGCATTTTCAAAGTCAAAAAATAATTATGTTTCACCCAAATACAACTTACATATTTAACATATTCATATATATTATCTTCAGCATTATTTCACAATTAGTCAATTTATTTCGAAGAACCTGGTATCGAATTCACAGACTTTTCGTTCACGGTCTATAATGCTAACAATTACTCACGTAAAAATTTTTTTAAGAAAATCTGAATACTTTCTACTCATACGAGTTGCATTATTTGCTTTGCTATAGACACAAATAATGTTGGTGTCATTTTAAGGGCTGTTAGGGTTATTTTAAAGGATAATATAAAATGCAAAATAACAAATTTTTTTACGTGTTATGTTTTGCAGGTTTAGAGTCTAATAACTATTTTTTTTTGTATTACTAGCAATGTCACATGAAAATTTTACTTCATATATGCGTGAAATGAAAAAAAATCAGGTGAATTCACATATGCTACTGCACAAGAACATATAGTCAACATGCCATAAATGGCCCATGAAATTATCAGTAATATATCCCGCGCAGTAACAGTTGGCATGCCACAAAAGGGCCGTAAGTATGCTGCTATTATGTCCCCAGCAATAAGCAACAGTTGGCATGCCATAAGTGGCCCATAAACATGCTGCTAATATTTTCCCAGCAGTGAGTAACAGTTAGCATTTCGTTTATCATCTGCTTGTGGGGTGTCTGTTGAAATCTAACATTGTGAGAGCATTGCCCCATATTACGATTATTAAAAAAAATTGGTAATGTCACTTTTATTTATATGACCTGATTGTCAACAATGCTGACAGTCATAAATGTGAATGTTTGCCATCACTGCCAACTGTTAACTGCGGGTTGTTTTCTAGTTGGGATGTATAAAAAATTTTCACATCCGAACACAACAAAATTAGCATGATAGAACCTACTTCAAATATGACACAAATACCTTTACTGAAGGAATGTCCTATTTCTTTGCTTAACCACCAAATGTAGCGCTTTAACAGTTTTCATGTAGAAATGCTTTTCACTGAAGGAATGTCCACTTTCTTGTCTCATTTCTTGCTATGATTCAAACGGCTCTGTTAAGCTTTCTTGAGAATTGTACCGTTGGGGAATATTCCTCATGGGTAAAGGAGGAATGTTTCTTGGAAACTTCCTCTAAAAAATTGAATGCTTGCTTTCAGGGTCATCATCTATGAGCCTCTTCAGAGCAAAACAATTTCTTTTGTAGAGTGCAATTTGCAGTGTCTAACTAGCCAACACTAATTTGTCAAGAACACTTAGTGTTAAAAATGAGGCAGCTTTAGATCCTGTTTCGGTTGAATCATTAGTTGACATGTGACTATAAAAATTCCCATCAAATCTGTATAATTTGAATTTACAGATGAAAGTGACATATCTTACTTTTCATCTTCTTGAACATAATGGTTATACTTAAGTTACACGACATCTGGAAGTTGCCTGGACCAAATAGATGTCCACTTGCAATTATAAAGAAAAATATTCCCTAAACTGTTTCAATATACATGGAAATTTTCGAGGAGCAAAATGGTCCTATGCCCCTCTTGGGTAAACTTTGGGTGGGCAAAAGTAGCATCCCTTCGCCCAACTCAACCAAGTCGGCGCGGCGCCACTGATCTTAGGACACGACTTGGGACAAAAGTTCAGTTTTCTGAATACTTCGACTAGAGACGCAGGTCAACTTTGAACACGGGTCAGGACAGCACCATGACATCAGATGATCAGGTGCACCAATCAGCGTATCCTTGTCCTAAGACACAGGTTGGGATAGCGCAATTGTAGACAGGCCTGTACTGAACTTGCATGTAACATGCTGTATTCATTCAGGAAACCAAGTGAACAGAATAAAATTTTTTTAGCGAAGCAGTTAGTGTATCACGCATGCATTAGATTAAAAATCTTAGCCCTCCAATACCATAATTTATTCTAACGTGAACCTATCACACCTAAAAGAGAAATTATACAAGTAATTTGAGTAAAAAAAAATTGATAAAATTATGTGGTTAGCACTATACAATGATCAAATTGCATTTTTTGTTTGTGTTTATTCTTTTTGGTTTTGACGATACGTGAGTGACATTTGTTGTCGGCCTAAAACATTTGCATGACAAGATAGATAGAACATTTAGGGAACAAAGTGCATTTGCAAAATGGAATGAAAATTGTAATGCTGAGGCAGGTAGAAATAAGAAATCAGTTAGATGAAGTATACAGAAGGTCAGTTAAATAACACAATGAATTAGTAGGAATAACAAATACATAATTCCTACAATAAGAGAATGCAATAAATTTTGTGGAATTTTTTGAGTTGAGTCTTGGAGATCATGATGAAACTACTAAAAGTGAAAACCCGAAGTTGTTTAGAGGTTTGTTAGTTCGTTGCATCTTCAATAAAGTATTATATTAATTTTTAACTTTGTGCCCTCCTTCGAAATTCTTCCTGGAGCCACAACTGCTGTTCAGCAGCTCGTATATATGCCAAATGTTTACTATAGTTTCATGTTATCTGCAGACATGGCCACATACATGTAACAAAATATTATCAAGTCTGAAAAGATAATTGGTAATAATTTTAGCTTCATTACCTCTTGGCAAGTAGCAGAAACTATGGAATGAAATTTATAAGTATCAACTCTCAGTCTATTTACTCTGTAATATTGTTTTGTGTGAACTATAAGGTGTAAGTTTCCAAGTTCCAAGAATACAGCCACTGGGAAGAGTACTGTATCATGGCAAATGTCCATGCTTGTGAACAGGTCAACATTCCTCCCCCCCCACCACCCTTTTCGTGCGACTGTTGTTTACAGTGTTTATTCTCCACTTGCTAACCAGCGTTGCATGAACTGAGACGTGTACGTGCCCAAGTTCTTAGCATCATTCAGCAAACTATAGCTAATTTCTTTTGCTATCATGAGTTGTTCCTATTTCCTCTTCACATTTACCCACGTATATTTTGTTGACAGTTCTAGCAGTGAGAAATGACGCTAGAGATTCAAACCGAAGTGGAAAGCTCAGTAAAACCTTCCACCTGATGTTCAGGCAGACAGTGATCTGTAACATGCACATCTGCTGAGCAAGTTCTGTACATAACATAGCAAACTGATTAGTAAGTTTGCACGGAACTATCGCAGATTTAATTGTTAATGTATATGTATAAAAATTCTTCAATTTCATATAGTTTTAACTTATTACCAATGCAAACAGACACTACAAAAATAGAAGTATGTGGTAGCTGAATTATGTTATCTTGGTTGTAAGTGTGGTAGCACTGCAGATGTATGTTACTTTTCTTGTTAGTTAATAAATGGTGGCCTGTTTACCGGAATAACATGGGAATATGTGACATTATTATTAGAGTTGTTCCGACACCATGTTTTCCAATCCAGATACCAATGCCCTTCCCTCTTGCTTGTTTCTGAGCTCGCAGTTTTCAATATATTTTGATGTGCGTCACAATGTGNTTTCAATATATTTTGATGTGCGTCACAATGTGTCAGGTACTTGTTTAAATTTTATGTGGTAAAACAGTTTTTATCTTTACCACCCCGAGACACTATTTTACCACTAGTTGCATTTTGCTTTACTTACGTCTGTCAAGTCTTTAGAAAAGTATTTCCACGCACTAGACATCTTAACGCAGTATGTAACAATTCATGGGTGCCAAAAAATGCATTTCACGTGTAAAAAAACACGATAAGCAAAGAACAATCAGGATTATGCTCAGATAGTCAGATGCTCACCCACTTACGCACTTTGCTGTCACTCATCGCATTGGGGCCATACACGACATATCTGTCGAACTTCCGCTGCTGAAACGTTCCTTGCTGTCAAAAACCGAATCACTGACCGTATTTCACAGTCGGCAGGCTGATCAATTGTTTTAAACATTATGAACTGACATTGTAAACAGCACACTGCAACAATACCAATGCAAATGGCGTCGTTTGACGAGCAAGGCATGCCGGGAGTCGGTGCTCATGCGCGTTACAATGTTCGCGCGACATTCGATTAGCTACGGCGATTCGGACCTTACTTTCCGAATAGCCCTCGTACTTGCGGTGCTCAGTGATTTAGTGTCTCAGGACAGCGAGGATGCAAAGTCGTATGACGAGTTGGTTAAAGTTAGTAGAACACTATACTTCGCGAAAGATTGTGGTGGCTGAGCGTTACGTTTTTTACAACAGAGTACAGAAATCCGGGGAAAAGATAGCTGAATTTGTAGTGGCTATTAAACATCTTGCAACATTGTGTAAATTTGGCGCTTTCCTGAGCGAAGTGTTACGGGACAAGCTTGTCGTGGGAATTGCCGATGAGCGCGTGCGCCAGCGATTGTTGTCAGAAGATTTGTCGTTTAAAGATGCATACAAACTAGCCATTCAGCTAGAACAAGCCGATGTCCAGAAGAATGCCTGGGAATTTGGTCACATGAAAACCAATGGGATCGCTAGGCTAAATTTTTTCCATCGGCGGCCAGGGTCGACAAACAGTTTAAGTGTTCCCATTGTGGCCAGGGTTCATATTTAGCCGACCCCTGTCCTTTCAAGATTACATGCTACGCTTGTTCCTGCAAGGGGGCACTTGGCAAGACAGTGTTCAACTAGGGGCAAACAGAAGGATCAAACTTCATCTATCCCCAGGAAGGTACATCCATTTCGCGAGCACATAATGTCAAGGCCAGTCGTTATTATGACATTTACACAGCTGAGAGCCAAAGAAACAGCTGGAAGCAGAAATTTTAGTGCCCCATTCCCTCATTTTCTCTTTGTGCATGAGGAAAAGTTGACAGTGTCTGGTTCACGAAGGTAGAACCTCAACATTGTGCCAAAGAAACTGTGCATCCTAATGATGGTATCTATATTGAGGTAATAGAAGCATTGCACATGCAATGTACACAGTGAGGGCTGACATTACACCTTCATGTTATAAAGTGCAGCTGAACGTTGAAGGTCTGCCGTTGAAAATGGAGCTGGACACAGGGGCGGCAGTTAGTGTGTGTTAACAGAACTCATTTACCAACAGCAGTCGCAACACAGACTGCAAGCCAGTGTCAATCCAATTAAATACCTATGGGAGTCAGGGTGCAATGACAGAAACATGAAAATATACTTTTGTGTGGTTATGCAAATATAATTGACGAAGTAGAGTAAAAACTAAAACCGTTGCCACACATCAAATTATAATCACTTTAAAAAGCTCAGAAAAATGCTTTTAACGTAGTTTTATGTTGGCACAAGAAAACTGATAGGGATGTTGTGAATATAAAGTAAATCACAACATTAAAAAGTTAAAATATAAAATGGATAATTTTAATTTTTCTGTAAAAACTTACTTTCAAAAGCACTCAAATATAACAGAACCTAGGCAGCAGTCTATAAAGGTTTGCCATATATTTGGATGGTCTTATACTCACAAAGATGAATTCATTTATATATATATATATATATATATATATATATATAAATATATGTGTTTATATGTGTGTGTGTGTATATATATATATATATATATTATAATACATGATCTAAAATCATGAAATGCAACACAGTGTTTATTTACGTCACTACTAAATGCCTTTTTACAGCAATGTTCATAATAATTGCTACTACAGACAGTAATGCAAGCTTGGTAGCGTCGGTGAAATGATGCTGATGCTGATGCTGCAGGTCACTGGTGCACCGTTTGATTACCCTCAACTATCGCCACCATTGTCAGCCAATCACGCCATATGTAGAGGTCGGTAAGCATGCGTGACTTTTGGGGGATGCATTTCCAGCAACTGTTTTAACATTTTCTGTACGGAATCACTCGTTACGTATGCTACTAATGAACATTTTATGTTTCCGTTAATGTGCAACAGATGCAATGCGCATTGCATCTGTTGCACATTAACGGAAACATAAAATTTACCAGCCAAGACAAGACAGAGAGAACCAAACAAATTGTACACTCCACCATTTATCCGGAACACATCTGGCGCCCTGTGACACAACACGCTGCTTAATGTCAGTGCGAAGTAACTATCCCTTCCCCTCATCAAGCAAGCACGACACCCCAGCTTGCACGACGCTCTGCTATAGAGCATCTCGCTCACAAGTAGTACATATTGTTACGTGCTTTTACACCATTTCAAACATTTAGTTAATTGTGTTTTGTGTTACGCGATATCGGCAAAGATGATGTGGGAGGGGGGGTTCCAATTGGTCGCACAGAGGGAAGCGAAGAAGCGGATGCAGATGACTGTGCAAGCCAAGCAATAAGTGACTCGCAGAGGTTGAATGAGCAGACCACAAAACGTAGAATACATTATAAAAAGGGAAGGTGTTACAAGCGTTATTAATTTAAACTGTCATTCTGTCAGTGGTGTGTATATGTTGGCAGTATTGAACATAGGTGTTCAGGATGTAAGATGAAAGTTTCAATTAATGAGAGTATACTTTAACTGGTAGTATTAAAATGTGAACGTAAACTGCAACTAGGCAATATGTATTATTCTAATAACATTCCCTCACTAGAATTTAACAATGCAGACAGTGTTCGACTGCAAAATTCATAGTTAGTCCATTTCCATGTTTAAATGTAAATTTACATTTTGACATAAAAGATGGGACAGACATAAAAGGACAGAGT
>NQII01002215.1:209822-239937 GCA_002778355.1 Clitarchus hookeri
GTTAAGCCAGCCAAACTGCACTGGCTCTCCAAAACACATATGAAAGACGCAAGGAAACTAAACAACTATCTGCAAAACCATTTTTCACACTACTGAAGGCACCTGGAAAAAACTGAAAATCCAAGTAAAATGCCAAAATTCTGAAAAAACTTGAAAGGGCAAAGGGCAAGTTTCAAGCTGAATAAGCATTAAATGCAAAATTAAAAGATCAGCAAAAAAAATTACAGAGTAGGAAGAGTGTAAAAAGGAATCTGTGTAAAGATGATAAAACAAGCATTAAAATAAATTAAAGTTGTGTTGTAAAAGTGAAATACACCAATTTATTTTTCAAAACATTTTTATTTATTAAAACGTATGTAGGTGCAAGAGGGCAAGTTTTCCCAGTAACATTCTATATATACATCAGTCCACCAATGAACAAATATTTTTTATAAAATATAGTTATCAATTAATTTGCTAAGTTCAATGAAACACAAATTTTTTTTCATAAGCACCTGCATTTATTTTACAGTTAATGTACCAAATTTCTTTGACCTTGACTAGTAAAACAACACTAAAGAGCCCTGCATGCTAATGCCAACAAATTTATGTTTGACAAGTACATATTTGCTTTACATGTTACGATTAAATTACATGCTATAGAATTAAAATATTTACCTTTTGCCTAATATACTACAGATTTCCTTCAGTTTATTTCTCTTTAAACAACAACGTTGTTTTGATTACATAGTTTTCTTTTCAGTCTTAAAGAATACAATGAAATTGACAAGAAAATGCTTTAAAATTACAAATATTGTAATGCACTATTGGCAAATACGGAAATGTTAGCAAAACATTTGTAGTATTGTGACACCAGTGTGTCACATTTCGAGAGAGCATTGCAAAATCTCAGCACAAAGATAAGTTTAACACTTTTTCCAAATCATTCTCAATGAAATGGTTACTGCAAAAAAAAAAAAAAAAAACCACACACACATTAAAAGCACATTTAATATACTATGGTTTGGTTTGGTTATTATGCTACAACAAACTACAACTTTACTAAATTATGTGCAAATAAATTATCTTAATGTACATAATCTTACATTTGCATTAGAGAATTAAGGTTACAAAAACATATTTGCTGAAGTAGAGTATTGCATAAGTGGGCAATTTTAGCAACTAAGGGTTGCATCGTATACATTTAATAAGGCAAACATCTACAAAAAGTTGGTACAGAAAAACTTCAAATTCCATAACCTTGAGAAAGGTGTAGCTAATCATAATGCTGTAATTAGTATGTAAGCTACACCCGTGCTGTTTTCTTGGAAGAATGTCAATGTCTAGATTGGTGATCAAATTTGGCTTTATCGGAAGTTGGTCGGTACTACTGGTAATACACATGTACTCGGACATATTGAAATGATGTTTAATCCATATTTATAGGATTCTTTGTTTTTATTATTTGTTGTAATAATAGTCGTGATGTAATTAAAATTTGTGATGTAATTTTGAAACTTATTTTAATCAGTGAAAGATTAAGTTATTCTACCTGCAATAAACCTTACGATATTAATAGCGAATGGTTAGAGAACTTCCTTTAAACAGGAGGGGGGGACCATAATTCCCCCCCCCCCCAATTCCTGCACCATCATGGTGCAGGTTGAGACAAATAGATAATTATGTAATATCTGTTTTTAGAATCTTACATTCACTGGAAGTAACTTTAACATAAACATATTTGTTATGTATGTATTCTGCCATAAATTTGTAACAATGGCATTTGAATTTTGTAAATTGGTCCATTATTTCAATAGTTACGAACTTTTTAAGTTTCGATAGATATTAAATTATCTGTCTTTGTCTCAACCTGCTCCATGCTGGCACGGGACTGAGGGGGAATACAAGTTTTCTCCCCATCCTTTCCACCTGTAAAAAAAATATTTTGTGTGTATGTATGTGTTTTGGGGGTGGGTGTCATAACCTCAAATATCTATAGGACACCATACTACGGCGTCCTAATAATACTGAAACCGCCCGCCAACATATGGGTCTTCCTTCTGGATGTTCAATTTTTCAAGGTTATGGGCATAGAAATTTTTCTGTAGTAATCTTAATGTACACTTTTGTTTTCTAGTATAGAATGCTAGTGTCCTAATTCTGTCTTTAAAGAGAAGTTATTAGGTTGATTGTCGTAATACAAGATCGTGTTTCAGGTTATTTAATTTCAAGTTTTAATCATAATAAATGTTGATAGAGACCATTCTGCTTTGTCGTCTATTATACAATGTTGAATGTACTTAAATAATTATTTTAATTTTCTATTGTTTCAGTCTTCAAGGTGAAACTGCTAAAGATAGTAGTGGGCTTTTGCAATTGTGTCCGTTTCATAATGGACAAGATTGGACATTTAAGGATTTAGCTAAGTTGTTCATTAGGCATAATGTGCTGGAATATTGTCAGTGTATGTGAAGTAGTTGTTAATGTGGACATGTTGATTAGTATATACCGTACACTTGTCCTTTGAATAACTTGCAAGTTCTATATTGGTGATAAAGTTTCTTTTTCGGAGGTATGTTGGTACAATTGTTAATTTGAATGTCCAACATTATGAAATGTTGGTTAAAACATATTACAAAATAAAAATTATTTGCAGGATTCTTTGTTTTACTATTCTTGTAATGGTAATTATGTTTTAGGTTTAATAGCTGCAATATAATTATTTTCTTTTAAACTAATAATATATGATACAATTAATAACTATTAATAAGTTTGCCTCTAAGTGAGATTAACAAAACTAGATTATTTGTAAACTTGAGTTTAAAGTCCTGTTGTGTTTTACCACTGTACTCTTGAGTTTAAGTTAATCGAGATTAGTTAAACTTGGCTTTGCTGTGTTTCGTTGCTACACATAGGGTATTTTTGCCGCAATTAAGGCCTATCAGTAGCCAAAGAATACAGAATGCATTTTGTTTCTCTCATTCAACTGCTTTTTTGCAGTGATTGAGAATATTGCGGATTAAATAGTCCTGTTATATTTGATCAAGGTATAACGTTGAAGAAACTGTGCATCTGCCAAACATAAGATTGACAATTTACTTTCAATTTCATTCTTCCTAGATACTCTACAGCTGTTCATGAGGAGGGTTAATGATCAGTTCCCAACAGACTTGCAAGAGCAACGATATTGATGAAATTATTTCTCATTGCAGATATTTTAAAGTTACATTTTCTAGGGGAATTGATATTTCACAAAGATCAAAATAATCTGTTTAAAAATGCCTAAATCCAAATTCACTGCCTCAAAGTTTTTTCACGAGGAACTACTGAGGAGGGGGGAGTGGGAGGAATGTGAACATTTCTAAATGTTTTCTCAAACCAGTGGATTCACCTCTTCTATCTGCCGTGTTTGTAAAGTAATAATTTTTTTTTGATAAATCTTTCAAGACATAGGCGTTCCTGGATGCTTTCCTAGAATCAATCCAATAAGACCAGTGAGTCGGCAAAGATTTTTTTTTTCAAGGGAAGTAAGATTAAGACAACAACTGCTAATGTTTCATGCCATCATTAAAAAAATAAATAAATTTTTGTATCACCACTAAAAGTTTTTCCCCAAAGAAAACTAGACACTGCTTTATTCAATGCTAAATTCTGATTATATCAAGCACAATATATATTGCTTCTTTGTTTTCTCATTCTCATCTTCACAACATTGTAGGCATACAACATAATCTTTGACAATACTAATACTTTTTTCTTTATTCCTTCCAAAAAGACTTTCTGTATTCCACTTGCATTTTGATCTTGAACCTATTTAAAGCCCAAAAAAAACTCAATAAATTTGATGCTGTTGGGTTTTCCTGATTAATTTTTTTTTTTAATTATATACCCAAAGATTTTTGAATGTGATATTTTGTGGAAACATCTCCAGAAGTGTCCATGATTACCGAGAAAAAGTGAGCAGACAATGTCCTTCACTGTTTCAGACTAAACTTTCTAAGTTAATACATGGATTTTTTTTTTTCATTTTGGATTGCCCACACTTACGAGTTCTTGCTACATATACAAGATTATACCTGGTAAGCAGATTTTGTGACAGAGAAAACATTCACTGCGTTGTTACTTCCCTGTGGTTCCGGGATACGAGATTCCACGAAGCCAGCATTAAAAAGAGTTGAATTTGTAGTGTTATGCAAGTCTTTAGAAAGTGAAATCCATAGTATTGTTGTCTGTCATCATAGTTTTAATATTTACAGTAAGTAACTTTTTTGATACAATAACAAAAAAAAACGGTTGTAAAGGAAAATGCTTGATAGCACTGCAAGAAAATTCTTTTGTGTCACGTTTATTATATATTGTAAATAACTGGATAATTACAATCCTCCTCCTCCCTCACAGACAACTGTTATTATCTGTCGGTTCAAGAGGCAATATTGAAGTTATCTAAAATCATCAGCCAATTATTCGTTGCTGTTACGACAAGATTTCAGTAATGCAATACGTAAACTCCTCATTGTACAATTTGGTCACATTCTACGCTCAATGCCAATTTCCAAATAAGCACGAACACTCGGCTAAAACTTGAGAGGCCTGAAGCCACTGGGGTTTCTTTAACACTGCAGGCTTCCAAGCAGCGCACTGCACGAAGCCACGTTCATTACATTGAACTTTGCTTGAGTTCAGGAGCTAGTGCAGTCGACAAACTCAATACTGGATGGCAATTAAAGTTTCTGCTATCAGATAATATTACACAGGAGAGAAGTATTAAATTAAATACAGTGGAACCCTGTTATAACATTTTCCTGCTTAATAAGCGTTCTTCTCTTTGTCCACAAACATGTTTTTCAATACAAAATTACCCTCGCTGATATTTCTTGGGGCCTTTCAGAAATGTTATGCATGCTCGGAAACTATAAGTCAGGTGTTCTTACTAATTGCTATATATGTACAGAGTTTTGTGAAGTTCGGTTAACGCGTTCAAAAATTGAAAAGGGGAGACACTCGCTTGCAGACAAACAAAACAGGGTTCCACTGCAACCATTGAAAAAAGTCCACAAAAAGACAAATGCACCATAAAATGTAAAATTCATTGTATTGCGAAGAAATAGTATATTCTGCAATTTTTACCAACCAACACACAACTGTTCACCAGTATTCCGACAGCTAGTTTGTATTTATCGTGCAGCAAAATTATTAAAAATAAAAAATGTACATATTTTTATTTCTATGAATCACTGTTTGGTATTTTTCAACAAAATTAGTGGTAAATATAGGTATTTACTGGTTGATGATACTTTCCCATGAGTACTGATGAACAGCAGTGAGCCACAGTGATCTCCGAGCTAGCCAACATTATCAAAAGGCAGCCAAAGTAACACTTTCTCTTTGCTTATGGGCAACATACCCAGCATTTCAATAAATATCGCACCTCATGTTAATAACTTACCATCAACAATTTTACATGATAAAAATAGTACAATTAACACACAAAAATTACATTATACTACATGGGCTATACATACCATTAGACAATATGCAAGAACATTAATAAATTAATAAATATTTTTATTTTAAAGATATTGGTGATCTCACAGTTTCAAGTTTCTGACATATTGACAAACATAATACATGAACTTTCATTACAAGCAATCTGGGATTAGTTAAATAGTTATAATCAATGTATTGCATTATTCACAGGATATTTGTTTATGTATTGCATTATTCACAGGATATTTGTTTATGTATTATATTATACACAGGTTCATTTAAGGTTTATGTATTTTGTCACTGAAATCCTTTGTAACAGGCTAGAAGGGTACAATAACACTGATGAGACTTGCCCACATTACAGTTTGTACTTTTGGTTTCAACAGCAAAAAAAAACAAGCTAAATTCCCAGAAATCAGCAATACTACAAAGTTAAAGACATGCCAAAAAGTAAAATCCTTTAGTTTTGAATTCTTGATGAAATTAAAAATGGTAACCATCAGTTTACACCATTTACAGCCTGGGAAGGAATAACCCAGAGAACTTTATTTGTCGTAAGTTACTGATGGCTTTGACAGACAAGAGGATAAACATAGACTGTGCTACTAACGCAACAACACATGGCATACCTTTCATCGCAAGTTAAAAATTCAGAACACGTCAATTTTCTTTAATATGCCAAAAATTCTAAGGATTGTTGAAAAGGGCATAAAATCTCTATAAAAATAGAAAATAAAAAGGTATGCAATGAGCTTTTAGAATTCAAGTTTCTTCTTACAACTTTACTAAATGTATTTACTCTTGCTCAGATGTATTTTTCTTTTTACCTTAAAAAGTAGTTTTGTTTATAGTCAACCAAATAAGCTACCCATGTATTCCAATTGTTGAAAATTAACAAATAAACGCGTAATAATTATGGTTTTTATTATTTTATACTATTAATAATTTATAATTTTTTGGGATGGGAGTTTTTTTTTTAATGCTCTTTACATAATTATTATTCTAAGTAGTTTTCTAAAACAATACAAGCGAGTGCATTATAAAATTTCACCTGAATCAGTGTGAAATATGTACAAGTCCAAATATAACGCAATTAGCACAACTGGTACAATGATTTCATCAATCATCAATAAGGACTAACAGTGATGGAATGAATCAATAATCAATTTTTATATCCTACCAATTCTCGCTACAATCTAGTAATTGTAAATTTCACCTTTCAACCCTTCGCAAGTTAGACTTTCCTACAGAGATAATTTCTTACTAATGTATTGCTAAGCAACAAAAATATTTATATTTCATTTTTAATTACATAAATGTAATTTATGTTGCATTCCTAGTTTAGGACAGGATTTTACCGGTACTTTTCATTTATTGCAGTTTCTGCTGTAAATTGGGTAAATAATACCTGGTTCATAAATTTTACTTTCAGATATTCATAAAATGGTGGTGGAATCGCGGTAGCAGCAGATATTTGGTCTGCAGATGTTAGTTAACCTGAATATATTTTTAGTCATGATGGAAGTACAATTTATTTTTTAGGTTTCCCAAATGTTAAGCAACTCAACAACAAAAAGAAAATGCACCCTTGGAAGAAAAAATTAAATACTAATGTACCAGTCACATTAAATCATTACTGTGAAACTTTGCAGTTTTTTTTTACAAGGTCGAAAATACTAAAATATGTACGTAGTGTTACGGGCCATATGCACTGCTGATTTGTGTTCCAAGTCAAAGTATGGCTAACTTTTTGGACATTATACAGACAGCTGATAATTGAGTAAATATTTCACAAACAAAAAGTAGTTAGTAAAGTTTTGGTAGCACTTCGACTCGACTACACACAATTATGTTAACTTTGCACTAAGTCACTCAACGTGTCTCATTTGCATATCTAATTTTAAATTTCCAGTTTATAAAAAAAATTAATATTTTCATTACACATCCAGCAATTATCAAAAATTATTGACTTAGACACTGTAAAACAAAATAAGGACGTTTAAGGGTCCTTAAAATTTTTTTTGTTTTAAGGACTTCTAAGGACTGTACAAATCCTGGCAGTAGTGTGTGCAACCATCCTACCATGGTAAAGAATAACTCAATGGAATGTGTAATTTTTGTAACACAAAAATTTCAAGTGGATAAGTACCAAACCACAACAAACATAAGCAATTGACACATTTTCACTTTTTCATGGAGTTGGAGTGTACAGAAGCATAAAAGAAAAGCTGGGATTAAAATCAAGAAGTGCACGAGGGAGGGAGGGAGGGAGGGAGTGAGAGTGGGCGCACGCACGTGCATGTGCGAGTGTAATGCCAAAGATATTTTCTTTGAGAATAGCTATTGGTAAAAATGTGGAACAATAAAATTATTAATAATGTCATTCGCTACACATTAATTCATCAGAGTGTATTTTCATTAGGAACAATGAACAAATTTGTCTTCCCATTATACATTTTCCTGCACAATATTATGTTGGTATTCCTTCACACCACAACTTGACCTTCAGTGAATCTTACAACCAAAACAATGGCTCATGGTCAATGAAGAATCTTATTAAACAGTGATGACTACGAGTTACATCATAATTTGTTTTATCTGAACCGCAGAAGACTTCCATTAATTTGTAGCCATTATAGACTCCGTAAAAGGAGTTGCCCACAATGCGATCCAATGTGCTGAACTCGAGAACCAAGGAAAACTTATACCTACTTAATTTAATGCAGACTACAATCTGCCAAAAAAATACTGTGTTCAGTGATATTTTTACAAAAGTAACACATCATTACCTCTGAAATCTTCTGTAATTTCACGTATGAACACGTAATTCTTCAATGTTACAGAAAACTATCTCTCTCTAGGCTGAAGTTCCTCTACAGAATTTAACATTCCTTAAAGTAGCCTTTCTTGCCACCAGCGCAGGAAACTCCCATCCCAAAATTATTAAACTATTCTTGTAACCACTGAAATAAGTGATTATTTTGTAAGTATATGTAACGTTAATGTCAACTGCAGGCAGCCTATGTTCTTTTTACATGTTCCAACAGAATCGTATCATTAAATATGACTGAATAATATTGTTACAGCTATAATACATAATTAGAATTTTTAACTGCCACAGTGGTTTCAGAAATTTGGGAAATATTTGAATGACCTCTACATAAATAAAGCAGCCATGTTGGTAAACATTTGCAAAGCAAAATACAGCCAGTATTTCCCTTACAGGCTGGCAAGGAACACTGGAGAGTTTGTACAAACCACGAGGACCCCCCTGTACCGTGTTACACGAATATGCGGTCAATGCAGTTTAAAGAAAATTGAAGGTTTTTGGAGTTTTAGAATAAGAATTTAAATATAGTTCAGTTCAAAATACATATAAGCAACACCATTGCTTTTTAGAAAACAGCAATTTTAAAAAATGTCAGTGAACAAATTTTTAATTAAAGGAAAATATGTGATTAGTAATGATAAACACTGTTTAAACAAGCATCCAATAACAAACTTAAACTACTTCACAAACTTCAAACCTATAGCTTTTTCAAAACCAGCACAGAAAAATGAGAATCCTACATAGCAGTTTTTTGGCAACTTTTTAGAAAATATTTTGTCAGTGATGCAATAACATCAACTTATTTCCAATGCTGTAAACACACACATTTTATTGCAGCACAAAATGTTATCCTAAAGAAATACAAAGGAGCAAAGACTTGGGTCACGAAAGTATGTACAATAGCAGTCTTTTAAGATTGCTTGTCACCAAAATATCCTTAAAAGTGTTTCTGTTGGCAGCAATTAGCAAGAATGAGCTAACTGCGATACAACCTGTCCCATAACCTATTACGTAAGGCACAGTTTTTTTTTTATACACACATCTTCAAAATACCACAATGGTCATATGCAGTCTCTTGTGAAATGGTGGAAGAGCAGTCTTATTACACATCTAAATAACTTTCCTCAAACTCTGTTACAGGCAAATCTGGTTATACAATTCATGGTAAACTTAAGCTTATCATACATAAATTTACATCATACGTCTTGTAGTAACAACAGGAATATTCATACATAACTGCAAAACAGTTTTACAACAAAAATTTTCTTGAAAAAGGGATTCACAGGAAAATGAGGAATATGAATGTTGAAATCAGGTTAGGTTTACAGGTCCACATTATCGTCACTGTTGAGGAATGTCTAGGAAAAATGACGCATGCCACAGATACACAAATGAAAAATGCCAATACCCTGCAATAAAAACTCTCAGTGGACTATCAAAAATTCTGTTACAGTAAAACCTGAATAATATGAAACTGAAGAGGCAGAGATCATTTCGTTTTACATAATTTTGAGTTATTCATCAGGAATAGTAGGTACATGTGAAAATAGTATGCTTCAACAACTTCCTTGGTCAGTCACCTCTTAAAGGCTCAAAGAAGAATAGTTTCACTTCTTCAAAATTTTAATAACTTTAAAAGCATTTTCCTACATGCTAAATGGAGAGCCCAATAAAAATTCACTTCAAAAATACTAAAACTGAAAGGAAACTTACCACCCTTCTTGTATTTGCCTCAGAAGAACAAGGATTCACCCACAGTATACAAAGTGTAACTCCAGTTGCTTGGAAGCTGTTGGTTTTGCCCAGCCAAGCTATCAAATTCACAATTCTTTCACTATTTCTGTCTCTCTTCATTAATAAGAATTCTCAAGTATTGTGTTTGGAACTTTTACATGCAAGAGCACATTATTGATGTAAGACTCACGGCTAGTATTTATTAAATTCACCTTGAACATAGCTTCCACAGGTATACAGTTATTATGAAGTTCAAGCGTTCCCGTTTTAACTTGTTCCTATGGATTTGGCTGTTTGGCAATTTCGTTCTGCTGTTTGTGGACACAAAGAATGAGATGGGACAAAAGCATGAGAACAGACAGTGGGGTATTTGGAGAAATGTAATCCACCAAAATGTGCAGTTAAAACTACCTAAAATTGGGGTACACGAGGTATGTTAACTTAATTCTCAAAACTGTAAGTAAATGGCAAACAAATGCAGAACCATCGCGTGTGTGTAAACAATCTGAAAACAAAGATCGTTCACCATAACACAGCCCAGCCATTAAATTTTGAATATATTTTATTGTACAATATCAGTATTATTCATTGCGTAATTAATTAATTTCTGAAAAGGAAGAAAAATATGTAAATGTTTAAATTTTCGAATTGCCTGTATTGATGTACATAATTAACTAGTTAATGTAATTTTTATGGAGGTTGTAAGTATGTGTGTTGGAATTATTACTGTAGAATGGGGTGCCTTGAAACAGTGAAAAGAAACCAAAACTTTAGTTTCTTTTCACCCCTGTTGCTGATCACTCCTACTGGGTTTAGTGAGTTCTGACAAGCCTTCTGCTAACAGAAATATCATGTGTTGCAAGCAGGAATGACTGGACGAGACTACGTGCTGTGTTTGTAATGAAAAATCAAAGTTCAATACACATACAATTACAGCATTTTATTTACGAGTGATATTAAATCACAGGGTTAAAATGCAACTTCTTTATTAACATGTGTGCAAAGGATTGTTACCAGATGGGGAGGCAGTTGTGGGTACTAGTGAGTGGTGTTTCAGTTTCTGGCTCGAGCTAAAGGTAGTTCGGTGTCTACTAGACTCAGCATGCAAAAGATATTTTCAAGTAAAAAAGATCAAACTGCATTAGGGGACTGCAGTCAACCAGCAGCATATTATGTACTCTTTATCTACTAAAAATGGCAAGCAATTAAAAAAAAAATGGTTTGAAATAAATGGTTTTTAAAGGTCTCCATTTCAACATACGTATACAGGTTTTACTGTACCTATAACTAAACTTACCAATTATAGCATTACCACACTCAGGAATGTTTGAAGAGGGTTCTTACTGTTTATACGTACTAGGGATAGGTTGGTTCAGTTCTCAATTCTTCAGTTACGCCAGTTCTTGATCCCAGAATACAAAACGATTCAGTCCGAAAATGTTATTTTTCTAGAGTTTTGAGAAATTTTACATAAACTACATTTGAACTGTCTGCAGGAGGTTTTAGGACAATACATAGTGTGTTAATTTAAGTGGAGAGGGGCAATTGCAAGTAAATAGTAAACTTACCAGAGAGTAAAAGTACCAGCAACATGTGCAATATTAAAAACTTATGTTCTGCATCTCATATTACTACCACCGTTCCTAACCTTACATCAAGGACAAGCGTACCAGATTTTAAAACAATTGTTTACTATTCAGGTTTAGTTGCACGATAATATAAAATGTGTCATGACGGCAAACATGCCCAATTGTAAACTTAACATAATGTCACATTTTCATTATATCATGTCGACGCCACTTTTTGTATATCACGTAAGCTAACATCAAGGTGCAAGAGAGGAGATAATTTTATGGCATTTACAAATTGCAAACTTCTTTTTTCAAATTTGCTTCAATGATTACTTGCCCAAAGGTTTGGGTTGTAAATAGAGATGGGTCAAATCTTTTGGCTGAATCTCAAATCTAAATCTATTTTACCGAAAAATTAGCCTGGTCTCTTCACAATATTTATCTATAGTGGAGATATAACACAACTACAGATAATTCCAAGAGTGAATGCATAAACAAAACCAACAAGATCATTCAATTTGAAATATCATGTCAAACAAAAATTGAAAAATGTCTGCACTATACACAACATAATAACCGACATCACAGTTTCAATTGCTGGCAGGAATGTGTAGCCAAGTTAGGTAAGAAAGATAAAAAAACCAACAGTTTCCTCAAAAAGTGTAGGCATG
Source organism: Clitarchus hookeri (assembly GCA_002778355.1). Lineage (NCBI taxonomy): Eukaryota > Metazoa > Arthropoda > Insecta > Phasmatodea > Phasmatidae > Clitarchus > Clitarchus hookeri. The sequence continues at coordinate 222,095 of NQII01002215.1, forward strand.
TATCAAGAAAAAATACTTGACTTGTGTAATTTTCAGTACGGTTAAACTATGAAACATGTACGTTTATTTAGGCTCGGCTTCACCTCTTTTGCAGAAATTCGTTTTTTACGTGTCATAATTGGAAATGTTTGATTATAGAAAATTTACACTTCACTAGTTGTTTAATAAGATTGTATCTAATTTTCAATGTGTGTGATTTCCTGCTTGAAAAAGTCAGGGACTTATTGATAAAATATAATTTCAAACACAGGGTTTCACTTTTTTATCCTATGCATGTTGTGTGTGTCATGCAATTGTGGACAATGACTAATTGTGCTGCCACAGACCATCAGTGTTATAGATAAATATAGGCATGATTGTGGTGCAGCATTCAAACAATTGTTTGTTAATTAATTCATTTATTTCATTTTAGTAAGAAAATTGGCCTTCACAGTAGCTAAAAATATTTCCTGGCGAAAAATATGTCCATAGTAGCATATGCCACAACGTTTACGTTATTGTGGCTGTTAAGAGGAGATCCATGGCCTTGTGGTACGTATATTTCTATTCAGAAGATGTCTGCATATTGAAATATCTACTCATTTTTGTACAAATAGTCATTGAAAATAGATTTCGCAGTTGGTAAAATTTAAGTGACACATTATGTTTGACCTTTCTTCTCGTTAACATGAATTCATTATGATCATATGATATATTTTTATCCAGAAGACTCTTTTCTATTGAAGTAAACTTAAATTTTGTTAATAAATCATCTAATTTTTGTACTAAAAGGCTTTCAGAAATGAATTTCGCACGCGTTAAAAGGTAAGCGGAGCACAATTTTGAAACGGTTTTTCTCATTAACGTGTGGTTGTTTATAGTCTTTTAAGGCACCATTTCATATGCAGAACATTTGCCTAGTGAATTATGTTAGTATTTAATTTAAATAAAAGTGTTATTTTGCACCATCAATGATGAAACACTGTCTTAATGTGAAAAAACACATTTCCATAACTGTTTGGTGTTGGGATATTAATTGAATAGGTAAATTTGGAATTAACGAAACAGCAAAACAGAGTTAACATTTTCGGGAACAGTGACATTTTGTTAAATCAGAGTTCTATTGTATTTTATCTTTTATAATAGAAGTTAACGTTTCCTTTATACATACCGGTAATGCAGAAAGTTTTATAGTTTTAAACACTAAACCTCAGTCTACTTAATATAATGTTGGACATATGTTCCTATCCATTAAACTGAATTTAGAATCGAATTTGATCAGGAATCTAGACTAGGACTGAAAAATAAAGAACCACAATACAAAAACTGAGAGAAGTTTGGGACAAACCCACCCCTAGTTTACACCTTTCATCTGTGTGTACCACCTTATACACACCCCACCCCAAGATTTTCAATTGGCTAATTTTCATTTTCATAATAAAAAATTACGAACATATTTAGTACTCTTACTATTTTACTAACGTTAGAAATATCCCAAATAGTAATACTAACTCCTGAAATGCTAACACCTCAAATAAAAAATCCACTTAAGAATGATGTTTTACAGAAAAAGCATACTAAAAAAAAATCAGATTTCAAATACAAATGTAAATGGCATTTGTAATCATCGTCCCGCAAATATTAAATACAAACTTAAATTACTTTGTATTACATGAATATTTATAAAAAAGAACCCCATCAAACAAAAATAAAACTTTCAGTATCGCTGGCATTAAAGATCACACAAAACTACTTCCAACCATTTCAACACAAATTATAAGATTTTTTTTTTTAAAACCAAACGTGAACCATTTCTGTACTCGTGACGCTTTCCATTTGTGATAATAGTACTTTGGAACATTTAAACTAACTACTTGACTATACATAATATACAAATAAAAGAATTAGCATGAAGTTCATACTTCCACTCTGTACATCTCTTCTTTGCAAAGAGTTCATTTAAAAAGCGTAGTTTGAAACAATCCCAAATCACATGGTAAAGTGTTTCTTTTCGGAAATGTAGCATCATTACAATGCCTTCCGCTACTGCATAAAGGAATTATGCACTATCGCCGGTTGAAATAAAATCCTCCCGTAAGTCATATCTCGAATTCTTTAAAAATAACTATCTATGACAGTAGAGAATGATGGCACATTTCGATGGACACTAATTTTCAGTGCTGCTCGTGTCATACAAAACTTTCGGTCATGGACACCGACGCCTCGTCTGCAGTTTTCTTACGACTGGACGGGGGTGTCAAGACGTCGGGAGACACTGCTGTTTCTTTCACAGGACTTGCCTCGACTGATGTGGCTTGACGCATTCGGTTCTGGGCAGCATCCTAAAAGCGGTACACAAATTGTTCACACCATTGGAACATTCTCAAGTATTTGAAGAGCAAACCAACATACAGCAAAAACATTCCCAATGGGAATATAAAATCTAAGCATGGGGCAGGTATAATTATAATAGCTTATGTTACTAACACTTAAAGGCAATTCCTATTGAAAATCAGTCAAGCAAAAGAATACGATATTGCATGTTAAATTATTCTAGGTGTCTCTTTGCTACCTCTCACAATATCGCTTTCAAATAAAAAACACTTTGTGCCATTTGAAGAGAATAACTATGCTACAAGAGAGCAAGTTGGAGTAAATAAGAGTAATACTTTTTTGGTTTACCAATATTAATTTATTTGTAATTTTCATGGTATAAAAAAATACTTTTGGTAGAAATGTGGCCCAAGCATTGTTTTCTGTTTGAAAGTGACATAGTGAAAGGTGGCCGAGACACACCTAACCTCATTTATTTCTCCTTTCACTCAGCCGGTCCTGCACCAGACAGCCTCTTTATTGTTGCTGATTTAATATGTGCGTATGTAGCAGGGGACTTTATGAACTCGTAAAGTAAATAACAGAAGAATGTAAAGTCCAAAGAGAGGAGACAATATGAAATGTGAGGAGAAATCGTTATCATTAGACCATGGGTCTCGACAAACAAACAAACAAACATATAATGTCTTGTGGGAGTTATGTTTATCAGTAATCAATGAAACTGGGTCTTTAGTGGGTTTTGCACGTGCTACCCCAGGCTCATTAGTGATCCAACATTATTTGTTTTGCCCTCTGAGGGTCAAAATTTTACTTTTAGTCTGGACAACAGATATTCTCATCTCGCCCATATTGTAGATTCTTAATCTTTTTGCCATTACCATTTCAAGGTTTCTAAAAAATTCTTTTGTGACTGCTGCGTTGAAACCAATCACTCAATTCAAAACTTGTGGCTTCTGGTTTGCAAAGGCAGACTCTGGATTTTGTCAAAGAAACCCTCTAAAGCCAGCCTTTCCCAGCTGTTCGAGAAATTAGTTGAAATCATTCAGAACGTAATTTTCCTTAACAAATTCTAAGACAATTCACCGCAAATCAGCAAGTGTTATTTCATGAAACATTCTAGCCATCGTGATTATATGAGTGGTTAGTTTCTTTCCCTGGGCTATTGAGAAACTAGACTTCCTTCCTAGGCAAGCTTCATGTGACTGCCAAGATTTGTACTGATCTTTCACGGTGAATACGGTAAATTCCGAACGATCTTACAACCTCTCTTAATCACCTACCACTAGCCATGGCACTCAAAGTTTCCTTCATACTCTCGGTAGTCTATTTCGCGCTATTTGTGAATTCTGTCTCTTGTCACCTATTAAACAAAATGGTTCAGATAAAATACGTATATAAGCCTATAAACTTAATATAACTAAAAAAAAATATATATTAAAAATATAATATGAACAGTTTTTTTCCAAAATTTGAGATACAAAGTTTTTATTCTTTTAAATGATATGCAAGAATATTTTATTCAAAAGTTATTTGTATGATTCTTTAAGCCTACTATTCATTAAGAGAATAAAAAGTAATTCTAAAAATTTCAATTCAGCATTTATAACCAATCAGATTTAAAAATGGTTCCTGGTGAAAATATCTGGCCTAGTGTTTCACTTTTTTAGGAGCATCAGTACGAAGGAAGTCTTTGAGCTAACATTTTTGTACCAAAAAATTTAAGTCAGTGCTACTTTAACAGGAATATAGAAGATGTTGTGTTGAAATAAGAATGGTTGTGTAGCACAATATTTTACACTTTACCTCGGTATCCACAAAATGATAAGCCCTAGCTACCTTAATTTGGATACTTCTACAGACTGTACCATAAAACAGAAGTTTGTTTCTATTGTTTTATGAAACGTTCTGACTGAAAGACAAAGCTGATTGCAAATAAATAATGTGTAATGTCTGCACTTGATTTTCATCCGCACTTCAGTCAATAATGCCCAACTCTGGAATACACTCATTTTACTCAATAATAAAATACTTGCTTAAAATCTCTGTACTGCTTCTAAAAGGCTGACTATTTCAAAACAGACCTTGAAATGGGGGGTTGGGAAATAGATACATGTTTTGCTGATGGAAAACGTTTCTTGGTCTCGAAATAAAACTAAAGGTCCACTGGAACTTTCCAAATATTTTACAAAGTCTGGATTTAATTGGCTAGCAGCTGGCAGAGTATTATTAATTTTTTTCCTACATCTCAGTACCTCAGAGTTGAACCGGGATTTAACTGATAAAAAAAAACCAAGGTCCCAGAACAAAATCATGAAAAGCAAAATAAATATATTTTTGTAGAGCAAACATTGAAAATAATGATAGTTCTTACAACCACATCACAGGATAGGATAAGTTGGTATCAAACGACCCCATCCTTCAGGCAACAGGTGGTAACATCACCGCAGCAATAGACAGAAGCCACGCATCATGCGTTAGCTCTCCATGATAGCAAAAACCAGCCAACAATACATCTCTTTATATCAAAATGTATGCCGAAATATTCCTTCCCAGAAAAAATTAATGATCTTCAGGTACAATTAAAACTTGATGTTAAATTTTAAGCAGCACAGAGGAACAAAACTATATCATGTGCTATACTAAGCTGTAACACACTATCAAATCGCTTAAAATTTCTCCGACCTAAGCAAAATAAAATATATGAAATTACTTTACAAAAATTTAAGCAACCACAAAAATTCACTAAAATTTTGGACGGCTGCCTTAACATTAAAATTATAATAATTATCTTTCCATTTTTAACTAACTAGACTATCTAAAGGGCTTCAAAATAAAATTCTGTAGAATAGTAATTCACTAAACTTAAAAAAAAATTCACGAGATAAGAAAGTTATTTACAATTTAATGGATACAAGAAGCTGTCCAGAACTGAGAACCAAAAAAATTATGGAACAGACCTGGCCCTGGTTCACAGTAAATTGAATGCTTTTAAATAGAGTTGTTCCGATACCATGTTTACCGATACCAACGCCCTTCCCTCTTGCTCATTTCTAAGCTCGCAGTTTTCAACATATTTTGATGTGCGTCACAATGTGTCAGGTGCTTGTTTAAATTTGATGTGGCAAAACAGTTTTTATCTTTACCACCCCGAGACACTATTTTACCACACTGGTTGCATTTTGCTTTACTTAAGTCTGTCAAGTCTTTAGAAAAGTATTTCCACACACTAGACATCTTACTCAGTATGTAACAATTCATGGGTGCCAAAAAATGCATTTCACGCGTACAAAAATGATAAACAAAAAGCAAACAGGATTATGCTCAGATAATCAGATGCTCAGTATTTTTTTGCAGAGTCATGTCCGCTAGCGTCAGTATTTAATGACCACAGATGCAGACTTAATAAGTTTTACCAATAGTCCATACACCGGCTTTCAACATTTATCAATTCTGTGTCTTTTCACTTGCTCGTTTGTAGTAATGTATTGTTCCTCTGATTTATTTAAGTTTTTATGCGCATCTNACAGATGCAGACTTAATAAGTTTTACCAATAGTCCATACACCGGCTTTCAACATTTATCAATTCTGTGTCTTTTCACTTGCTCGTTTGTAGTAATGTATTGTTCCTCTGATTTATTTAAGTTTTTATGCGGATCTTATTGCAGCTCGCCGTCTGGAAAATAAATACTTTACAACAGTTGCAGGCTGCAATATTTATTTCCGGCAGTGAAAGTTATTTTTAAAATACTTTAAGCAGCTCACAATATGTTTGTTTATGTATAAAGCATACATTTCAGTTTGGCGTAGTTACGTTTTTCATGCCAGACGGTAATAATAATAATAATAACAGGCAACAAAAAAAAAATTCCAAACATATACGCGCAAGATTAGGAAACACATTGGTGGTTACAGAATAGTTCTCAATGCAGCAGCAAGAGGCCAACGTAAATATTCAAAATGGTATCGATTGTAGTTCGCAATATCGCCACCCAGAGCACAGCGAAATAAAAATTTTCCACTTGCATCCATGATATATACATCTATGAACTCCAGCCATTTATTTGTAAACAGATGTAAGCCAGTCATGAGAAGCGTGATAGAAAATCTGCGATGTTCGCCTTTATCAAAGTCTTTTTGTTGGTTTAAAATTCCGTAAAAAACGGCAGGACTGATTAATATTGTAAAACGTACCACACCATATAATTTTTGTGGCTAAAGAAAGCAATAACCTGATATCATTGTGTATTACAGATACTAATGTATCGGCCCGATACCATATCCGATACAGATACATTTAAAAAAGGTTGAACATAGGCTGATACAGATACTTGGTATCGGTATCGGAACAACTCTACTTTTAAATGACCTTAGTTTCTTATTTTAGCTCGCTGTGTATCCTCTCCATTGCCGCATTTAGCAATGGCATGAATCCAATAACTGATATCCATACATAGTTGAGAGCTACTGTGGTAGTGTTACAAACATACGTAGGTTCCAGTTACTATTGGTATTGGTCTAATGCACATGAAAAACCAACTACAGCAGTTATTACTAGTAAATGAACATTAAACTTGCACGACATGACAAAGAACCATTTTACACAATTCCGTGTCAACATTACTGTTAATAAGCCAGTCCACAAAATGTTTCAAGTTAGTTAGTTTTGTGCACACAAGCTACAAATACCTACTTAGTTCAAACAGCTCTCACCTTTAATTCACAATTTGTTGCAGGCATAGCTGTTGGATATCATGAATTTTGATATATGTATTTGTTAATTCCAATAGTTACTTGATCCCGATATATCGATGCTGCTAAACTTCAAATAATAGAAGAAATATTGACATTAATTCATTGTGAATATTGACATCATTAAAAATATCACACAACAGTACAACACATTAACAAAATAAAAGTTGTATTATCACTAACTACATAGGAGGACTGTTGGAGATATTTGGCTTTACAATACTGGCACTAGGGTCGCGTGTGAACCACTTATGTAAGTTTACATGGCCTACAGTAGCACTACTTGTGTGCAGAATTGGAAAGAAAGAAGTTGATTGGTTGAGATATGACAAAGTAGTTTCAGTTTCTCATTTGGAGATTTAATACAGAAAGTCCTAAAAACAGGCTCTGTATTGACATGTGATGCATCTAATTGACAATGCCAATATAAAAAGTTTGGTTGAAATTTGTTAAATTATTTAATGGATATAATTAAATTATCTAAATAATTTACATTGCAACATCTGAAAGAAGAAAAAAAGACTGACCCACTTAAATTATGTAAGTTTACGTGGTTCAATGTAGTACAACTTGTGTATTTAAAATTTGGTGGGAATTCAACGATTGTTTCCAGAGATAAGGAATGAATTTTGCATTTTATCACCAGGCACTATTTTACAAAAAAAGATGGCAAAATATAATATCTATAAGCTACTTATGTGCACAGTTGGTTTGCCTCGAAAATATGACAAATGCTCCAGTTTCAAACACTGTGCTATTTTCATTTCCGTATTGACACATTATATGTTTGTCATACATACTATTACATATTAAAGTCGGTTGAAATTGTTATGGTTTTATAACTTGTAGCCTGAATTTAGTGGGTACCAGTTAATTGTTTCCCCAAGATAGGATACAAAAGTTTCATCTTTCATGTAGTGCTATACTGCCGACATACCAAGATAAGTTGGGATTGGTTACATGGTTTCATACATATAGCATAGTTGTCTATAATGTATGTGTGACCATTTTGAAAATAATAGTCTGACCCACTAAAACATGTCAGTTTACAAGAAGTACTGTAGTTTTACTTGAGTGTCAAATTTAGTAGGAATCAGTTTATTGTTTCCCCGAGATACGACATTAAAACTTAATTTTTCACATTGTGCTATCTTACAAAATAGGCTATGTTTTACATTTGATGCTTGTAAAATATAATTTCAGCGTAACAATTTTGGTTGAAACTGGTTAAACAGTATTGTTGATATTGCAAATAAACGTAAAATATATATACTGCCGCCATTTTGCAAATAGGTGGTTTATACTTTTTAATTGCGTATATGAACATGGCCTAATACTTATATGCCAAATATGGCAGGAATCAGTTCTGTAGTTACTGAGGTATAATGTAAAAGCTTTATTTTTCATGTTGCACTATCTTCCAAATTGGTAGATCAATAACATTATCACTTTCTAAATTCAATGCTTGCATCATGCAATGCCAACATACCAGACTTAGTTTAAATTTGTTAAATGGTCCACATTCACCCCCCCTCCCCCCGCTGGTTTTAAAAATGACGAATTAATAACATTATCAGTTTCTAAATTGAATGCTTACAACATGCACTGTCCATGTACCAAATTTGGTTAAATAATTCCCAAGACATAAGTATCCTAATTTTTTTCATTGCCACAATTTTTTTTAAATAAGTACCTGTCATGATTAAAAACCATAAAAGTCAGATGTCACTAATAAATACTATATGTGGACTTAGTTTGGTGAAATTCTGTTGTTGACGGGTTTAAAAGTTATTAGGGGGCACATGCATCTCAGACAGACATACAGATGATTGCATAAGCCTATCTTTACTTCAGAAAGTAGGTTCATAAGATAGTGGAACATGGTCGCTGAGCAATGAAGGATATGCATGCATACATGTAATGGTTATAAAGTTTTTGTAACAATTGCATAGATCCCGTGGATCTAGTTTGCAGTGTCATCCACTAGAGTAACGAGTGTTTCATTACTGGACCTCCGGACTTTGGCATCGAGGTGCGAAGACAAAACAGTGACACTAATGACAATTACACCAATGTTATCACTCATAATTTGCATTACATTATTGTGAAACCAGTAACCTACACATTACTGGCGATTGATTAATTTTTACTGACAGATTCATTTCATTAATACCATTTGTGTTACTGTCCACAGAATTATAATTTGTGCAAATGGGTGTAGATTCAACTCCAGATTCTACGATCCTTCACGGTTCACGGGAAAAGGGTTATTATTTCAAGTGGGTCGTTACTGGAAAATTGTTTCATGGTTCCTCAAAAAAAGGGTAATTTTTAGAGGGTGGCTATTCCAGGGGTCTTAGAATCGAGAGTTAACTGTATTATGAAACTTATTTTGATTAAGACTATATATTTATGAATTAGCATAGTAAACATCAGCCATTTAGTGATGATGCAGTAACCCCAACAGTCCCTTTACATATCTTCCTGGTTAGTAAACTACCTTCTGTTTGTCTAAACACATGTTTTCCAATAACAAATTAACCTGTTCTAGTTTTCCTTACTGTATAAATAATTTCCAACAAAGTATGTAACAATTTTTTGTTATCAATTATTGATACCGATTCACTGAATAGGTCCTGGTTGCAAAATGAACGCCAATGGGTTTCGAAACACAACGAGATGGGGAAGGCGCTGCAAATGAGATCATGACTTACACACTTACCAACATGCTGAGATCAATGTTGTGCACCTGCAGTTTGTACTCCTCACCAGGTGAAAGTGTAAGGGCAGGTCTCGCACCACCCGGGCTCTGTTCAATTACTGGTCGGTAAATACTTGTCGATGATGCCTCCCTCACGGTGGTTGCGAATGGGGCCATCCACTGGATGCAAGATGAGATATCGCTCCATTCAAACCCTGCAGTCCAAGAAAAACATTTGTTCCTCATTAGTCATGCTCAATCTGGTTAGGCAAAAGCAGTCTCCATTAAATTAGTCATTTTGCATTCTGAGAATTTTTTTTTTTCAAGTACAGGTAATCTGATGTGTTGTACAAAATTACTGATAAATATGTGCATTTCTTTAACAAATAGAGTTTATCTTTCTCGAGAGTGATATTTACATAAAAATCTCACTGCAAATAGTTTAATTACAATAACTTAGCATATTGCAAATTATTAAAACTTTACACACTTTATTTTTGTTCATTTATTCTACATTAATTTCTGTACTTAGGAAAACAAAAATATACGTTCAAAATATTTCCAACCATAATTACCACAGAGGAAATGTCAAATTTCTGAAAATAAATGTTTCAAACTCTCAATATCCTGGACCTCAAAATCCCAAACTTCTGACTGTTTTTATAATTTAGCAAATGAAAGATGCTTACGAAAATATACTGGCTGTATTTCCTAAATTTTAAACTCTCATTCGCCATTATGCAGATTTACAGATGTCCAGCGAGACTCTAAATTGATTTTCCCATACATTTCCCACTTTATTCTCTAAATTCCCGTACACAAAAATCTATTAAAACATATTTGAAAGCTGCAACATTAAAAAACAACACAGGTTGTATTGACTCTACCTCGCGCAAAGTATCGCATAGTGTAAAAAAAAAAAAATCACAGGCAAGGTCATTGATCTGACAGCTGTTCTACAGCATTGCCTCTGCTGGTGCAGTTCTCTTTCCTGCGCTGTACCTGTCTGCTGGGACACACGAGTGGCGCGGCACACTTCACGGCCCGCTCCGCATCGTGGCAGCAACGCCAGCCAAAGTCGACATTGATGGGCGCAGCAGGCGGCAAAAAAACCTTTTACCTTCTTTTCTTTCTACCTCGGCTCGCCTGTTCAAGCCATCTTGGTGCCATTCATATTATTACTGAGAAGTTTGCTTGTTTTTACTTATATGTTTGACTATCTATTGTTGTAATAAGTCAGTTTTTTTTTGCTTTTCTTCACCGACTACAACTTGGTTTTCTATTTTTGACACTTTTTTTGGATTTATTTTGCTACAGTTGACCTATGGTACTTTTAGGACAAATTTTTTTAAATTGCAATTTTAAGACATAAATGGAAGCAAGAAGCAGGCCATTACACAGAAGATGGATGCAGGCATGGATGCAGGCATGCATTACATGGATGCAGGCATGCACTAGCAATATTTTTATAAACGTCCTCTCCTTCCTTTCCATGTCATTAAAAGGAAAATGCTTGGATTTTATGATGCCACTGCCATGGTTTAAAAAGTTAGCAGAACCACCATCTACAGTTCACAAGTGTTTCCAAGCGGCATATTTACGCGTCATTATAGGCAGAAAATACGTAATGCCGCTGCCGTGTGTACCCGGAGCAATACAACTTACTTTATCACCTAACTTTATTAATGCCAAATTGCAAGAAAAAGAAAAAAACGTACATATAATGAATAGTAAGTAGAGACCTAAAAAAATAACATTTGCGATAAAACTAAAAATTAGTTTGTATAAAGCGTGGCTAGAGAGTATTTGACAGCAAACTTAAATTAGCACACAAGTTAAGATTAAAATTTAATAAATGCTATAACGCAAATTTTCACATAAAAAAATGAAAAATTACTATTTGTAAGAATTTCACGTATGAATGTTTTATGTCATATAGTTGCTTCTTACAACATATTTTATGTGTTTTTGCATATTCGAATACGAGTGCATGCAGAGTTGGCCGCTAGATTTCTTTGATTTATCACCATAAACGAAAACATATTTTTCTTTCCATAACATGTGTTTACGGCCATAAATAACATGAGCGCAAGTGATGATGCGTCACTTTTTAGAGTGGACATTCTAGTGCAGGGTCCTGCAAAAGTTTTTTTGCTCACTAGGAAACCCTGCTGTTTTAGTGTTCACGTCTACCAAGCACCACGTTATCTATGAAATTCACGCCAGCTAGCTAGCTGAGTTTGTTTACATTCGGAGCATTGTCATGTTTTATCCAACAATTATCAATTGTTTACAAAATGGCGCGGCGGTCAAAAATGTGTCTATAGGCATTTCCTTATATAGAATATATTTGTAAATTGAATTATCATGTATTTTTATTTTGTATTCTTCCAGCTAACTGTATTTTTATCATACATATTCTCTTTAAATATGTGCAGTAAAAGAATACGCATTTTGAACACACAAAAGTTTTGTAAGCGGGCCCTAACGAAAAAAATCTGTCGTTAAAAGTTATAGTTCAAAAATATAAAGGTGGATTTCTCTAATTTTTTTTTCTGTTCATACACAGCACTTTTAGTGATTTTATAATTGTGTACAAATTGTTTGCATTAGTCTCTTCATGTAACAATACGCCCTTGCCAGTGCATTGTGACCGTTGGTCAAGGTGTTAGACAGAATACAAAATCTTACATAATAAAATGTGAAATTGTTTTCAATGTTGTCTGTTGATAAAGGTAACTTTTGGACTTGTCTTGAAAACGTGACTGTACGTTTCTCTGAGAGTTAGGTAGTTTTTGCAAGGAAATAACAATTGTCAAAAAAAAATACAGCTTTTCAATAGGAATAAAACTGCCAAGTTCAGGTTTTATGAATAAAATTACATTTCTCAAATTATGTACGTCTTTATAAAGAGCACATGACAAATTGGAACAATTCTCATACAGAAACATGCATTTTTGTAGCAAGAAAATAACAGCTATTTTTGACAAAAATAACACCTATTTAAAAAATAACACCACCTACCTTTTTAGGTCTCTAATGGTAAGTGGTAATGTCTTGTTCAATTTATTGTTTTCATGTTGTAATGTTTGAACTGCTGTTGTGTTGTTAGTAGGCCTACTACCCATTATTAAAACAATTTGTTTACACAGGAATATTGTTTTAAACCAGTCTGAGAGTATCACATTTTATTTATAACAAGTTTAACAATTTAAATAACTTTACTTTTAATACATCGAGCTTTTTTTTTGTGGTAATATTAAAAAAGTCATTTGCTACCAATGCAATGTTTTATACAAAATTGTAACAGCAGTGGTTATTCTCATTAAATATTTTTGAACAGAAAATGTTTTTGCATTAAAATATAATTTTATTGACATAAAAAATTTGATTTACTTGCGGGAAATGTAAACACGGGCCGTATCGCCGTTGTTTTTGTTAGGCATATGCGCAGCGATAGTCTGCTTTTTCTTTAAATTCAACTCTCTCAGTTGTCTTAACTGCAGTACCATTTTGCAAAGGGTGCATCACCCTATTAAATTATGTTATATTTAATCAATGAAAACAACATAAAATGTATAATTTCCCCACAGTAAATTTAAAACATGGGTTGAATCACCGCTTTGTGCACGAAGTTGCGTTCTGCTTTTTCGTTAATTTTAGCTTGCTCTATTGTCTTTTCTGCAGAGCTGGGGTGCCTTTTGCTCAGAATACGTCACCATATTAAGTTAATTTATATTTAGTCAACGTAAACAATACCAAATTTCTTATTTCCTCGCAGGAAATGTGAACACAGGCTGTATCGCAGCTGTTTTTGTTAGGCAAATGTGCAGTGTTGCTGTCTTTTTTGTTAATTTTAAATTGCTTGGAAATCTTTACTGCCTAACTCGGGTATCATTTTACTCTGAATACATTACCTTATTACATAAATTTCCCATTTCATCAATAAAAACGTATAATTTTTCCATCAAAGACGTATGAACATGACTTTATGCACCCAGTTAGCAAAATATATTGTTTGGACACAATTTCCACATTTAGGGGGCCCAACGCAGGTTGAAATTTGGCCGTTGCGAGAGCGAGAGAGAGAAAGACAGTGTGTGTGGGGTGTATATACCATCGTGGTTTGACTGTACTGTATTAAAAATTCTACTCTTTTTTTTTATTATCAAACATATCCATAGGAACTTCTACTAGTCTCCAGCAGGCAGACAGACAGAGTCGAAAATCAGTTGCAATGAATAAATGCTGCACTCATACAAAAATCTGTGACCTTTCCCTAATTATCACGACTTCTTTGTAACTTCTATGGCCTCTTCTAATTTCTATGTCTTTTCCACGACTTGTGACCAGTAAATATCCTTTATCAAACTAGACAGGCTTTCAGGCTTTATTATGCATATATTCAAAAAAATATCACAACCTTTAGATTCCTTTCTTACGTACAGCCTTCGTGTTTGTACCTTCCAGCAGGAGAAAAATGTAACCTACTGTCAACATAACAAAATAAAATAAAAGTTAACAAAATAAACTCTATATATTAAAGTATGAATCAGTAAATATTTTCTACACTCAGGAAGATGAGAATGCCTGTTGTAAAGTCCCTCACCAGACACAAACAAAGCCAGCTCCCTGTTGAACATGTGGTAGATGGCCGAGGTCGCGATGACGCTGTAGGAAAACTGCAGGCAGCCTATGTCGAGAATTGCAAGGTCTATCAGCTGCGCGGTCTGGGCGTAAGCTATGCCAGAGTACTTGGGCATCAAGAACTCTTCCTGGGTCTTCAGCACCCCCCGTCGCCTGTTCTTACCTGACCACGATACCTGCATGAACGTGTTCAGCCAACTGTTGGCCGTGATGGGTGTCAACTTCCAGTTCAGGGTCTGAAACACAGCGTGACACAGCTACGTAATTACACATACATTTTTTAAGAAAACTAAAACAAGGAATGTTATAGTAATACTTCCTTCCGCACAAAATTACTTATTATTTATTCCATCGAGATTAAATTATTTTATGACGTATTGGAAAATCAAATTATAATAAAGTTTTGAATGAAGTGGTGCAAGCAGTTGACTGAAGAAACTGAATGAAATTTTAGAACCACATGCGACTTTCAAGGACAATGAACAGATTATGAAAAATTTGCACAATTAGCAGCTTCTAACCATTTTTAATGTCTATATTTGCTACTTTTGTAAGCCGACAATAGGTAACAGTGTAGCTGAGGGACACTGATTTTTATAAATCCACACACATGGTCTGTCCATTTTGAAACTGCCTTTTATTAGACTAGTAGAACTGCAGATAAGAGCAGATACAGACTAACCTGAAAGATCAAGATCAAGTCTTCCAACACCTTACATGCACTGGAAGAGGCAGGAAAGGATAGAAGGGATTGAAGGTTGAGCCAGCAGTGATAGTAATGACTACATGCAGATCTGCTACTGAAAAGCTAAATATACGTAAGTATTCCATTATATTTGCAAGCACGCTACACCTATAATGCAAAGTGAATGGAAAAATTAGGAATAGGATGATTCAGCTTCATTCCCGCCACTTCTTAGTTCGGTTTGGTTACGATCCTCTGGAATCTATTCTCAGTTTTCAATTGCTTTGGCAAGTAATTTTGCAAGGCTATTTTTCTTTTATCTGTTGAACTGTAATAAAAACTTAAAAAATAAAATATATACAGGGTTAAGCGAAGAAAGCAGTTGGTTTTTGAATAATAACTCACAAAGTTTTCAACAGAAAATTATAGTAGCTACGCCAAAAGAAAGGTAATAAATGCAGTTTGTACATATAAACATTGAAAATTAAGACAAATACAGAAAAACCATTGACTGTGGACATAATATGTTAAGTGTGATCTGACAAAAAAATTAATTACAGTGGATTAACAGAGCATCATTTTAGGGAACCTCCATACACCATACCTCCTTACAACACACATTTTAGTCCCTAAGGTTTTTTATATGGAGGTTTTACTGATCATTACAATACGTGACAACATACAACCGGTACCTTCAATATGCTAAGTTCCATAGTCATTATTTCACTCTCTGTGCAGGCACCATCCGTTACAAATGCAAACTCTGAAATCTTTGGTGGGTAGATTTCTTCTACTTTGGCAGCTATGAATAAGCACGTCACACCTGAAACAAGTATTCATAATCACCATGTTTACAACACGTTTGGCAGCACTCGTATAGAAGCCGGCAAGATGTCCACTTGGCAGAAAATAATACAACGTATGCTAAAATTCACAAAAATTATTGTACATACATTTTCAGTTTTCATACTACATCAGTATGCATACAAGTTAAAAAGTGTACGGACTCTGCAGCCCCTCTTGCATACCTTTAGAAATACAATGAATTCTATTATACTTTCAAAGTTTCAATGAAATATGTATAAAAAAAACATAGGACAAACAAATACAAAATTATTAAATTAGAAAAATTGCATTCAATATAGTTATTATACATGAAAATGTCACAGATGTAATGCAGACACATACATGGTGTTCATGGGTTTGTAAAATTTCCAGCAAGAAGGGTGTCACTATAGTGACACATTTAGTCCACACCTGTGTGTAAGTAATGTAGTACCATGTTTAACTGCACACTTTTATACTGGCTAGTATTGCTGGAGAGTATTCCGGCAAGAAAATGCAATACCACAAACCAGAGTCCGCTAGCATATAATACATACCAAAATGTCTTGATGCAGAAGGATATGTCCGCAAATACAGAAACCCCCCAGAAACATCTCTACAGAAAAATTATCAAAAACATTTAAGGAAAAAACTATTTCTAAATAAAATACAAGAAACTACAATCAACATTCATTAAAAATACCTTTGTTAGCGTGCGATAATATAAACTATAGATTGTGTCACTACTGTTCAATGGTAGACCACAATCAGTAAAACAAAAAAAGTTCAGAGAAAATCCATTAAAACATTTGTTTGAATTGAGCCCAGTGCATTGTGCCTAGCAAGTTAGGCCACACACAACACATAACGTTGTAAAGAGAAGCTTTGTCTCAAGCAGCACCCCTTTCTCTGCCGCTATGCATCCTATCAGTGAGCCGCTATGCTCAATACTGCACATACACAACAGTGTTGGCCACCCCGATTTTATGAGTATGGTAATTATGAGGATTGAAATTTTACAAGGCATTCTCTGGAACCATAAAAAAATCAAAGTAAAAGGCGTGCACTCCAAAAGGGAAGGGGAGGAAGAGAGGGAAACTGAAGCAGCCAACGTAGTCCCACCACAGAGGCTGATTTGTCCCCAATTGGATGGTCACAAGGAGGATGCAAGGATACACCATGCTGCTTGCTAAGCAACAATCTTCCACTCACCAATCATGTAAGGGAAGGTAACGAGGTCACCAGAGGACGGCCAAAGTTTATCCCTCCAAGCAGGTTGACGCGCCACGAGCACTGTCGGTTACATTCACAAGCCTTAACCTCTGGTGCTCCCCCCTAACACACTGTAGCACCGTCGCTCATTTCGCCTCCGTACCGCTCCATTCTACAACCCGAGCGAAGCCCTTGCTGCCCGAGAGGCCGGCAATCCACAAGACGTAATGCTCCAGTCGAGTGGGTGGCGCCACCCCCTTGCATGGCCAGCAGGCACTGAATATACATGCTCACCATGCATCAGGAGAGGTTTCCCCTTCCATGTGGCCAGCTCAAGCTGCTTCTCGCTCACCACGTCTCTCAAGAGCATACTGTCAAACAAATTCCAGTCGTTTTCGTCGATGCACCTGTGTTAGCATAGGCGCAGTCACCTTGTCTACTCCGGAGTCCCATTCGCAGAAGGGTTAGCTGATCTGTTGCAGTAGACGTGTCGGGGAATGCCCCCTGGTTCATTCGAACGGTGAGCTGTCCCACTGTAGCCTGTTGGTTGGACTTCACACACCATAGTTGTCTACGTTCAGCTCAGAAATCAATGGCACATGGAGCTACGCAGTTACCAGGACTGTTATTTTTAATAGTGCCATTCGTCCACTCATGATACACCTTTACCACAGAGGAACGTGAACAGTTCACAAACACAGTTTCTGAAA